>JAHLJT010008756.1:135626146-135810643 GCA_031308135.1 Acheta domesticus | reverse complement strand
GGGTCCGTCTTCCCCACATCATGGACCGGGAGCCTCTCGACTGCGGCGAATTTTCGGCCCGTGAAGTTACAGCGGCGACTTATGACGCCGAGAATACCGCCCGGGGGAAGACCGCTTAACCTACAAACATATTAGGGCACAACGGACCCAGAGGGCGAAGTTACCACAGCTCTAATGAACTTAATACGGAAGGCAGGACGAATCCCGCAGGCCTGGCGGCGGTCGCAGGGGACCGTCCTGATATATAGAAGAAAGGAAGCTAGACAACATTAAGAACTGGCGGCCCGATTGCCCTCGACCCACACTTTGTAAATTATATACAGGGGCTGTGGGCAAACACGCTTAAACAAAAGTGGGTCGAAGAGAACGGAGCCCTGTCAAAGGCCCAAAAAAGGTTTCCGCCCCTTCGATGGGCGTGCTGGAGCACAAACTAACGCTCCTACGCCATATCGAGCGGGCAGAGCCGGCAAAGAGGACATGGCTCTAGCACTTCTCGACCTACCAAAACGCGTTTTGGGTCTAGCCTCATAGAGCGCTGAAGGATGCCCTATCTTGCGATCGGGGCTGGGGAAGCATTCACCAAATATGTGACCGGAAGTATATAACAACAACACGACAGGGTGCTCACATCCCGCGGCCCGACTGGTGAAATCCCATCACGCGCGGGATCCGGCAGGGGTGCCCACTTAGCGGGACCCTCTTCACAATCGTCATCGATGAGACCGTGCGAGCCGCGGAAGCAGGCCGCGACCGGCACGCGAAAGTCTTAGTCCTATGCGGATGACCTCGCCCTAATCGCGAGCGGAGAACAGGAGCTACAGGCAATGGCGGACGCGACGCAACGGGCCCTAAGTATGACAGACGTGAAAGTAACCCCCACAAATGTGTCACCCTCGCCGTTCAACGAAGAAGACATGCGGTTGTAGGCATTAAGATAGATGGGCATTTATTACGAGCTCTTGGCGCGAATGATCGCACAGACTATCTGGGACGGCCAGTAGGCTTCTCCCTGGTGAAGGACTGAAAGGGGCTTTGAACAAGAAAGCATTGCTGGTAAGATAGCTGAGTCGGGGTCTCTATGACTGGCAAAAGATCGACGCCCTGACTCAGTTCGTCTTGCCAGCGCTCACCTTCCCCCTCCGAATGGGAAGATAAACGAGGAAGCAGCTGCTCACAATGGACAGCGCCCTGCGAGCGCATGTGAAAGACATCCTCTCCCTCCCAGAGCGCGCTTCCTCCTCCTTTCTCTACGGACACCGAGAGGACGGGGGCGTCGGCCTCACGAAGTGAGAGAGGAGGCCGGATTTTTGGGCGATAGATTCTGCCTTCAAAATTTTCACGAGCCCAGACATTAGGCTCAGGAAATGCCCGCCATGGAAGACCCTTCCCGCCGCGGAAGCAAGTCACTGTGCCAGATCACAACCTCTCCCAACGTGATGCGGATTACCTCAACAACCGCCCCTTCCCCCGCAGCTACGGGGTCTAGAGACTTTTTGGTCGCGCGCGCGTAACGCCACGGGCAGAGTGGGAGTACACTGGGAGATAGGAGAGAACAACGGCACCCTCGTCCCCCTCCCCACCCTCCACTCCTCTTACTGCCTCCACGGGGACTATTCCTGTCAACCCGGCTGGAGCCAGCGCCCGGCCGATGCAGAGGCCATGGGCGGGCGAAAGGCCGCGACCCCAGTGCCCCGAGGATGACACCCCAGTAGCCGCCGGGGGCAACGCCACGGAGCTGACGTCGAACGGGCAGAGCGGAGGGAGTAGGCGCCGCCGCGCCACCCAATAACACCGGCCGTGCAGGACGGCGCGCGGGCCGATTGGACCGCCGCCCAGATGCAGCCCACAGGACGCCGCTCCAAACGCCGACGCCGAGAGTGGTAGCCAGGACTTACACAGGGTAGAGCTGGCCGCCACTCAGCGAGTCGACGCCGACGGCATCCCAGTACTGGCCACAATTAACCGAACCAAACGGCCTGAGAGCTTCGTCTGCGCAGCCAGCTTCCGTGCGTAGCGACGAGCCACGTGGCCCCGGCGTCGCCCTGGCGCCTCCACCCTCAGTTGTGCCAGCGGCTAGAAGGGACACCCCGGAACAGAGATCGGGCCCTCCACGACCGGACACGGGCGCCCAGCAGGAGCAGCCGCCGGACACCCGGGACCCTGACAACTACCAGGCACGCATGGAGAACAACAGTGCGGAGGTGGTCACCATCGGGCCCTCGGGGAGGTCGTCATTGGTGAGGCGTCTACGAGATTTATTTTCAGAAGGCGCACTCGCGGCGATGGCAGTCCCAAAAGGCCCAAGGGATCTACGCGGGCGCTCTGGCGGGGGTGGGCAAGGAGTCAGGCTTCTTCACGCGGACCGGGGAGCACATGAGAATACCTGTGTACAAGTTTCTCTTCCCGGCCCGCCTCAACTCCGCTCCCGCCTTAAACCACTGCCCTGGTAATAAGAACAAGGCTTGCCGGAAGGGCTGCACCCGCCCAGACGGCACAGCCGCGTTCGAAACCATAGGACATGTGACCAACGAGTGCCGATTCAATTCGGCACTGTGGCACGCTCGCCACAACAACATCTGCGAGCATTACAAAGAGGCCGCAGTGGCGAGCGGATGGAAGGTCCTTAGGAAAACCAGGTAGTGGTGGATAGTGAGCGCCCGGATCTCGTTCTCGCGCGGGGGCTACACTCCATCATCGTAGATGCAACGGTAGTGGCGGCGCGCGCCGGTAAGCTGCAGGAGAGATACGAGGAAAAGAAGAGTAAGTACAGTGCCTCCCGCGCAGCTCTCCTCAGCGCCGGCTACGCCTCCGCCGAAATGATACCGCTGGTGGTGGGTGCCCTGGGCGAATGGTACCCCCGGAAGCGACGCTGCGCTCCTAAAGGTCTCGAATGGCTATCAGCTGAAAAAACTAAGACAGCGTATCATAGCTGAAGCCATCACCGGGAGCGCGGCGTGCTACTTCGCCCACACAACCAGGCCCTACCTCGCCCCGCGCGAGTACAGAGAGACTGTTGACAAGATCTGTGCCCCCCGCCCTCACCGCACCAACGGCAGCAGCAGCAGCAGCAGTACCGGCGATGCACTCGCGTCACAGGCGCCACACTCGTCCCTCACAGACTAGAACTTTTTTCCTCAATATTTAAACTTTTTCTTTAGCTAGTAACTCTTTTCTCTCTCTCTCTCTTCTTGAACCTTTAACTTTTTGTAATTTAATTTAATTTATTTAATTTTTTTTAATATTTCACTTTAATTCTTAACTGTTGTATTAGAAATTGTATTTGAAAAAGTCCTGAATAAAAATATCTGAGCACGTAGGTCGAGTTGAGTTTTTCTTCTTCTCGGTCAAACGGCGCAGTTTTGTAACTTGTTACAGAAGTTATGAAATAACTCACAATTATGTATTTGGCGATCCCCGCACAATTGGAATTAACATTTAAACAACATTTACACTAGTGCTAATGTTGAACTGTCTAAGAGTAGTTTGAATTGCTCAAAGGCACAAAACTTGACGAAGTGATCGCATCTGCAAACTCCGGGGAAATATTTCATTCTAACCTTTGCTTAGTTGACTGCTGCGATACAGAGGCGTTAGAGTATAAAGGTGGGGAGTGCCTTGACCAATTAGTTTAACACAATCGAAATCTACAAGCGTCCGTTTGCTAGTTTTAAATTGATTGGCTACTCACGGCGCGACCGCCCGCATGGACGTCGACGCTTCCTAGATTTTCAGCAGCGATCTGCACGTTTAGGTTCATTCCGACTGACCCTGGCCTCCTGTCTCTGTAGGAGCACAGCAACGATTCCAGTGCGATTAGACATGATCAATAGCTGTGTTTAGAAATGCTAGGGATCCTAACACAGCATGTACATTCTCGCCCGAGTTTTAATGCAAATTTACGCGAAAAGTACTCAAATTTTCGAAAAACTGTACAAGACCTTATTTAAAAATCTGTATTTAAAGAACATACGAAACGAACATACGAACATACGATCGTATTTATCTTTATAATTTAATATTTATAATAAGTTATAATATAATGTACAAAATAATATAATAAAAATAACATAATAAAATATTTATCTTCATAATTTTAGTTGCAGGAAGAGAAAAATAATTAGAATTTTTGCAATTTTCGAAAAATTAGATATTTTAAACAAGGTAAAAGAAGCTTTTTTGGAGATCTGCACCATTTTTAATTAGGAAAATGTTCAAGGTGCTTCATGTTCAAGGTGCTTCATGTCATTCCTCAAAAATAAAAATATCGGTTTCAGGTTCAAAGGGCCGCGACATCAGCAAGATTGATTGGGAAATATCAATTTTGGAGAAAATTGGCTAATCGCTTTAGCTGCTAGTGCTGTTCACAGGCGGACGGGCGGACACGGTTTGCCGTCATTCGATGTTTCGGTATCAGGGGGCCCACAGAAAATGGATTCTGGCTATACCACGTGTAAGAGAATTTTCTTAGATTTAGCAATTGGATTTATCAACTTTTCGTTACCAGAGCCCTGTAATATGAGTTTTTGTGCTGAAAAGTTTCGCCATTTTTTTTCGCGCAGCATGATGTAACTTTCTATTGCATAAACCACCAAGCAAGAAAGTAAAAATGTTACAAAAACATGAAATATGCGCTGATGTGCTCTCGCAGGACATAGATAAATAAATATAATTACTGTATAAAATTTCTGTACCTTTCTTCTTGCCTGGAGATTGACTAATATTGTTTTTTATAACAGCTACATTTTTGATGAATTTCACACAGGTTGGGGGAATTTTTTAATTTTCCGAGGTTTCTGTTGGATTTTATATTGACGAATGAAAATCTATTGCTATGGTTCACCAAGTCCACCAATTTTTCCAAACCTGATAATTTATTGAAAACTGGCCCTGTTTATTTCATTACAATGTCACTGACGGCTTTGTAAGTGGTTTTTCCACATGGCTTATTTTGCACTGCTGCACTCCCAATTTAAACTCTTCAAACTGTTTTAAATGTTAAAAAATATCTACTCAGCAAATTATTAATAAATATATACTTTAAACTTACAATTATCGTTTTTTCATCCTCGAATGTAGTACGTAAAACAATAATCGTTAAGTGTGAATATTAAGTAATAAAAATATAAAAACAATTTGGAGACGTAAATCTTCTTGTCAAATGTTTTTTTCGGGCTACGCTCGCTACAAACCTCGGCATTCGATGTTGGAAAAACCGAGTCAGAACTTCGCCAGAGGAGTTGTTTTGAAGAGAACATTCTTTCAGAGTATTATCAGGTGGCTTATTAAAGAAAATTTGTGAATTTGCAAGCTCCCAATCTACAACACCGTTCCATTCTTATAGATTTATACTTATTAGAATATAATTTTGCAGTGTAAATTACCCGACGAAAGGGGAATATCCCATTAGCAGTATCAGATATGTTACACAAAAACAAAATTATGCTATAAAACGATAATTATCTTACGAGGTGGCAACCTGACGTTGAACATTTTCCTTCTGAGTGATCCAAGCTCTAAACCGCACACTGTAATCTGCGACATTCGAGCAATACAGCGACAGCTACCTGACATTCACCGTCATTGCTTTTCGTTGTCATCACGTCTGGTTGTGGCGTCTTTTGAGGTGAGGTGCGTGGCTTCGGCCTCGTGGCGAGGCACGTGCATCGTGCAGCCACCGCTAGACAGTAGCGCATACACACACTTTTGAAAAATTTCTTAGAATCTTCTAGAAGAATCCGCAAACAATGCTTATGGCACATCGGCGCTTATCGCAGCTTATCAGTGCCCCGCTAGGGAAGATATCTGGACGGGAAAACTCTACAAGGTGTCTTGTAGGTCGGCGCCGGATCTGACATTCGGGTGGGGAAGGAATACAGCTACCTCCTGACAATAGCGTGCACTACAGTCATGGGAATACTGACCAAAGTGGGTGACTGCCATTAGTCCCGTAAATGTAGTGTACATTTTCCTCGGTAGACAGCGGTGATTTTTCCCGCTACGTGGTGAGATCCGGCGCCGATCTACCTGCTGGCTAGCGGGGTATTTCCTATCAGGTATCTCCCACCAGCAAGGCACCGCCCCAGCCGGGACAAGCTGCACTCTCCAGACTGGTCTCCCGGCATGTGCGGTAGTGTAGTGCATGTGAATGTAAGGGACAAGGAAGAGGAAGGAAAGATTGCCTGTGGTCCGTGGCCCGTTTATTAGGATACTGCTCCGGCATTCGCCTGGTATTGATTGAAGAAAATACAGAAAACTACCAATCAGAGCAGCCGGCCGCTAGAATTCTCCTCCAGACACCGGCTGAATTTGACATAGCTGACAAGGTAGTATCGAAAATCCTGCCACCGTCGGGACTAATACATAGGAACTCCCGGTCGGAGGCACTCGAGCGACACCAGTTGAAGCCCAGAGCGACCTCTTCCGGTAAACGTGTAAACGATAAACCCTCTCCCAGAGGGACACTGCCCCAGACTGGATAAGTTTCAGGCTTTAGATATTTGTGGTAGTGTAGTGTACGTATACAAGTGTGTACACAAGAGAAAAGGAGACAAGGCCGAAGAAAAGGTGACGTGCGGTCCATGATCTGTTAGTTCAGGGACAGCTGCAGCATTCACCTGGTATTAATGAGACACAGCAAGAAAAACTGCCGATCAGAGCATTATGCCGCTGTAATTCTCCTCCACGCTACGGCTGAATTCCAGCTAGCTATCAAGTAGGTAGAGTTGGAAATCCGCCCGACAGCGTCCGGATTTGCAACAGCTTGTCAGGTAGGTCGAATTCAGTCGCTGTCTAAAAGAGAATTCTAACAGACGGCTGCTCTGATCGGTATTTTCCGTGGTTTCTCCGATCAACACCAGGCAAATGCCGGAGCAGTACCCTAACAAACGGGCGACGGACCGCGAGCGATCTTTCCTTCCTCTCCCTTGTGCTATCCTCACCCTTTCCACACATTTACACTAACATGCTATTACATATGCTGGAAGACCGGTCGGGGGCTCAGAGCTTGTCCCGGCTGGGGCGGTGCCCCGCTGGTGCAAGATACCTGGTCGTAGGAAAACCCCGCTAGTCGACGATAGGTCGGCGCCGGATTCGCCAACTCACAAGGAAAGCACGCACTACACTTACGGAACTAATGACGTCAGAGGTTGACGCGCCCGGAATCACTGACAATCAATCAATTCGTCACCATCAGGACTCGAACGCCGTGCCAGAGAACCTGAAGGAGCGAAGTCACCGAGCTGTGTCACTCCGAGAGGGGCGCACTTGGGAGGATGCACTGGCGGCGCGCGGGCCGCGGGGCTGGCGCGGGCGGGGCGGGGCGGGGGGCGGGGCGCGTGCTTGGTGTTTCCGGCCGCGGGCGGCAGCGGGCGGGCGCTGGTCACGGCCGGCTGTTGCCATTCGGAGGACCTTGGCGCCTGCGCACTCGCGCCGCGCGGCCCGGCCCGGCCCTGCCCTGCCACGCCCACCGCCCACCTCACGCGACACCTCTCGCACTCAGCACGAAAACAGACGCCTTTCAATGCACTACGCTCTTATTTTCTTCTTAGCCATAACACTAAGTTCTAGAACCTCTTTATCACATATAGTGCTATTTTTCTAACTCTGCCCCTCAAGCCCCTATGACTACAATGGAATATCACACGGCATTTCGCATCTTTCTCCGTCATGCCACTGGAAGTCGCATGATCGCAAGTACTGCATGATACGGTCGCGATCATGCGATATCCGGCGGCACGACTGAGAACGTTTTTGGGAAAGACCGTGACATATTCTGTCGTCAAGTCGGGCCTTGAGGGAAAAAGTTAGAAAAATCGCAGTATACAGGTGATACGTTTTATGTACTTTCTTGAGCGCTCCGGACGGTGGCGCAGACTTAACGTAACATTTTCCTCCCCTTTCTCTTAAACGCAAGTACATACGGAGTAATATAAGTAGTACAAAGAAAGGTTTGTAATGCCGCGGAACATCGATTTCCTGATTTCAAAGGAAATTCACGGTTTTGGGAGCTCCTGGAACCAAAAAACGTGTTGTTTTTTTTTCTAAACGTCCGTCCGTCCGTCCGTCTATGAATAACACCAGCGCCTCATCTATTCCTAGAATTTTTTCCTACATGAATGTTCTCCCGTCGATGTGGCCCGACTAGAAGCTCTACCGCTTTAAAAAACATTCTTTAAATTTTTGCGGGAACTATGTATGAAGACCCTGGAACATTTTCAAAAATGTTCTTAAAAATGTCTACGAAGTTTTCCTTAAATGTCCTGTACGAATAGAGCGAAATGCTCTTCTAAGAATGGTATAGGTGATTTTCATAGTTAACTTTGAAATTTTGAAAATTAGAAGAATTTGAAGTTTTTGGCATTTTCCAGACCCTTCAATATTGAAGATAACTATTATTTTTTCGTATACAAGTCTTTCTCTACAGTTGTTTCTTTAATTAATTTCCTGAATAGTTTTTGAAAGTTTTCAAGCAATTTTCAGTGAAATATAGGTCATAAAAATATTAAAAGCACGATTTTCTAAAAAACAGCTCCAACTTTTTAAAAGCTTTTGTAGGGATAATGATATCCTCTGTAACAGATGACAAACAATTTCGCTGTAGTTTTTGTTGTTGTTTATTTTCTACACAAACGAATTTGTTCTGATACCTCCCTGTACAAATGAGCTCAAATTCCACATTTCCAGAAACGCTCAATGGCCATTTCCTCCTCCATATTTTTCTTTAATTTGTTTGTATGTGCTAAAGAGACAGAATAACACGACATTAATGCTCATTTAAAGTATTTTTTCTTTAAATCCATTTTTTAGAATGTCTCTCACGTCGTATACATTACGGGCATTTCTTATACATTAACGCATATTTTGAATACAATTGCTTTAAATAGTTTGTTATAAAGTTACTCGAAAACTCGACAGTTTAGGGTGAAAATGAACGTCTAAATGCGCATTATCAGAAACGCACAAAGGACTTTTAAAGAAAGAAACAAAAGGTTACAAATTTTCCAAAAATGGGCATATATGACTGGCTTTTTCCCTTCTATAATTTTCTTTAAGTCATATTTCAATTCTACTGTTAGGGATTCAAAAGAAAGAAGAAACTGACCTTTAGGTGTCATTAGATTGCAGCTGAGAGTGAATCAAAACCGAAAAAAGTCTAGATCAGGGCTGTCCAACTTAAGACTTATGGGCCACATATCAAGTTCTAGTTAATCCGCGGGCCGCACTGTAATTTAAGGTAGTTTTACCCTAACTACTGAGATTATACGGAAACAAAAATATTTAAGATAATACTTTTATTCAACATACTTAATGATTAATGAACATTCAAATGAAAAAATTAATATCATTAAATAAGAATAAGATGAATTGTAAAATTGGATTGTATTGGGTTGGTATAATAACATTTTTCAAAACAGTCGCGGGCTGCACAAAAAGATCCGGCGGGCTGCATGCGGTCCGCAAGGTGGCAAGGCCTGGTCTAAATTGAGGAGAAAAGTTAACCAGCTAGAACGCGAGAGGCTGTGCCACTCTGTAGCACCACTTGTTTATTTTATATTTTGATAAAAATGGAATGAAATAAAATTAAATTCTACGCTAGACTACAATTCATTTCTTCTCGAGGAAGTTGGCTCACTCGCACTTTCATAGCTTCTGAGATAATATATAAACTCCTAGATAAAATATCGCTTTATCGTCGTTTATAGTACACTACTATTCCTTGGCCTATGTTCTTCTTACTACGACGTTCATCAGATGACTTTCGCGGTAATTCGTAGGCGCATGGAATGAATTTCCAGGATTTCATCGTAGCAGATATGATGGTGAAGATTCTGAAATAACAATGAAGATGAAATACTACAATTACTAAGTTTACTAGTCTCAACGATCAATGCAGCTCATTCCATTATTCGCAAAAATACTTTTTTTTTATTTTAGATTTTTCGTTAACTTTAGGGCAGGCATGTGAAACTGTGCCCGCATGAGCTTCTTGCCCGCCTGCAAGCCCGCCGTTCCTGCGACCATGGGCAATATCCCCACTCTCCACTTACATTTGCCCTCCGAATCCAGAAAGTGGTTCACATCCGCAAACTGAAGCGGGAAATGTAAGCGCAAAGCGTGCACGAAGAATAAATAATAGCTTGACAAGAAAACTAACACTAACATGCATTACACTATCACACGTGCCAGGAGACTGGAGCTTGTCTCGGCTGGGGCGGTGCCCTTCTGTTGGGAGAAACCTGGTTCGGGAAAACTCGCTAGCCGTCAGTAGGTCCGCACCGGATGGCAGCGAGGGAAGATAACTGCCACCGATGAAAAACAAGCACTACACTTACGGGGCTAATGACCTTTCCTAATCAATCAATCAAACTCTCAGTTGAATATTTGAAATCTGATTGATGTATGTTTCTATTTCAATGAATAATTTGTTTGGTTTAGTAAATAAATTCTGAATTAATACATGAGGTTTAGGGCAATAACTATCAATTGATTTCTCCAGAAGGTTGTTATGGGCCAGGTATCCAGTGACAAACCACTATCCTGGAGAAGTACTTACAACCCTTACTTTTAAATATCGAGACAATTGCTCTAGGCGCAGTCCATGAACTCTAGTAAGCTAGTAACCTTGCCCGCGATGTCTTTTTGGAGACCTTCACCTTTCGATGAGTTTCAGCTGAAATTCTGTTTCTCCCTGAAAGGTGGCGAGAACATATTTCATTCATATCAATCGACGCGTGAAGATTTTTGTTTTTCCCGTAACGTTTGTGCAAGTGGAAAGAGTTGGTTTTGCAAAGAAACTCTAATATGACTCAAACTACATATACATGATATTTGAAATAATTATGTGATTTCAAAATCTGAGTCATTAATTCACAGAAATATTTGCAAAAATATGATACACTCAACATATTAGAGGAGAGGCAATACTAGTAACGCAATAAAAAGGTCTGGCAGAGGTTAATTACGAATCAATGAGAGATAATTGTGGCTTCTTGAAACCGGATCGGACATGACGGAATCGAACTCCTGATTGTCTTGGTCGAGTCAGTTGGACGTTGCGTGAGCACAGCATCGATGGGCAATGACTTGCGTAGCTGCTGCCTCAGCAGTGTTGCAAGGTCAGAGGGATTCCCGCTACATTCAGCGGATTTTCGAAGTGCTCTGCGGGAAAGTTTTGTTCTTGACTGGCACCGAGAAAAACAGCGGATTTTAATGATAGTTGCGGAACATAGATGGATTTATAAATATAAGCTTTCTGGTTTATAACTTTAAAAATTATAGAACTCAAACAATTTATTTCTAATTAATTTTTTTTAAAATAGAAAAAATTACATCTGAAGCTCAGTCTGAATTTCATGACCGTTGAACATCATTTATATTGCCACTGTTCAAGCAAAACAGATTACCGCGCAGTATAAATAAGAAAGACTCAAAACATTAGGATTCAAGAGCTTTATTAGATTTTGTATGAACATGATTCAAAAGTTTAACTGTTAAACTTTTGAATAATGTCCCTCTTTACCTTTCTTTGAAACTAAAAAGTTTCTATGCGTAATATTAATCTTCATTAATTTACATTATTGTATAATATAATGTGTGCTGTACATAATATTGTTTGCTTCATTGCGATATTTTTGAAAAATTATCAATTTTAATCAAAATTAATATATTGAAAGTTTTTGTTTTTTACCGAGATAAATCCGGGCATAGCTCCTTAGCAATCAACCACTTAAAGAACGAATTTAGATCGTTTCCATAGCAACGGCCGTTAATATGCTCAAGTCAATTAAACTACTTTAGCGGACTTTTCGGTTCAGGTTTTAGTGCTCATAAATATTTGGATACATATGTTCTTGACCCAAAAAAGAATTTTGGGGAATTCTCACAAAATTTATTTTAAAAATTCTTTTGGTACAGATTTATTTAAGTTACAATTTTTACTTTCTCGTACCTACTTCGTAAGAAGACGAAATTATGTAATCGTGCGCCGGAAAAACGGCGGTTAAGGATGAGGCTGAAAGGTTAAATGCGAGGCGGAGCGGTATCGGAGCCGAGTACAAAACCTTCTCGCCTCATCCTTAAAGACTCAGACCTACCTAGAGGATTGTATAGTACATTTACTTGGGTTTTATGTCGTGGCGCATGAGGGTCTGTCTTCACGATGGAATATCTTACGGCATTTCGCGTCTTTCTCGATCGTGCCGCTAGATGACGCAAGATACCAGCACTGCTCGACACGGTTGAGGCCATGCGACATCTAGCGGCACAACGGAGAAAGACGCGAAATGCAGTGAGATATTCCATCGTAAAGACAGGCCCTCACGCGCTAAGAAATAAAACCCAAGTATAAGTACATAAATAACTATTAAAATTATTTTCCTATTAGATATGTTTTGTTGAAATATTTTTAAAATTATCATTTTTTCTTGGCTATCAGCAGATTTGTAACAGGAAATGGTTTCGCGGGATTTTGGCGGAAAAAAGTAAATGATATGTAGCGGATTTTTGGCGGGAAATGAAATAATTATGGCGGATCTTCACTTTTTGCACCTAGCAATACTGATCTTTGACAATGAGGCAATATCCCGTTACACTCTCTTGTGTCTACTTCATGGAAATTTATTTGATAGTGTAGGCCATAATGCCGATTTTTCGGTAGAAAAAAAGGTTTGTGTACTATTTTATTTACTACGTATACGAGACAGTAATAGACTACACGCAAGAAAAGTTCACATTTTTGTAATAGGGGACACTCAGAATGATCTTTTCTGGAAAAATAAATCTGCATTTTTCCTGCAGCATTAGTAATACAACTACTCTCTCTGTAGACGATACAAGAGAAAGTAAATGGTCGTTAAATGAAAATACTTTTAACTTCTTCCATAAATATTGATAATTATATTTATTACTTAATGTTAGAAAACAAACACAAAGCTTGTGCTGGCTGAGGAGGTGCACCGTTTCGAGAGAGGCTGCGGGGGCGGATCCCGCAAACCGGCGGGTGGGTCAGCGTCGCATCTGGCGTTCCAGTGATTGATTGATTCGTGTTTCCGGGCGCGTCACCTAATTTGGTCGTTAGTCCTGTAAGTGTAGTGCGTGTTTTTCTCTCTCTGGAGGTGGCGATGATCTTTTCACCGCTGGATGGCGAGATCTGGCGGGGTTTTCCCCTCAACCAGGTATCTCCCATCAGCGGGCACCAGCCTCGCCGGGACGAGCTGTTAGCTCCCGACCGGTCTCCCGGCATATGTGGTAGTGAAGTGCATGTTAAGTGTAAGAGTGAGTTTAAGAAAAGAGGATAGGACAAGGAAGAGGAAGGAAAGATCGCGCGCGGTCGGTGGCCCGTTTGTTAGGGTTCTGCTCCGGCATTCGCCTGGTGGTGATCGGAGAAACCACGGGAAACTACCGACAAGAGCAGCCGGCCGTTGAATTCTCCTCCAGACTGAATTCGACCTAGCTGAGAAGCTAGTGTCGAAAATCCTGCCTAGGACCTCCCTGTCAGAGGGACTGCAGTGATATCAGGTTGATGCACTGGGCCATCGTGTGTTCCAGTGATCGAGGCGCGTATCAGCTTCCCATACGCCCTTACGTACGCTCACGGAACTTTTGACCGAAATACTTGATGCGCCCGTAAACAATTCTCATTCATCGTCACAATTCCTACACTTAGATTTAAACAGCTGCACTTCAAGGTCACGAGCTGGAAGGAGAGGGAAGAGGAGAACACTGTCATCCAATCGGGAGCTCCGTTAGGACTTAAAGTTTCGGTACTTGGACAACAATGCCCACCTCCCCTTCTACCTTCGTACCTTACAGTGCAGCTACGTTTAAATCGGAGTAAGTGAGATAATAAACACCCCCAAAAAGAGGAACGCATTCTAAATGTTATTTTGAAAATGAATCACGAACTGCCCTGCTTGTGAAATCTATTTCAACGAGAGCGTAGGCTTCCGCGGCCGGAGTCAGTAATTACTTGGCTATCCGAGAGACGCCGCGTCCAAGGCACAGGTGCCACACGTGCCTTGCACGCGGTAACCTTGCGCCTCGGACGCGGCGTCTCCCGGATAACTATGTAACTACTATTTTAACGAGTTTGGTTCCGCTGTAGGATAAAAGACGGAGCGAGTGAATTGTTCACTGTTTCCTGCCTCCAGCATAGCAACGCGGCGCGGCGCCGCGCCGTAGGAATTCCGAAGGCCGGGACGGAAGTGCGTGGCGAGATACGCCGCCGGGGGTCGCCGTACGAGGTGCAGCGCGGGGCGAGAGGTCGCGCCGTGGGAGGCGGCGCAGCTGAGAGACGCCGATAAACGCGGCCACCGGGGCGGCGGCCATTAGCCTGATTTTTCCACCCGCCAGACGTCTGGCAGATAACTTCACTCCTCGCCCTCACACTTGCACTTGAACAAGTGCGCGACACATTTTTTTTCTTCTTCATGGATTGTTTTTTCCCGTCCCCAGTTTGTTCGAGAGGTTGTTGGGAAAAATCGAGTCCAAGAACACAAGAAACTACTGGTGCAAAAACTGCATGTACTTCCTCGCCTGTACTTTCACGGAAAATTACGTGCAAAGTACTCAAATGTTCGAAAAATTGTACATGATCTTATTTCAAAATATATTTTTAAGTAACAGATTTCATTAAAGAACGAAATCTCTATCTTTAATATTTCAGTTGTATGAAGACGCCCCAAAAAGTTTGGACTTTTGCAATTTTCGAAAAATCAAGAATTTTAACGAACATGAGACCAGCACCATTCTCTTATACGTCCTTCACACTTTACAACAACAAAATTTAATGGAAAACGATGGACCCATTTTTTTCAAAATTTGGAAAATGTCCCAGAGGCTTCAACAAAAGTACCCCACAAAATTAAAATACTGGTATCAAATTCAAGAGATCGCGGCATCAGCCAGATCGATTGGGGAATTTCAATTTTGGAGAAAATCAGGTGAGAGGTTTACACGCTATCGTTGTTCACAGACGAACGGACACACAGAGGGACAAGCGGACGGACACACAGACGATTTGCCGTCGTTCGATTTTTCGGTATCAACGACCCACAAAACATTGTGGCTACACCACGTGATAGATTATTCCCCCCCCCCTAAATTTACCAACTGGATGTATTCACTTTTTCGATATCAGGGCCCGGCAATCAAGAGTTTTTCTGCCGAAAATTCGCCGTTTTTTTCGCGCAGCATTACATTACTTTCTCTTTCCTCCGTAACGAGAAAGCTAAATTGAGGAGGTTATTTCCAAGTGACTTATCTCCAAGAAATCAGACTTTTCCGAGAGGGGAATTATTCGAGTTGGGTCTTAAACTTGAAAATTAGATTCAAACATTCGGAATACCTTCTGGCACAGAAAAAACGCTATTTTTTAACACAATATCTGGGAGCGATATGGAGAAGAGTCTTTCTTTTGGGGGTATTTTACATGAAACTTCAACATTATTCTGAAAATTTTCTCAATAAAAACTCCACATTTTTTATTTAATACTTGTCTTCGTTTGGCGCTGGTTTCATTTTCGTTGAAATCCATGATTTTTCCAAAAAATCCCTACGTTCAAAGATTTTTCGATGTCTTCCTACAGCTAAAATATTAAAGATAGATATTTTTGTCTTAAATGAAATCTGCTCTAAAAATCAGATGTTTAAGAATAGTGATGCACAACTTTTTTAAAGTCATTTTTGGGTAATTTTTGCTTAAAATGACTGCAATTTATAAAACACGTCCCTAAATACGGCTTCAAGGTTTTTCTTAATTTCTTTTCTACAGATAGGTCGACGTAGATACGGAGATGACAGTAGCTATTTTATTAGGCAATAATGTAGGTCGAAAATTGAATGCAAAAATTGTCTTTATCGTTGTTTAATGTTACAATTTGTACACTTACGTAAACAAATTTTCTACCTACAGTAATTTTACTTTTCATATTGTAACCTGTTATATTGTTAGGGTGCTGCTCCAGCATTCGCCTGATACAGATCGGAGAAACGAATGAAAAACTACAGTCCACAGCAGTCGAGCGCTAGAATTTTCTTTTAGACATTTGAATTCCACCTACGATGTAGGAATTGAACCCTAGGATCTTCCGGCCAGAGACGCTGTAGTGCCAAACCGGTTGGTGTCACTGAGCCATCTCGGCCGGTTGCGTATGGCCAACAAACGGAACGCTCCTAATTAGAATGTAGACACGCCGCACGTGGGAAGGCTATTTTTGGTTTGGATTAATCCTGCGCTGTCGGCGCCCGTCGACAGCGCCGAAGCCCCCTCGAAGCCACCCAGCGGTGCGATGGACGTGCGGCGGCCGCGTGCGCGCGAGAAGGCGCCGCCCCCCGCTGGAATGCGGCGAAGAAGTGGCCGCCGGCGCCCCAGTGACGCACCGGTGCGGTCGGCGCGACATAACGCAGGGCGGCGCGACGCCGAGTTAAACGGAGGCGGGGCGGGGCGGGGCGGGGCGGGGCGGGGAGAGGCGGGTGAGGCGGGGCGAGGAAGGGCGAGGCGGGGGGAGACGGGAGTGGCGGGGAGAGGCGGGTGGGGCGGGGAGAGGCGGGTGAGGCGAGGTGGGGCGGGGCGAGGCAGGGAGAGGCGGATGGGGCGGGGAGAGGTGGGCGGGGCGGGAGAGGTGGGCGGGGAGAGGTGGGCGGGGCGGGGAGAGGTGGGCGGGGCGGGGAGAGGTGGGCGGGGCGGGGAGAGGCGGGTGGGGTGGGGGGAGAGGCGGGGCGGGTTAAGGCGTGTCGGAGCGTGATGGGACAGGGTGGGTCGTCGCGGAGCGAGGCAAGGCGGAACGGGGCGGGGAGGGGAAAGGCGGTGGAGACGCAGCGGGACGGGGTGAGAAGAGGCTGGGCGGGGCGGGGAAGGACAGCGCAACGCAGCGGGGTGTGGTGGGGTGTGGAGTGGAGCGGGCCTGCGGCATTGGGTAGAGGGCAGGGCGCAGGCGTGGGTGGACTCAAAGGCGCGGCTCCCGCACGTTTCTTATAAGGAGGAAACACTATCAAGTCAGTCGCCTAAACGACGGCAAATGAAACACTCAACAAATTAAATGACATCTTGACACAGAATAATAGGAAAAGAACCATCGGCTCGGTTCACAAGCACTTCTGCCAGCCCACTTTGTGAGATTCTATACTGCCCCAGCTTTTCTGTCCACGTACGGTTGCATCCTGCCCCTTGGTGTGTGACCACCCATGCTCCGCGAAGCGTTGATGTATTCCACAGAGACGCCTGTAGACGCTTACGAGTTATCCATAAATGACGTAACTCTAAAGAGGGGGAGAGGGGGGGTCTGAGGCTTACGTGTTACGTAACATTGATATTTTTTTTACATTTTTCAACATTTGCTGAAATAATTCCTTTTTTGAGTCCTGTACTAAAACATTAAAATATTAACCAATTAATTTTCTTTGAAAAACACAAATAAACAAAAGTTATTGATTGTAAATTGGTACTATAAATGGAAATATTTTTCAACTTTTTTTAATCCGTAAGATCGCGAAGAAAATATTCAATACTGATATGAAGTATATTCTAGAATTTATTTGAATTGACGCTCTAAAGTCTCGCTCTTGCATCGTTCACGATGGCCTGTGCATAGCTTGTGATCAACCATTTCTCGCCCATGTATTCGTCCTTCACTCACAACTCCAACTAATATCCACTTTAATTGTCATTAATTTTAAGACACAACAATAGTAAAATAAAAACAAATTGTATTATTGTGCTATAATTTATTGTAACTTCTTGCATTTACAAGGGAGGTGGGTGTTGTCGCAAGTGTTACGTAATTATTAAGGGGGAGTTCATGGGCGCGTTACAAGGGGGAGAGGGCATATTGAAAATACTCCAAATTGGCGTAACGGAATGTATGAACCGCCCCTTAAGAGAGTAGATTCACCCTTGAGCTGCATGGTCCCACAAATGAAACCCTACCCCTTGCCGCAGGAACGCTGTGGGATAAGATGATTAACAGAGCGCGAGGAGCGATTTACATCTTATTGGCGACGCTTAAATCGCACGAGGTATAAAACGCTATCAAAGTGAATTGTCATAGTTATCAACTAACAAGTCGCTGGCCCAATGTTACAAGGTTGTATGACAGGAAAATTGCAAAAATGAGTTATTAATGTTACTGAGTTTTTTGAAGTAAGATTTAATTTATAATATGATCAAAAGAGGTCACTGGTTTGGCCAATACAGCTATTTTTCAAAAGTTCTGTGTACAATTTCGTCTTATCTTTGAGTTACAAAGTTGCATGTGAACATAGAACCCAGATTTTGTTGGAAAAACACGTTTTGGCGGTCCCTGCTTTCGAAAAATGATATTTCCTTTCAAAATGTTTCTTGTCAGTTTGTGGACAACCGGAAATTTTAAACGAATACTTTAATTTTTGGGCATTCTTTACCTGAAGTCCTATTGACATTTTTTAAATTTTCCCTCTAGTTACTTGAACTGATCCTTTTAGAATTTTGAACTTTTCCATTTTTATTTCATGACTATCGATAAATTTAAAACAATTTATAACTATAGTTTTTACGAACATGCCCTTCACTTTCAGTATTGGAGCTTGAGATTTTTTATAACGCAATCTGTTCTTCAATATCAGATCTCTTCATAATTTTCTGAATACTTTTCAAACGTATTAGTAGTTTTTGCGCAATTTTGAGTTACAAGATAATAAAGTTCAATTTGGTTTTCAAACCAGTCCATCTCTTAATATTGAAGTATTTTAATTTCTTTTGAATTTAATATATTTAGCGATATTAGAGTTGGAAATAATTTCACGAAAACTGTTACCAAAATATTAAGTCACTTCACAGTTTTGAGTTATGTCATTTGCATTTTTTGAGTAATAGAATGGTCAGTAGGAGAAAAGGTGCAGTAAAATATTACGTAACCGTTCACCAATAATACGAGAAATAATGCTAATGCAGGAACACTAGTTTGAATTTGCTTTACAATGTATTTAATTAAAATAATCCAATTATATTTTCTACGCCTATTTCCTATAACACACAGATATCTCCTATTTGGAAAGTGTAATGTCCTACATACAACATTGTTGCTTCAAGTAATTCAGATTTTAAGTATTACAAAGTCCAATGTAAAAACGTAATATTCAATAATTTGCTGAAAAATGATATTATTTGGCAACCAATGCTGCATTTAATTTCTATTTTTACCTAAGTTTAATCATTAAAACCAAAATATATGAAGACTTGTTACAGAAATGATGATGGATGCTCAAAACTTCAAAGGCCTTTTTCTCGAAAGCAGCACTGTTCTACAAACAACCCTATAACATTGAGCCAGCGAAGCATATGTTATAATTGGACGGTTTTGATTGATTGATTGATTGATTAGTGGTTCCGAGCGCGTCACATACTCAGGTCATTAGTCCCGTAAGTGTGGTGCTTGTTTTTTTCTCGGGAGGTGGCGACGGCGACGGCGATGGCGGCGGCGACAGCGACGGCGACGGCGGCGGCGGCGGTGACGACGGCGACGGAGACGACGAGGGCGGAGACGACGGCGGCGGAGGCGACGACAGCGGCAGCGACTTCGAGGGACGCGCCCTTTCAAGAACACTTTCAGGTGAGGAAGGAGTTCCTTAGGTTGTTGCAGGTGAACTGTCGTAGTATAATCAATAAAGAAATAGAGTTTTGGAATCTAGTTGATGCCTGCGATCCCGACATAGTGATAGGGACTGAGTCGTGGCTAACTGAGGAAATCGGATCCTCTGAAATTTTTCATTCCCATTACAAGATCCTTAGGAGGGATAGAAATAGTAGAGGGGGCGAAGTCTTTATTTGCGTCAAAGAGGACATTAATATTAGATTAGAGTGGGTCAGTAGAGAGTTTGAAATGATGGGAATAAAAATTATTACGTCAGGAACTGTTTTAGAAATTATTGCATGCTATTGGCCTCCGAGCGATGGATATGACATTTTAGATAACATCATTCAGAGAACGGGAAACGAAAATGGCCATGCTATTGTTATTGGAGGCGACTTAAATATTCCGAGCGTAAACTGGGAGGGAACCGTTAGCGAAGGGAAAGTCGAAAATTTAGTGAACGGACTGGTTTGGGAAGGGGGTTTTATTCAGGTAGTTCGGACCGGGACGCGACAGGATGCGATTTTGGATGTCTACCTAATTAGGCCGAAAGAACTTTTCATATCTTGTGAAGTTGTTGAGGGTATTAGTGACCACAAAGCGGTTCTTCTTGACTTAGACGGAAATATTTCAAGGAAAGGCCTTACAATAGGAACGAAAGTACGGCAATACAAGAAAGCAAATGTAAGCGGGCTTCAAGGCTTCTTTAGGGAACAATATGACCGCTTTCTAAGAACAGAGGGCGGTATGGAAGAAATATGGGGCGTGTTTAAAGATATTATATACGAAGCTTTGCAAAAGTTTGTTCCGTGCAAAATTCTAAAAAATAATCCGGATCCAGAATACTACAATGCAAAAATTAGGAGAATGAAGAGGATAACGAGAAAGGCATTTAAGAACAGAAAGCGCAGTAGCGAGCATATGAATATTTTTCGAAATCATTCAAAAGAATTGGAGCGCGAAAAGAAAATTGCTCAGGAGGCATATTTAAAGAATATTCTAGATGGGAAGGGAAATAACTGGACAGGCTTTTATAAATATGTTCGTAGAAGGAAAGGAAATAAAGAGGATATCCCAGTTATTCGCGAAAATGGAAACACGCTAATTACTGACAATCGGGCAAAAGCGGATGCATTTAATAAGTATTTTAGTTCGGTTTTCAAAAATAGTACGGACCATCCAATTATTCAAGGGCCTTCGGTTGCGAATCAGTTTAATATTGAAGTAAACGTTCTATGGAATAAAGTAAAGTCAATGAAAAATGGTAAGTCAAGGGGTCCAGACGACATTTCTACGGATTTAATTAAACTAGCAGGAAAGGCAATATTACCATACCTAATTAGAATTTTTCACGTGTCTTTGAATAATTCAAAAGTACCGGAAGATTGGAAATTAGCCTTTGTCGTACCAATTTTTAAAAGTGGTGACAAAAATAAATTATGCAATTATAGGCCGGTAAGTCTTACGTCAGTGGTGTGCAAGCTTATGGAGCATCTAGTTGGGAGTTACATTAAGAAAGAATGGGAAATTAAAAAATGGCTCTACGATGGGCAACACGGGTTCAGGTGTGGTTATTCATGCGAAAGTCAGGTAGTCACGCTATTTCAGGATCTAGCAGATGAAATTGACGCGGGCGGGAGAGTAGATGCAGTAGTTATAGATTTTGCTAAAGCATTTGATGTCGTTCCACACGATCGGCTTGTACAGAAATTAATGAATTCAGGCATAGATCCCTGGGTGGTGGCGTGGATTAGCGAGTTTCTGCGAGATAGAAAACAGAAAGTCCGAATTGGACAAGAGTTATCTTCCGGGGCAAGCGTTACGTCAGGAATACCGCAGGGGAGTGTCACTGGACCCCTTCTATTTCTAGCTTTCGTCAATGATCTGCCGGCGCAATTAACCTCAAATGTTCGGCTATTTGCAGACGATTGCATAATATATCGTAGTATTAACTCGAAAAGAGATGAAGAAATACTGCAAAAGGATCTTGATGCGTTATATTACTGGGCGGAAAATAACGGAATGTCCATAAATAGCTCTAAAAGTAAATCCATCACTTTTGGCAGGGGTCATAATTACAGTGAAACACATTACCGTTTAAATAATGACATTATTCCGAGAGTTTCCTCGTGCAAGTACCTAGGAATTCATTTCGATAGTAAATTAAGTTGGAAAAAACATGTAGATTTTGTTGTAGGGAAAGCCTGGAGATCTCTTCACTTTGTAATGCGCATCCTAAAAAAGAGTACGGCAAAAGCGAGGGAAATTGCTTATTTATCTCTTATAAAGCATTGAAGGCTTTCACGGCCGGAGTCAATATTCTTGATGTCTTCCGGGCTGATGGGCCGAAGTTTGGCAGTTCCAAGCCAATTGGACCACGGCCCATCAGCCCGGAAGACATCAAGAATATTTATCTCTTGTTCGTCCAATAATGGAATATGGAGCAATTTGTTGGGATCCGCACAAGATTATGCAGTGTAAACACTTGGAAAGGATTCAGCATAGGGCAGCTAAATTTACTTTCAGGGACAAGAAAACGGCAGGGTGGGATTCACTCAAAAACAGGCGATCAGTAGCAAGACTCTGCGCCTTGTATAAAGCTTATAATGGTCATCCATCTTGGAAAGAAATGAATCGGCGGCTATGTATTCCTACATACATCAGTAGAGTGGATCAGAGGCACAAAATAAATTTAAGACAGCAGAGAACGGATGTCGGGAAATTTTCTTTTACAAATCGAACGATTACGGAATGGAATAGATTACCTGCAAAAACCTTTGAACCCTTTCCTCAAAGTGTTCAACAGTTTAGGAAATTAATTTAGGGTATTATTAAGTAAATGAGGGAGAATAGTGGGTTATATAGCGATGCATAAGTGTTCTATTGTGAAGTGAGGTGTAGTGCAGTGTATAGCAGAGAAATAAAGAAGGAAATGTTTTCAGGTCTTAGTGAAGTGAAGTGCAGTGAAGTGCAGTGTGATACTAATGCAGTGTGTGTGTGTTTTCTCTCTTAATGTAATTAAATGTTTTATGAATCAGTCAGTTTTTATATTATTATCATTATTTTACCATTAGTATTACTACAATTAGTATATAATTTGCTAGTTATATTACCTTATTCTTCTTCTTCTTATTATTATTGTTGTTATTATTATTATTATTATTATTATTATTATTAGTGGTTTTAGACTTCTATATTACTGAAAGGCTGTGTATATTTATGTTTTTTGTAATTAGCTGCCACCGGGTTATGCCCAATTGCAGTTTAAATAAATCTAATCTAATCTTTTTTCCACTGGATGGTGAGATCTGGCGCCAACCTACCGTCGACTAGCAGGGTTTTCCCCTCAACCAGATATCTCCCACCAGCGGGGCACCACCCCAGCCGGGACAAGCTGTAAGCTCCCGATCGGTCTCGGCATGTGTGGTAGTGTAGTGCATGTTAGTGTAACTGTGTGTGTAAGAGTAGAGGATAGGACAAGGAAGGGGAAGGAAAGATCGCACGCGGTCCGTGGCCCGTTTGTTAGGGTACTGCTCTGGCATTCGCTTGGTGTTGATCGGAGAAACCACGGAAAACTACCGATCAGAGCAGCTGGCCGATAGAATTCTCCTCCAGACAGCGACTGAATAATTGGACGGTGTTATGCATCAAACGGCTAAGCGCCATTTTTGAAAAAAATGAGTTAAGGACGCCATCAGTTGCATTGGACCATGTTCTAAATGTACGAAAAATTTTGGCGCCAAATCTGTAAAAATAGCCTTATAATAAATGAAAAATGTAAATGCCATCAGTCACATCAGGGATTTTATATTTTGCTACAACCGACTATAAACCTAAATCTTCAAATCTGTTGCACTTAATTTACATTATGCAGGTAAGCGCCAGATATTCCACTCATGTTTGTGAAGTTTGGCACTTCAATGAATGAAATAATTAAATTACAGTTTTTAGAATAGAATAGAATAGAATATTTATTTCGCTACTTAGGATACATGAAATAATTCCGGTGGTAGCGTTTTCCAATCAATTAATCTACATAAAACAAACATCAAACCACTACATATATACAACAAATATACAACTGAACGGTTTTAGAACTGAAAATGTAATAAAACCTTTGAAAACGATTATCTCAAAACTTGTATGATGCCGCATAGCCGGTTGATGCATAACACCGTCTAATTCTAAGGTTTATATTATTTTCCTTAACGAACTCTCTTCATTAAAATGGATCTTTAAATAAGGTCATGTGTGATTTTTCCAAAATGTCCATGCTCAATTTTGTGTAAAACATTGTCAATTTTTAAAGAATTCTTTTCCAAAAATATTCCAAGTTTTACTTTGTCGCTACAGCTACCGGGGTAGAGAGAAAGTTGTAATGCTGCGTTGCAAGAGAAAGTGCTGCAATGCTATTGAACAGAAATTGCTTTTTACGATAAACCGTCTGTCAGTGAGAAAACCTTCGATAATCTTTTGGAAGTACTCCGGAACTCCTTGTAGACGCATTTTATCTATTAGGCCCGAGTGCCAGACTCTGTCGTACGCCTGACTTGTATCCAGGAAAACTGTTGCGGTATGTTTCTTTTGGTGGTAGCCTTGAGCTACACCTTCAGTCAGCCGTAGTAGTTGGTGCGTTGATGAGTAATTAGCCCCGAACCCGAATTAAATCGATAGAATAGCGTTTGTAGAATTGCGCAAACTATAACAAATGCACAAGACATAGACCACAAGAATTTTCAAAAATAAATATCTACTCGCATGTATTTGACTATTTGTTTAATGGCATAACACTTGCATTTTTGTGTAGCATTTTATAGAATTGGTAATATGTCAGCGTTCTAAAGAATTATTTACGATTTTGTAACTGTTCAGTGTTTTAGATACCATTATTCGTCCATATTTGAACTACGTAAAAGATGATTTGTTTGTAAAATAACTTTAATAAGAATTTTTTTAAATAGATTACAATTGTAATCCACACGACCACTTGCGTTCCATTTCTGAGTGCGACCACTGAAGGGTTAATGCGGTGATGTTTCAGGAAATATCGGAAACTATTTTCCTGTCTCTTGGCATTCCAGTTTAATATCGTACTTATCTTTACAATAGTTGCCATTACTTATTATTGATGCAATTATTGCCCCAACTATACTTTAGATCTGTGGAACGATTGCAGATACAACTTGGGAAACTATTTTTGATATAATATTTGACCAGTTAGTAGGTAGAGACCAGAAAATATTGTTTGGCTATTTGAACTTGGCTGAACTGAATGTAAATTTGCACTGCTTCTAATTTTCTGTGCTCCATGGGATCACTTTCAGTATTTTCTAACAATTTATATCTAGATGAGACCGTAGTATTATAACTTATCTCATCACGCTCTTTATGGTATATTTTGCGCTTCTAACTGTACGATCTGCTATCGAGGTTAAGGTCACTTACTTGTGGATTTTGCGAGGTAGCAGAACCGGGGGCACATATGCCACTTTGTTAGTCTCCTTGTGCGGCAACTGTACGTCCAGGTTGAGATATTATCGCAGGCTGGTCGTGAGGCTGTTGAGGCACTGCTATTAGCTGCGGCTGAGTTTGTCTTTGTTGAACGAGTTGCAGTTTGCAACTGATGAAGATACTATTGATATAGCTGCTGCTGTTGTTGGAGTTGTTGTAGATGAGCTATCATGTGCATATCTGGCTGGGTGTTCACATAATCACTTTCATTATCTACTTTGTTTAAGGAGTCCATGGCACTTTTAATAAGTTGCCCCGTTAAGGAGCCTGAGTTTATTGATATTCACATTTCACTTAACTGATGCAACAAAGACACAAAAACAATGTCTTTTTAAAATAAACTTAGCCCGATACGGGCTTCGTGTTCGACGATCACCAACTAAACGGTTAACTTGATTTGCCACCACTGAGGCGAAAGTAAGCGCTGCTGTGCAGGGCAGCGAGACGTGCGTACGCTACCACTGCTGGGCCTAGGCTGATTTCTCATCATTTTAAATAATCCTTCCTCCACCACCCAAAGGTAAGCTTTTACTCTCCAGTACCATAAAACACTTCCATACCAAAACTCATCCCATGTTTCACAGACATATCATTACGTTTTACTTTCGCTCGTGCAACACGAAAATACATAATAATCATTCTTAAATTACTACAACTAAACCAATAACTTTTCGTACAGAACACTTGCGTGCGTTCATACATTTTACGACAATATCGCGCACATCCAGCAGCAAAATGATTTTATTTCTTGTCCACAGTATATTCACGTTAGATGTAATTAAAATCAGGTAAATAGAGTGAAGAAAAACTGTCATAATTTTTCTTAAAAATAGGGACATTACTGATTAGACATTTGAATGTAAAATACACATACAGTTCTCTAATCCTACAGATATGCAATTTTGTGAATTGATGAATTAAATCGCAGATCTCAGTCGTCATTCTCTGGTGGCGCATAGCTAAATTATTTTATATTAATGCACTCTTGAATCTGATGTAGTGCTTGCCGAAAAAATCTAGAAAAGTAGGTATTATGTAAATGTATTAATGTTTATGTTTTTAAATCATAACCTACAGTATTCCCAACCTTCAAACGAAACTAGCATTAAAGTTTCATCGAAACTAGCATCGATAATGGTATAGTACATTCAGAGATTATTGCGTTGTATCTCAACATACTTATCTCTTCATATATTAATGTACAGTTGTATTAATGAATAACTTACTTTCTTGCCCTTATTTCTTAAGATGAAGTATTATAATCATGCGCCGGAAAATGGCGAATTTTCGATACAAAAACTCTAATGGTCAGGATATGGTAACAAAAGAGAGGATACATCTTGTTCCTACACAGAATGAAATATTTCCTCGCACGTTTTCTAGTCGGAATCCATGTTTTCTGGGTCCTTGATACCTACACGTTGATTGACGGCAAAACGTGCCTATCTGTCCGTCTGTGGTCAAAGCTAGCGTCTAAACAGGTCATCCTATTTTCTCCAAAATTGATATTCCTCAAACAATTTAGGAACTTTGGGTTCTCTGAGTTTGAAACTGATTTTTTTTATTTTGGGGGGAATTTCAGCGCCTTCCAAAAGATATAATATTGAAGATACAGATTGTTTTCTTTAATGGAATTTGTTATTTATAGACAGATCTTGAAATAAGCGCGTGCAACATTTTTAGCGTAATTTTGTGTGAAATACGTGTAGGCAATTTTAAAAATTCTTTCAACAATCATTTTTTTAACTGCTTCATTTTTTCTTTGAACTTTCTCTTCGTATGTACCAAAAAGCGCTAAAAAATGTGCCAGTTGCATTTCCGGCTAAGTATTGAATATACAGGTTTCTTGGCAGTTATTTTCGGAAAGTTCGTCGCTAAGACTGATGCGCTCAGCAGTGGCGTGGCGTGACTGGCGCTACTTGCGGATGGTCAATATTAACGCGAACTGAAGACATCAAGATCTTTCATTTTCTCTAGAATCTGTTCTCGAAACAAATGTTATAATACTACAACAGATTTATGTCGAGATACTTCTTGAAATCAAATTAGGCAATCTCCCAGTTTTAATTCTCATGAGCGATTGGGAATGAGATCACTTGTGACTTTATACATTTCATACCAAAATATATATTTAAGTAAGAATTCAACTTCTTAGATATTAATTAAGAATTGGTCTGGAAGCACCATTTCTACTGTTTGTGCCCTTGACCAAGCAAAGAATCACGAGTGTGAAACACATTTCACAGAGAACCTCAAGGGCGCTGCGCTCTGGTGCACGAACGAGCAACTTGCTCACAGCCTTTCTCAGTCAGTCGTATGCTAGCATATGACACGCGGGTATCTCTGGGACAGGAGTAAAGAGGGGAGGGGTAACCTCGGCGTCTGCGCGTGCGTCATTGCCCGTCGCAATCTCGCGGCAGACGCTAGAAGCATTTTAGCGAGTGGCCAGCTTCTAACAACGCGCCGAATTCAATCACTGGAAATCACTTGTAATATTAACACAAAACGTGTTTCACTTACCTGCAAGATTATCAATACAATATTTAGGGTTCCTACGTGGGTATTCTCAGCCTCTTAGCGTCCTGTGACCCTTCGCGACTGGTTCTCAGGGTGGCAATAGTTACCCCTACCCTGGTGTGCCCAGGCCACCAATGTAGGCGAACCTGGAGGTTCCTTTCTTACCACCTACCAAATGGTGACAGCCTGGAACGAGGTGGGGTAGAGACGAAAAGGCAGCCCCGACTCAAACCGGGTGTGTACTAGCTAGTGCGAGAAAGTCTGCTCCATTTTGTAGTTTGGCTGTCGCATAAATGGCAGTTGTGTTGCAGTTATAATGTAAGCAGGGACACATCGAGCATAAGAATTCCGTCGGTACGCGCAGTATGATAATCGGTGGACCGTAAGGTGACCAGTGCATTAGCTGGGACAGTCCCTTTTTTGAAACCTTATCCGGTTTTTTCTTGAAACGAAACCGGGACGCCAAATCTCCCGCTTTTGGACAATGACTAATTGGCATTAAGTGCAGTCAACAATTTTAAATTTATCGTAGGTAATACACGAGTGCTTTGGAAATTATCGATAAAGGCCCGACTCGCGAAGCGAGGAGGGGATTTATCTGAGAATTTTCAAAGCACGAGTGGCATTTAATACGACTATTGCGAGAATGAAATTATGTTTATCAGAGTTCCAAACTGTGCCAAATATTAAAAATATGTTAAAATTAGTGAGGTTATGTTATAGTACATAGGCAGTTCATTGGACAGCAACACAGCGATCAATACGAAACGGCCTCCTAAGATAGATGAGTCACAGTTTATGATTGGCCAGGAGGGAGAAATGGCAAGAAAAATTGGATAGAAAAAGCGCTAAACATTTTGAGATACACTGCCCTGATTGGGGCGTTTTGTATGTATAGTTAAACACTATTGGTTTTAATTCCACGAGTGGAATAGTCATAACCTATTCCGTTGGGTTTGTATTAATTTATAAAAACGTAAGCGCGAGTAGATGATACGCTCATGTACCACTTAACAAGAATATTTGACAGATTATCGAAATCGAGAAGGGAGAGATTCAGTGGTGGTTCTAGGAAGAGAAAATGAGCTCTCGATATCATTACCAAAAAATTCAACAATCCGAACTTTCTGCTTCTTTGCGTTTTTGTGCGACTCTTAATAGAGGAATACGGACCAACATTACAATGAATAAAAGTGCAAATGAAAAAAATGAGTTTTTTGTTTTTAAATGTTCCACTCTAAAGTTCTTTTTATCATCGTTTTTCTCCACTTTCTGGTATTTTTTGGAGAAACATTTTTTTTATCAAATGGGGAGGCTGGTAATCACTGTTTTATATGAATAAAGCCCACCCAGCAATATTGAAAACACGATTAAATGAAATTCATTAGAGTTGTTACACTTGTACACGACAGTCGTAATCAGACTTGTGAAATGTTGAAATAAAACGCGTGGGAGTGATAAAACGCGTGAATGCAGCATATGTCTCGTTTTGCCTGATTGTTTTATTCAAGGAAATGTTACAATGTCCCGTTTCTTTGGTTTTTAACATCTTTGTAGAATGACACAATCAAATATTTGCATTTTTCTGTCAAAACAGAAACTGTTTCTCTGTTTTCGGATTTTCCTCGTGATCCTGTGCATAACAAAATAATAGACACCTCCCATATGCTTAGTATTCTTTCAATTTCGTGGACATTGGACGTTAGTATAATATAAAAGTATTCATTTATTTTATTTTATGAATATTTCTGAAGAACATCCTATTTGTTGTAGCAGGATAATGCCATTCTAGAAAACATGTTTAGAATCGTAAATGAAGAGTAGTTTCATGCAGTAGTATAAAGGATAGACTATTCTGTTAGATCTTCTGATTTCCAAAATTAACCGGAATCGGTGTTGCAATGTTTCTTTTGCACAATTTTCAGTCAAGAGAAATGTACGATCAAGTTCATACATGTCGATAAGACGGCAGATGTTGTCAGATAAGCTGGCCGTTAGTATTCGTGCATTCAGCTATAAATTGTGGTTCTTCGTTACAGTAGCGGTAGTAATGCCTGCTACTGGAAAGTGATTAGCATAACGAGTGTCGGGAACATGGCACACAGTGGCGCCAAACTCTCGTTTTATTACCTTGCTCTTGACATTTGTGCAGCGAGCTGCTGAAGTAAGAGGTGAGCCAAAAGCAATGCAATAAAACGGGACGCTGTTACCTATTGGCCATAGTCTCCAACCCTAACACGACTTTAGCATTTCAGGCTGTATTTATTTAGTTAAAATCCCTATTTGTGTGTGTGTGCTACAGCGCAGAGACAAGAGGGGAAGGAAACTCTCTGAAATGCGGAAGTGTCCGTTTTACTTCTGCGGCAACAGCCACTTTTTCACTTTTCCGTATACCTACGTTTATACGGAGTAATATAAGTGGTCTAGGGAAAGTTATGTATTGTTGCGCGAAAAAATTGCGAATTTTCGGCAGAAAAACTCTTATTACAGGACCCTGGTAACGAAAAAGTGGGTAAATCCAGTTGCTAAATTAAGAAAAAAATCCCCTAACACGTGGTGTAGTCTGAATCCCTGTTTTGTGGGTCCTTGATACCGAAAAACCAATTGAAAGCTAAATGTACGTCTGTCCGTCCGTCCGTTTTGTAAACACTACTTGTATTTGTGACTTGAAGTGCTTTAAATGAAGATTTTCGAAATCACAAAAGATTCCTGTGAAAAAGAGCTTCCATTTTCGCATTTTTAGTAACGCTATTTTCTTAAAAACGGCTCCAAATTTTTCCAAGAAAAATGCCATTTAGGACGAGGTTTTTCTGTTCTTTAATATTCTTAAAATCATATTTACGTTCAAGTATTGAGAAACGGAAAAATCAATAAAATGTCGGAAAAAAGTAGTCTGGGCGGCGATAGATGGCAGCTGGCAAGAGTATGTGTCAAGTCCGAATAGCTAGCCGAGGCCAAAGGAAATAGAAAACTAATACGGGAAAGTTCTTGCCATGCTGTAGCACCACTAATTTAAAATGAGTTTTGATGTTAATTTATTTTATAACAAATTCGTGAATGACACTACACACAAAAGTCAAACGGCATGATCTGTATGTGCGTCAGACGACCAGGCACCCATTGTTTTGACACATTGATTGTGTTTACAATAAAAAAAAAGTTTATCCACTTCAATTATCAACAGTCAAACTTTATAAAACTGAGATGTTTCGTAATAAGTATTATTGGAATAAGTGTCATTAGAATAAAATTTCTTGGTCGGAAGGAAGAGCACGCCTGATTGCGTGAGTCTCGCCACGTGAAATAAGGCATAATTGAATTGAATTGAATAATTGACTATCAACAACAGTCTGTCACCGTTTTCAGCATGATTAGTCAAATTTAAACAAAATTATAGTACACTGGCACTTTTACAAATATGCTAAAAGACTGTACGATATAATGTAATATCTTATTAAGGTACTCATTTCATAATTATTAATGTAGTTATTAAGATTGATGTCTTAAATTTGAGTGAAACGTAAATGATTCGCCTTAAGGCTGTCATTATAACAACTTTTCGCTGTGTAATTTTTAGTACCTTGCATTTTTACGGTTTTTTCACATTTCTTTTTTCACGTCGTTTTCTGACTCCGGATCTAGTTACACGCTGTACACAAGAGCAGAAGGCTGTCTGAGGGAACCAACGTCTGGCGCGGTATCTTCGACGATGTTATGAGATCACTTAGTGTGGAGAGAAATGTCCTCTTATATGTCTGGTTGCCTGAATGAAAAATTTCTAGGATATATTTTCAAATCAATTTTTATTTTGCTGTGATGTTGGTTGTTTGTACAATGAGCTCGAAAAATAAAATAACTTGGCTAATAATGCAGTTTTAAAGGAATATGCAATATCTAAAAATGTTTCAAATATTTAAATTTTCTTTCTTGCAAAATAATTAGAAAAAATTGTTTCGGAGAATATATCTAAATCAAGAAATATTTGAATAAATTCTATATTTTTAGCCAATTTATCAATTGATTACAGTTTTTTCCAAACTTTTGAAGGGATATTCGGACTTCGATGGGAAAAGTTGAAATAGCACATCAACTAATTAGGTTCATTTCATAGAAATGTATAATCTTCTAATTGCGGAAAGATAAATGATCTTGAATACTTGAAGATACGTTAGCTGAAACGTTGGGATTGAATTTTGTGGGAATTGTCATTTGTGGGAAAGACCATTTAAAGTTTACTCTTAGAAAGCTCTTGTTGCATAGGTGTCACTAAAAAAATAAAAACGAAAAAGAGAAAAATAGGATTGAAGCATTCAAAAGAAAATAAATCAGCTTATAATAACCGATGGAAATTAGAAAAAAGGAAAAATTGCTTTATTTTTTACCATTTGCAGGTAGAGAGCTCCCTTAATCCAAAGACATTTTGGTGGAAGACCAGCGACTATGTGCTGACAGAAAAGAGAGAAAAAGGGACTTTAGATGCTCATTATCGTTGAGCTCCTTTGGTGAGTGACTGCATGAGCGGACGCCGCCTCTGCCGCAGGAGATGGCGGTCCTTCGACAATCCACGACAAAGGGAAACCTTCGGCCCTAACGAATTTTACTTCTCTAACTTTCGGAAAGGAGCACTAAACACCACCAACGGCAAATAATTAACAGACGTGAAGTATAATATTGACAAGTGATATTTTAGTTTCTAAAACTTGTACTTTGATTTCAATGACGAGATGTTTCCAAACTGCGGCTAATTGCGTTTCTGGGAGGATCCTTTTTCTTGGGAAATATTTCAACCCTCAACGAATTCCTTTCCATCAAAATTTCTTCAGCGCGTTATTGCAATAATTATGGATCGGCAATAGTTTTTAAGTAGTAATTCTTGTCCACAACTTTTCATGTTATTTCTCAATCAACTAGCCGAGGGCTAAATTTGAACAACACGTATCTGACAATTTTGCAGTTTTGAGATAATTTCACTTCAAAGAGACGATCATCTTCCACCGCACTATAACGAGACGTATTTAGCAGAAAGTTTGTTGAAATGGCGGCAATTGATCTCATTTTTATTAGCTTCTACTGAAAACTTTTTAAACTTTTTTTTCCTGAAAGGTTTGTCGTTGGTGTTGTTGACCTCTCAGGAGGCTGAGTCCTTCTCCGGTGATGGAGCTTCGTGGAAAGTGTTGAGATGACCGTCCTTCTCGGACTCTTATTATTCTCAAGCGATGCAGCTTCCTCTTCATGCCGAGAGAGCCGTCACGAAAACAGACACAAACCGTGCACAGTGCAGCCAACCGCAGGCCGAAGGACGTGATCCAAATTCCAACTGACGTCATTTCTAACACATCTTGTTCTTATTGTTGTTCAACGCTGTAATTAATAAAAAGTCTTAAAATATCCAAATGTGTAAATGTGTTTAATGTGAGTTTCTGCCTGAAATATCCAAATGTTTTTTGAAGCAAGGCAAACTAAAATTCAAATGATGCATCTTAGGGCTCACCGCGTTTACTGAAATAACTTTTACAAGCATGGATGCCATAGAGTTAAAATTTATCCATCGCAATTTACATCAAGGAATATTAAAAATGTCAACAGGAAATGAAACTTATACATCATGTGTAACTGTAAAAAGAAATGAATGTACGTATAAAATCGATTACGTGTAAAATGAAATTTCTTGGAAAAGAAATTATCGAATGTATCTCCTGCTCAGACATTACTTAGAAGAAATGATTTGTTCACAGAACGCGAGTCTCTTCGTGCGGGGAGAGGAACGAAGCTGGCTGACGGAACAGGATTGGCAGATTGAGGAATTCTGTTCCGAAAATTGGGATTTGTTTTCGTCGTGAGGAAAGTATGAGGAACAGAAATGGACGGGAAATGTTGGGGGACTTATTTTCATCCGGAGACGAGGTAGAAATATTATTATCTCAATTATTATGAATGAAAAAGGAACAATACATATTATTCTCTCTCATTTTTTCATGTATCAAAACGAGAACAATAAGCGACTGACATAAAGAAAGAAAAATATCATAAAAACGAAGATAATATACGGCTTCGAGCAGCTCAGACAACGATGGTTGATTTTAATTTAATGTTACACCCAACGGAATCGTCAGGGACAGCTCATGTTGGTCCGTACTTTGCAGAATATTTTTCGTTTCAAAGTTGGGGAATTTTGTTTCAATGGTTAGGTTATATGCGGCAATTCCATAGTAGTGATGGGATTGATTCATTGTTCGTGATTCCAGGTTCGTCAAATACTGTGGCCATTAGGCCCGTAAGTGTGGCGCATGTTTTTTTCCTCGGGAGGTGGCGGTGGCCTTCCCTACTGAATGGCGAGATCCGGCGGCGACCTACCGTCGGCTAGCGGGGTTTTCCCCTCATCCACTTACTTCCCACTAGCGGGGCACCGCCCCAGTCGGGACAAGCTCTCAGCTCCCGACCGGTCTCTTGACAGGTGTGGTAGTGCAGTACATGTTAGTGTAAGTGTGTGTGTGTGTGTAAGAGGAGAGGATAAGACAAGGAAGAGGAAGGAAAGATGATCGCGCGAGGTCCGTGGCCCGTTTGTTAGGGTACTACTCCGGCATTCGCCTGGTGTTGATCGGAGAAACCACAGTAAACTACGGATCAGAGCAGACGGCCTCTAGAATTCTCCTCCAGACAGCGACTGAATTCGACCTAGCTGACAAGCTAGTGTCGAAAATCCTGCCACCATCGAGAGTGGAACCCTATGACCTCCCGGTCAGAGGGACTGCCGTGACATCAGATGCTGCCCTGAGCCATGTCTCCGGGTCATTGGTGAGGTTAATTGCGGAAATCCCATAGCAGTGCCGGGGAAAGAGCTCGCAAGCCATGCGGCCAGCCCGAGACGGAAGCGCCGCTGCCGAACGCCGCTGTCGATGGAAATCGCTTCGCGCGGGAACAGGTCCTGCTGCACACGCCGCCCGGCGCGGGCGCCGCGGCGCTGACGCAACGGCCCTCCGATGAATGGCCACAGGCTCCGCCACGCCGCGCCACGCCGCGCCACGCCGCGCCACGCCGCGGGCCGGCGAGCGAGGAAAAGGAAGACAACATTGCGTGTTCCGGACGCGGCCACTAACAAGTCCAGTCTTGTGTGTTGATGTCACTGCAGTGCCTCCGTCCGGCTGGTCCTATACTTCGGTTTTTCTTTCTTGGCGCTCGGGGGCGTGTCAATAAAATGAAATATCTCACGGTATTTCGCGTCGTTCTCGGTTGTGCCGCTAGGAGTCGCATGATTGCGTCTGTATCGAGCAGTCCTGGCGATCATGCAACTCCTGGCGGCACAACGGAGAACGACTCGAAATACCGTGAGATATTCCATTTTATTGACACATCCCCATGCGCCAAGAAAGAAAAACCGAAGTATAGGGTTACACTCCCGTGGGCTGATGGCAGGATTTTAGACACTAGCTTTCAGCTCGGTCGAATTCAGCCGCTGTCTGAAGGAGAATTCAAGCGGCCGGATGCTCTGATCGGTAGTTTTCTAGGGTTTCTTCGATCAACAGCAAGCGAACGCCGGAGCAGAATCCTAACAAAGAGGCCCAGGACCGCGCGCGATTTTTCACAGCCCTTCCTCTTTCCTCCTCCCTTACTTTACATACTAACATGCTGTACACTATCACATATGACGGGAGTTTAGAAGTTGTTCAGGCTGCGGCGGTGCCACGCTAGTTAGAGATACCTGGTTGGGGAAAATTTCGTTCAACCCACGTAAGTCGGCTTCGGATCTTGCCATCCAGCGGCAGAAGATCACCGCGCCTCCCTCGATAAAACATGCGCTACACTTACGGGAGTATGGACTTTAGTACTTTATCCGCGCCCGAAATCACTAAACAATTAATCAAAATCTTGTTGTGTGTTGTTTCTGGGGAGGGGGATATTCCATCCCCATTGGATGGTGACATTCGCCGCCAACCAATAGGTACGCATGCGGAATTGTCCTCTACAGCGGGATACGTCTCCAGCCAGCGCAAGCTTTAATATCCTCACAGGTGTGATAGTACATTGCCTGTAAGTGGAGATGTGTATATCAGGAAGAGGAGAGGACAAGGATATCGAAGGAAAGATCGCGCTCACAACGTGTCCCATTTGTCAGGGAACTGCTCCAGCAGTCTCCTGGTATTAATAGAAGTCATGGAAAACTACAAATCTGAGTAGCTAGATGCTAGAATACTCCTCCCGTTTGAATGACACCTAGCTACTGAGCTAAAACCGACCATCATACGTTATCGGGACTTGAACAAGGACCTCTCGGTCAGAGACGCTACAGGCCACAGTTGGCTCTGGGATATCTCATCTAGTGGAGATTTCGAAAACGTAATGCAGAGATACGGTGAGCTGACTGCATGCGATGAGATGTAAGAGCAAAAATATCAAGTCTTACCAAACTAATGGAGTAGGTCATGCTATGCAGCAGCAAGGTCTACATACATGTACTGAGGTCATCACCTGCTGTGGAATTACTGAAATGTTTTGGTGAGGGTAGATACGGGGTTGAGTCGGCGAGGGTAGATACTGCGACAAGTCTTTTAAGAAGAGGACGACAGGACAGGGCAGAGAACACAAGGATGCGGAGGAAATCCCGGCTAAGAGATCCCTACAGCACAGTTATAAGTGTTGAGGCGGGTGCTAGCACCCCGTTCGATGGCTGGTTGACGTGGGTCAGGGCATCAACTGATGGGGAGTGCCTCTGATCGGGAGGCTGTAGGGTTCGACACCCGACGGTGGCAGGAATTAGCTACGTACGCAGGTCGAGTTCAGCGGTTGTCTGGAAGAGAATTCTAGCGGCCGGCTGTTCTGATCGTAGGCCGGCAGGCAATTTTCCGTGATTACACCGGACACTACCAGGGGAATGCCGAAGCAATACCCTAACAAACGGGCCACGGATCTCTCGCAATATCTCCTCCCTCTTTCCTATCCTACCTTCTTCCTTTACTTACTCAAACTTACATTTGCATGCACTATACTACTGTATTACATGACGTGTCCGGGGCATAGAACGTGTCCCGGCTGGGGTGGTGGCACTGCTGGTGGGAAATACCTGGTTGGGGAAAACACCGTAATTCGAAGTGGTGTTCGGCGTCGGATCCTTCAGCGAAAGAACACCGCCACCTCCGTGATAAAACACACGCACTCCACTTTCGGGAATAATGACAAAAACACATGCACTCCACTTTCGGGAATAATGACGCGCTCGGAAACACGAAACAATCATTCATTCAATCAATCAAGCGGCTGGAGGGAGAAGACCTGGCAGCAAATCGATTGCGTCTGCGCCGTAATCACGGAGCCTTTGGCGCGTCCAGAGCTGACGCTGTTACCTTCTGAGAAGCAGCCGATTCAGTTGCAAGTTTTTGTTGAAACGCGATCGTCCTGGGAAGCGAATGATTCGCCGCCGAGCCGCTTGCCCTTTGTTTGGTCATCGTCAGCATCCTGCGGAATTCGCGGAACCGGTCGCGGAGGTTGCGTTCAATTGCGCAACACCAACGAAACATTTTCGGTCTGCATGTTTACAGTACCCCGATAAGATACATTGCGATTAGCAATTGGGACGTTTCTCTCCTCGCCGCTTTATGCAAATGTTACAATCTTCATTCTTCGAAAACTACGACATTCTATTTCAAGCAATAATCCTTTCCCGAAGCCTCTCTAGACTGTCATTGGGATCTAAGGAGTAAGTTTACTGAGAGAGACCTATTTCGCGTCTCCCTCAGTTAGTAATCACATAAAATAAAATATGTGATCATTACTGTCGCTTCAATACATTCAGAAACTATAACAAAAGCCAATAGCATTATTTTAAAAAGAAATGTACGTATTTGCCAATACCGTTTAAAAATTACATTTAAATTACACGTATTCTAAATAAATATTTAAAAAATATCCTCTTGCGTTATCTATTGCATTTTTCACGCGGCCACGTCTCTGAATGCGTCTCCATTCACGCCGACGTTATTGAATTCCAATTTACTGTAAAATATTCACAAGTATTGGAACAGACAAGGAACGAAGAGAAAATCTTATGAGCTTTCTTGAGTCAAGCCACACATGATATACACGCACCCGAAAGCCAATCGTTGTTGCTATGAAAGACATGGTCTGTGGAGAAGGAATCCTGTAGCTGTAAAGGAGATGCGGAATTGATCTTTGCAAATACAGGGTCTTCAGAGGCACATCCCCAAGCGATTTTGTGAAAACAACAGCCGAAATGCTGACTTACGGTATCACAATTCTCGTTCAATTAAGAGAGAGAGAGAGAGAGAAAACAACTTACTGCTCGAAAAGTCGTTCTCCTTCGAAGGCGCGCAGATATGATTGGTGCACTTGTGCGAACTTTAATGTAAGTTTCATGACACCGCAAGTATTTTAATTGGTTCTTCGAAACCACGTTATTTCATATACAACGTTACTAGTTTGACTATGCGTGCTTTCATAGTTTTGAAAGAAGGAACTAATACATACATTTCTGTGTACATTGATCTGGATCACACCTCGCACGTATGTTTCGAAACGCAGTATCTGATTAGTCAGGGTAAAGACAATAGTAATGATTAATAATAATAATAATAATAATAATAATAATAATAATAACAATAACAGTAATAAATATTTCAATATCGCTGTAGCTAGGACCAGTAGACCTGCTCTTCCCCGTGATCATAAGCCTCCTAGTAGGAAAGAGTGGATAGAAGGTAATTTATTCCTTTTCCACATTTTTTATATGAAGAATAGGTTAAATTATGATATTAATACTGACGGTGCAATCATTTTGCAATTTTCGAGTGGCCATTACTGGTACAAAACGGGTTTTGGAAATAAATTAACTTGAAACAGAACTAATTGAACACGAACATATCAAGAAAGAGATCTGTTAATCGCGTATTGACTTGCACATAAGGAACATCGTAGCGCAACAATTTTAAGGAAACTGCGAAAATGTTTAAGACGGTGCCACTACTGGAGCCTTTTTTTTTTTTCCGCGGCTCCAATTAGTGTGGCAACGTTGGTGTTTCTGTTCCGACACTTGGGAGTAAACAGCGCCGAGGCGTTGGTGAGGTGTCGGCCCGGCGCGGCGCGGCGCGGCGCGGCGCGGCGCGGCGGCTGACCTCCCGCGTACCGCTCCCATTCTTCACGCATGGACAGGTGGAGGGGAGGGGATCCCCGCATTGGTTCGTGGCACTGCAACAAACGCCGCGCCGCGCCACGCCGCGCCACGCGCCCGCCCCTGCGCCGCGCCGCGCGCACCCCCGCGAGATGCGCCGCGCCACGCCGCGCCACGCCACGCCACGTCACGCCACGCGGCGACGGAGGCGGAGGAGGAGGAGGAGGAGATCGGTATCATATTATAAAAGAAGGCCGCGGGCCGGGGCGCGTGCAGTCAGTCCGTCGGCCGACGCCCCGCCAGTCGACAGTCGATCAGTCAGCCGCTCCGAGCCGAGCCGAGCAGCCATGCCAGCCCCCGCCCGCCCCGCGCCGCCGCCCGCGCCGCCGCTGCTGCTCCTGCTGCTGCTGTTGCTGCTCGCGCGGGGGCTGTTCTCAGGTGCGTACCCTCCGCGGCGCCGCTGGGCCTCCTGCAGGGACTCCGTCACCTGCCGGCGGGAGCCGCGTTCTCGCGGCTGGCGCCTCCGAGCGGTAGCTTTTTCCGTGGTTTCACCCAACAGTGTCGTTTCAATGCCGGAGCAGTACCTTAAAACGGGCCACAAGCCCCGTCACCAAGCCTCCGAGCGGTAGCTTCCCGTGGTTTCACCCAACAGTGTCGTTTGAATGCCGGAGCAGTACCTTAAAAACGGGCCACAAGCCCCGTCACCGAACCTCCAAGCGGTAGCTTCCCGTGGTTTCACCCAACAGTGTCGTTTGAATGCCGGAGCAGTACCTTAAAAACGGGCCACAAGCCGCGCGCGATCTGTCCCTCCTCGGAGCGCGGTTCCCACATCGCCTACCGGCTGGAGCAGCCGCGCCGGTTTTCCGTGGTTTCGCCGATCAGTGTCGTCTGAATGCCGGAACAGTTCTTTAACAAACGGGCCACGGGCTGCACGCGTTCTTTCCCTCCCCTCTTCCCACCTTACACACACACTTATATGCAGAACACTACCGCACACGCAGGGGGACCAATCGGAAGCTTAGAGCTTATTCTATCCGCGCCAGAGCACCACCAGGGCAGATACCTCGAAGGGGAAACCCGACGTGTAGGTCGGCCTGGAACTCAAGTATCAGCGGAGAAGGATCTCCGCCACTTCCCTGCTCTACCAGGGCAGTGCGCGCATGGGACTAAGCACCAAACGTGATGTAGCCACCGAAAACAACGACTACTCTATCTTCACTTATTATTTTCACAGCAAAACGTGAAACTAGAACTATTGTCTCCACGCCATGCTCAGTATCACACCAGTGGCACCTCGATATCTCCATGCCAGTTTTTCCAAAATCGCCAAAGAAGTCGAAACAATTTTCTGTCTCCATACCGTGTTGTTAGTCCCTCGAGTTTGTCTTTATTAATACAATTTATTTGTGCAATGTTCGTTTTCCTCATAATCCCTAATCGAGTTGCGACTGTAGAGTCACTTTGCCTCCACATTGGGCTCTGTATGTGAGACTGAACGGAAGCTTATTGTCACGCTGGAAAGTATGTTGCACAGGGAGACCTCCAGACGATACTCAAGATCGTGAACAGCGCGGAAGAGAACGACTTAATGTTACATCTTAGCGAATGTTTCAAGTGAGTGACAGCAAAATATAAAAATAAAATACAATATTTTTTGGAAATAAATTATAATACAAACAATATTTATTTCGTTGACGTTAACTTATTATTTATATTAACTTACAGTAATTTACTAAGCATTGCTTAGTAAAATTCAATAGCTCAACTAAGTAAAAATAATTTTTGGATTTTCACAAGTCTTTAAAGTCAATTTATAAATTTCTTTAACTTTAAATAAAGCTTCTTTATACGGGGGAACCTCTTGAATATGGCAAAAACACACTCATGGAGAATACATTTTTCCCGCTAGACACTGAAACACTTTATCGTAACACTTTCGCCCAAGGCAAAAACGAATTTCTCATGATGTACTATATACTAGTAGATTCTGTTAACGAACTTACTGATATACCTAAGCAAATGAGATAATTATCTACTAATATACCTAAGCAGATGACATAATTATGATTAGAGTACTGTCTTGAATTCACTTCAGTGTGTCATTCTGAATAGATTTTTATTTGAGTGTAAGTAAATTGCTCCCTCTGACAATTCAGATTTTTTTCTCCTTCCATACAACCCTGACTCTCACTCCAACACATCTAGCGATTCTGTTGGAGTATTACACGGAAATAATAATTAACGTCATTAGGCCGATAAACAGCATATAACCAATCAAGTCTGCCGTGTTTTGTATTGTCTACGTGTCGTTCAATACTTTTCGTTACATTATCTCCTTGTATGGAAAAAGAGGGGAGATGCGCTATATACTGCGATATTTGTAACTTTGCCCCTCAAGGCTCGTCTTCACGATGGAATCTGTCGCAGTATTTCACGTCTTTCTCAGTCGTGCCGCTAGATATCGCACGATCAGACCGTATCACGCAATGCTTGCGAATACGCGACATCTAGCGGCACGGCCGAGAAAGACGCGAAATGCCGTGTGATATTTCCTCGTGGCCGTAGGGGCTTGAGGGGCAGAAGCGCCTGGAGCAGGCGCGCTCAGTGGTTTGTGTGTGTTGCCTTGTGGCGCAGAGCCGCTGCCGCTGGGCGCGGGGGCCGGGGAGGCGGCGCAGGAGGCGGCGCAGGAGGCGGAGGAGGAGGAGCCGCCGGTGCTGCACCACGGGGAGCCCCCCGAGGGCTGCTGCGTGCGACTCCCGCGGATGGAGCCCCTGCACGACGGTAAGCGCACCCACCTACACTGTGCACCACCAACACTTCCAATCGTTCTTACTCTCTGGATCTGAATCAGTGAAATTGTCGCTGATTCAATCAGTAAGAGCCCAAGTCACTGACATTTTCAGTCGAAATGGGCAGTTTCGCTGGCAATCAGCGAATATCCCAACCTTTTCATAACGACCGCCAGCATTTCACTGGTCGTCAGTGGTAAAAGTGCCGCGCCACCGTCGCTCACTGATCGTTCAGTCGTCACGTTCAACTAGTTGCCATAGATTTCACTGATTGTCAGTGGCAGGGTTATAACTGACACCATCAGTGAATAGTCACTGTCAATCAGTAGTTTTTCACTGATTCAGACTGAGAGAGTAGAACAAAACTGATTATAAATACAGAATTAGAACTGAATTAGAAATACAGTAAACCCTCCTTAACACGAATTCCAAGGGACTGAAATAATCGGAGTTCGTGTTATCAAAATTTGTGTCGTGCGATTACAGTAAAATCTCGTTAACATGAACTCGCTTAACGCGAATTTCGCCATAATACGAACAAAACTTGGGTGCCGGCAAGGGGTTACCATAATACGGTCATTTATAATACTCGGATAACACGAATTTTTATAACACGAACTCCGATTATTTCGGTCCCTTGGAATTCGAGTTAATGAGGGTTTACTGTATTATAAATAATACTATTACTCTATTTCTTTCCCGGAACCCAAATATTGTTCGTGCTATGACAAAATTCGTGTTAAGCGAGTTCGTGTTAACGAGGGTTAATCGGATAACACGAACTCCGATTTTTTCGGTTACAGCATTAGGCAACAAAAGTTTGTGAAGCCCTAGATTTGAAGATACAACATAAGCTGACTAATGTAAATATAATGTGTAAAATAAATTTTTGTACTGTTGTCAACGTAATTCTGTCACATTTTGCATGATCAATAGTTACATTTATAGGAAAACCATAGTATATTGGGATTTTTCTAAAAAGAAAAAATCTTGTACGATGTTCGTTTCATAACATTTTATTACAATTCTCAAATGGTTATCAACTTAGCCAAGCATCGTCGTTCCATAATTCTTCTCTCGTGCTGTGATAATAGTATATTCTACAACGCGCGTAGAATGATAGCTATTATTTACGAGTTAATGTTTACGACACGAGCGACATAGGAGGGAGTGTCGGAATTTCTACGAGTGAATAATAGCCATTGTAAGTGAGTAGAAGACCATACTTTTTCTACGACTTTGAAATTGATATTTTGAAAATACCAAATGGTGGCCTTAACCTTACAGAACACTCAATCTTCTCTTACTCCAACAAACACCGACTCGCATACTGTTTCGTGGCACACCTGTATTACGACAATTGCGACCAGCCGCGGCAGAGCACGCAGCGCCTCTGTAGGCGACTGTGAGAACCCTCTGTCGTGTATAATGAATTAAGACGAATATGATTGGTCGATTTCTACTCGTGAATAATATTCTCGCACAGCTTGTGGAATCGGCATCATTACTGCATCCGATAACGTGCAGAAATGTTTACATTCTGGAGTAGTCGCAGAGAAAATATCTTCTGATATTTCTTTCGTAAATAATTATTATTGCTGGCGAATCTCAGGAGAACGGACCTGCTCTTCAGCCTGTCCACATTCAAAAAAGTCTAAGACAAAATTACGAGGTTATTAAAAAATGTACTCTTTTGCGGAAAGTGTCAAAATAGCTAAACTAGGGACAATGGAAAATGATAGTTCTCTTGTCATTTTTGTGATTAAGTTATAAACTTCAAATTTGAAATGAATGTTACCAATAATCAAAAATACATCTAAGGGGAGTGACAGAGGATTGCAAATTGAATGTTCATCTAAAGGGATATTAGTTAGTTTTACAAGTTGTTAAAATAGAGGGTGGGAGTTTAAAATCCTAAAAAAATATTTTTGAATAATACTTAACAAAAATGAGAATGGAAGAACATTTTGTCAGAACACAAGTGAAACCACAACAACTCTGGGTTCAAGCTTTGAGAAAAACGAAATCTCAGATTAATCGTAACAAAACCACCTTAAAGATGTTCATTTTTAACAAAGGGTGCATTTTTAAACATTTATGCTAGAAAATTGTGCGTTCTCGAGATCGCACTTTAAATCGTGTAGAATTGGAAATATGCAACGCTTCTAGGATTTGATTGACTTACATTTGATAATGATCCGTTCAGCCGATAGAAAACCTCGAAAACATAAAGAAGTTGCTAGATTCAATGTGAGTCTTCCGAAGCTTAATATTAACCGATTCTTGAAACAAAGGCAGATTTTGTTCATTCGATTTCACTGGTAATGTGAATGTGAATAATAATGTGTACAAATAATTCCGTCGATCTTTGGTAATTATTTCTGGTGAATGACTTCTTGGTGGGAATGCACGGCGTACTAAAACGTTTCCCCTCTTAATATCACTAGTTATTAATCAAGTACTCTTTTTTCACTTTCTCGCCCTTCTTAAGAAGAGAACGTTTTGTAATCGTGCGCCGGATTACAATGTTGAAGACAGAGATTTTTACTTTAAACAAAATCTGTTCTAAAACATCAGCTCTTTAAGAAAGGTCATGTACAATTTTGTAAAAAAATGAGTCCTTTTCCTACAATTTTTACTTGAAATTAATGCTACTTAAAAGCACATTTTGACAAAAACTCTACCATTTTTTTTCTTTAATTTTTTCTAATGTTAAAACAAGGTTCGCCTAAAAGAATGGCACAATTTACAATTAAAGTCGGGATTTCCAAAGTTCCAAATTTAGAAACATTGTGAGTAGTACGTTGTAGTAGCACAACTAGTTTAAAAATGTACATCACATCATTTAAAAATCTTAAGTGGAGAAAAAAATTGGATTTAAAAAGAAATATCTTACTTTAATATTGGAGATTCAGGTCAAGTTCGAAAATAAATTTGAAGTTCGCAATTTTGAAACTTTCGTTTGTTTAATAAAAATGGGAATTACACCTTAGTTATAAATGCACTTTCTTTTATTCTATCAAAAAGATAAAGAGCAATTTTGCAGACATTTTTCCGAAAACTTTTGACAATGTAATAGGGGCTTCATGTAAAGTACCAACAAATTTTTAAATATATTCCATTTATTCGGAACGGGAAAATTATATATCAGTTCGATCTAATTCACCAAATTCCAGCTCAAAAGCTTCTGATCAGAGAGTTAAGCGTGACACATCCAACCAACCAGATATACTTCCCGATTTTCGGGTACAACATTGTGTGACGTCGTGGGTTGGACAAATCACAGACAAGATGGCTTTTGTATATACATATGTGCCGTGACATTTATTACAGGAGCGTTTGCTCCCTGTTAGCATCTACTAACTACCGACACATTGTCACATGATCCTGGCGCTCATACCCGCAAGCTCGCTGTCTCCCACGCACACTGGCGACTCGCGAAGGTCTCGCGACAAAAGCTTGAGGAACAATGCAGGCTCTTTACAGGCCCCACCTGCCTTTTTAGCTTCACTGTGACCGCGTCGGCAGCCCCCGGGTGCGACTGCCCGGTTTGCGATGCATCTGGTGCAGGTCGGACGCCATCCCTCCGGACCTACACCTTGGGGTTTCGTCCCCGCTTTTTCCGGCCCTTTTGTGATGCATTCAACACGTGTTCACTGCAAGTGTCCACGATGCCCGCTGTGCACCAGGCTGCCGCTGTGCTTCACTAGCGGACGCTGCAATTGCTTGAATCGTCTCGGCACCTGCACCAATCTTAACCATCTCAGAAACAGCACAATCTCATCTGAATCTCATATAAAACAGCGTCTCAATCCCATCGTGTTTGCGAAGTTTCCGCTCAAAAGATTCTTAAACGGGATTTTATGCCCAAAAATTCTACATGGTATTCTTGAAGTGATTCTTTTTCTCACATAATTGCATACGTATTTTATCAGACCATGCTACTTTTACAATTTTTTCAGACAATAAATCTAATTACCCTATTGCTTGCTGGAAGATCAAACGTATTGATAAGATAGGGTCATATCGAATATATTAACAAGTTTAAGAGCAGATCATTAGTATGTTTAATACATCTTTAAGCGTTTCATAGTACAAAAAGAAATTAAACACGTATTGTTTAAAAATAAGATCTTGTAGTACACGACACGTATTCAAGAGACTTTTTTACTCGGGAGAAAGATCTCTTGCGCGAACTCGGGACTTATCCCAGTGGGCAAACCCTGTCAAACATTCTGTCTCTTTAAATAACGTGAACTTATGAACTGAAACGTTTATAGTCATAAATTGCTGCAGGTAAAATATACTCTAATAGTTTTGAAAATTTCCCCTTAGGAAACAAATTTTCAATTACGACATTCGATATTACAACTTCAGGAGTCATGATAGTAACCCATTTAACAAATACAAATGCCCTAAAAAAATGCATGCCAAGTTTGAATCAATTACTGAGATTAATTAAAAATCCTCGGGTGAATTAGTGCAGTCAGTTTTCTTCAAATGCCTCTCCCCGCTGTTTTTACCATCTCACATACTACTTATGTAGAATCGCAAAATTTACGTAATGCCACAGCTAAAAACGGTGATTTTTCGACAGAAATATTGGTATTGAAGGTCCATGATTCAAAGAAAGTAGATCCTGCTTGAAACAACTTTCTCAAATACGTTGTGTATCGAAATGTACATTTTGTGGGTGCTTGTTATTGAAAAATTGGTTTATGGCGAAACGTCCGTCCGTGAACAACGATAGCGGCTAAACCGTAGGCAGAATATTTACCAAAATTGATATTCCTCAATCGCTTTGTGTGACGACACGGTCCTTTGGATTTGAAAAGCCGGGGATGACGCGGTCCTTTGTTTGTTATTAAGATTTGGGGGGCACTTTACATAAAGCTTCAATTCATTTTCAATTGTTTCTCACAACTGGCTCTACAGTTTTGGATTGCATTTTTTGTGGAATAAAGCATTATACGCTTAAAAAACGACACAAGTTCTATTTTCGTTGAAATCTGTGAACTTTCGAAAATTGCAAAAGTTTAAAATTTGTTCGGCCTCTTCCTACAGTTACAATACAGAAGATTAACATTTTTCTTCTAACGAAAAATTTTGTTCAAAATTAAATCTTTAAATGACGTCTTGTAGAATTTTGTTCAAAATATTAGTAGTTTTCGCGTAATTTTGTGTGAAATAGAGGTAATTTTAAAAACAAGATTTTCTCAAAAACAACTCCAACGTTTTTAATAAACTTTTTGTACGAATAGTGTCAAATACATTAAATAACAAGACATCAACACCATTTTTATGTATTCTTTTCATTAAAAAACACTCAATTTTTCCCCCTCAAATGTATTACGTCGTCAATATGTACATAATGGGCATGTTTTACATTATATTTCTGAGCACAAGAAATTCCAATAAGTTTTGATGAAGTTTCTCGATATCTAAAAAAGGCAAAAAAATTGCACAGATTCAGAAACGCTCAAAAATTTTCTCAAAAATTCTTCAATTTTTCTCAGAAACGACTCCAATTTTTTCAGTGAAAAATGGGCCCACCTTTTTCGCAAACAGAATCACATTTTACTCTCATATTATATCGTATATAAATTCTACAATTCAGACATCGGAAAACTGAGAAAATGTGAAAAATAAATACTTCAGGCGCTAATAAGTATCAGCTGAGAGGAGGGTGGTGCAAAACCGAAACGCTAGCGTGACTGACTTAAGAGATTAGAAAACCAACAAGTACGACAAATTCTGTGCCATTTTGTAGCAATATTTTACATTGGCAAATACCTGAAGAAATAATTCTACAGTCGTTAAATGTTAACTTTGTGCTTATGCAATGTCTGGGGTTTCAACAGTTTTAATTATTTATAAAGTACTCGAAAAAAAGTACGCACGTGTCCTTTTGGGATTTCATAGATAGTAAATTACTTAAATTCGGACCTTTTAAGACCAGTGCACTTCTCTCTATAAATAATATTTTCTTCATATCTTTCATCAGAGAATTTTACAAACGTTATTACTCCGGTAATATTACTGATTAAGGCAATTACAATTGATTACACGATAATAATATTAATAATAAAAATACTTCTTTTGGCAAGTTGTCTTTTCAGTTGATGAACGTTTTACATAAAATAGTGGCAAATGTGTCCATTTCTTTATTTGCACATTCATTATCTAGTATTATTTCATTGTATTCATTTTCTTGTTTCTAGTTGGGAATAATGTGTATAATATTGTGATATGAAATTGCGTACAAGCGATATGGTATAAAACTTAGAATTCAAGTATTTTCTAAGTAATAAGTACGTACTAAGTAAATTATTATTCAGTCAGAGCAGCGTAATCAGACGTCATTATTAACGTTTGAGAAGTTTGAGCAAAATATAATAAAAAAGACATTGCTCAGAATTAAATACAAAACTTTAATTCAATTTAAGAGATTATGGCGGTTACCTGGACAAGTCCCACGTAGTCTGAAGAACATTCAAAATTCGGTATTAATAACGAACGCATGCCTATTTTTAAGATGACGTAAGCTAGCTTTTACCTTGCACAATGTGCTAAATCTTTCGAGGGGCGTCAGCCGTGGTATTAAAGGTGATCACTTGGCATTCGCGTCTAGAATGTAGTACTGTGTTCACATGATTGGGCCGCATCCCAGTTGGCTCTCGTTTCAATGCCCAGTCATTTGCTGCCCCGGGCTGTCAAATAGATGTAATAATGGCAACCGCAAACCATGTTTGGCTGCGTGCCCGGGCACAGGTGGGGACTAGAGATTTTTTATTGGTGCACAAGAACTCTGAACGTGCAAAATTTACTGGGAGTAAATATTCGATATTTTTAAGGTCATCTATTTTAAACTTTCGGAATAAATTAGGTTGGTGAAGAATCTTCACAAAATGTTCAGTCGATATGCTGCTACTGTACCAATATACACTTTTACGTAATTTATAATATTTCATGTTGGTCTACATAAACTAAGTTAATGGGTTATTTCTTGTTTCCCGGCGCGTCAACTGTTGTGGCCATTAGTCCTTTAAGGGTACAGCAGGCTTTTATCACGGAAGATGGCGGTGATGAGATCCGGTGCCGATCTACACGATGGTTTCAGGGGTTTTCCCCAACCAGGAATCTCCCACCAGCGGGGAACCGCCCCAGTCGGGACACGCTCTAAGCTCCCAACTGATCTCCCGTTAATTGTGGTACGTGGAGGTGTGTGCTTACGAAAGGGATGAGGAAGAGGAAGGAAAGATCGTGTGCGGTCAGTAGCCGGAATGCAGGCCATTTCTGTAACAAATCAACTACGATCAGGCTGACAATTTAATTTTATTTGCAGACTTATTTCGTAAGTTTCAAGTGAAGCTAGTATTTAGATTTCTGAATTGTTGTTCAGCGTAATACAGTCCCATTTGTATCATGGAAAGTTATTTCATTCTATGTTCCTGACATGTATTGTCAACTCGAGATGTAATGTGGATGTACTCTTACATCCACATTGTGATGTTTCAAAGTTTGTGAGTCCTCAGAGTTCCTGTGCTCATCGACAAGACAACAGACTAACTCAGAAGCTTCACTTCACAGCCAGATGACCTTCGTGTTCTTTACTCCATGCAGTGTCTCGAAATAAAGCGGGTACCTTTTTGCTTCGAGTGATGCCTTTGAATCAGAGAACTACCAGGCATTTTCTCTTTGCTCTTTCAATTTATGCAGGGAGAGGCATTTAAGGCGGAAAAAACACACTTGCGTGAAGCTCATAAATAGCAATAATTCCATTTCCGTTTGGCCTCAGTCGCATTGATTCCCGTGGAAAGATTTTTTTTTGCAATTTTTCTTTTTGTCGCAGTCTGTATATCACCGTAATTTTGGGTCTATTTCTAAGACACGAAGCGCTGTGGTGTATTCTGAAAGTTATTAGCGAGAAGTAAAGCTTAGAACAGCGAATGCATTACAATTTTGGCAACGATGTGTCGGGATAAGGGTCTGTCGATCTACAATCAGCCGCGATCGGGCTGACGTAATTTGCACCCAAATTTTATCAATTTTTGTCTCTTCGTTTGTATTAAAATATACTTTCTCTTTGGCAATACTTAGAACTAATCTCAGAACTTCAACTCACGATTAGCAGCCTCTTCTGGACGTCATAGATGAAGAGAAACCGTCACAAAACTACTGTACAAATACAAAGTGTTTCTCAGGAAACACGTTAAAAATAACTTTAACATCAGTCCTTTTAACTCAGAAGAAGAGGCTGGTGAAATTTTTCCAACCTCAACCCTCGCTCTCTGTTCTATCCATCCCATCAACATGTGCGAGTAAACGAAAGGCACTTGCTGCTAATGTTACTTTCTCGCGCTTACAGAAAGACCTATAATAGTGCGCGAGAAAACTGCGAATTTGCGACAGAAAAAATCTTACTGCCGGGGCCTGTCAACGAAAATATGAATACATTGTTTTTGTACATAGGAAATTGCATCATCTAACACGTGAATTACATCCCTTCAAAGCCGGGAAGAGGTCCACGTGGTCGATGTGACTGTCCGCCACGAGGATGGGTCTATCTTCTGAAATCAGGGGAGGAAACGGTGGTAAAATACCGACCAGTCATTCCCCTGGCAGCCCAACTTCATGGAGTGCCCAGCGCCAGAATCCTGCCAGTGGTGGTTGGAACCTCTGGGGCCATGCCAAGATCCACAGTCAGTGTCCTCAAGATCACGTCTCGAGGCGATCTACTGACTATCTCGTTAACTGCTCACAGAAGCTCTACACACAATTTGTAAATTACGATGGAGAGCAATTTAGCATTACTGGAACTTCTTGGTCCCTTGGGGAAGTCTAGGCAACCCAGAGGATGCTACAATACCTAGGAATTAGGTGATTACCGCGACTTTGAGTGAGAAGTGTATGTTATTTAATGCAGCATATAGAAAATTGTGAAGTCAGAAGTTTTGGGGGTTCTTGACTCCAAAAAATCCGTTGACAAAACGTCTGCTGTCTGTCCATGCGTTCGTCCTTTCAAGAGCAAAACGTTTGAACCAATGTTCTCCAAAATTGATATTCCTCGGTCGATTTAAATGATCTTGAGACCCTCTCAGTTTGAAAAGGATATTTTCATTTTTTTGGGGGGGGGGGGTATTTTGTTTGAAGTTTCAACATTTTCAAAATTTCCCCAAATATGGATTCAATTTGTTTTATTAAACTTTGTCCTCGCATAACGTACAGAATGCTTAAAAGTGCAGTTATTATTATCATTGAATGTCTGATTTGTTGAAAATTGCAAACTTACAAATTTTAATCGGACTTTTCCTGATACAATATTAAACATAGAGACAATTAATGATGTTCTTCGAAAACATCTTCAAATAAGGTCATGAACAATTTTTCGAAAATATCAGCATTTTTCGCGTAATTTTGCGTAAAATACAGGCAATTTTTAATTTTTTTTAAATAATTTTTTTCCCAAAAAGGCTCCCAATTTTTCTTTAAAGTATCTCTTGGAATGTATCAACTAATGGTTAAAAAGTTGGTGCTAGTCTGATTTCCAGCAAACTCTTTGTATTTTCGAAAATATCAAAATTTCTACATTTCAAAACTTCAAAATTGAAGCTAAGAATTTTGCAATGACAATCTGTCAGTCCTACGAAATGATACCGAAGACACCAGTAAATGAAAATAGAAAACTTGCACATTCTCATTAATCTTAGACCGAAGGGAATTCTACAATGCTATTAGTCTGTAAATCAGTGTTTGCATTAAAAGTTGCCCTTATAAACTCGTGTAAGTGATATGCGAAGAGCTTATAGTAAAGACATTTTTTTATTATTATTATTATAATAATTTTATTATTACTATAATATTATCTTTACATTACCTTTTTTCGATAATTCCCTGATTCAGCTAATAGCACCTTGGGTGAAATATCTGTTGCTTTTACAGATATGGATTCACAATAAAATGTTAAGGCTGGGTTCTAACTGGGAGAAACTTCCTGTGAAGAGCAATATTTTTAGCTAAAATTATGGACCGAATAATTTAACGTTCCGTAGTGACTCAGGATGGAACTAGCACTGAAAGAAAACGAACCTAACATTGAAAACGTCGTGGCGTTTTTGTATCTTGAAAGGAAAAGTTTATGATCTGAGTTTTTGCACCCATCTTTTCAACTTTCCAGCATAGTATAGTGCGCCACATAAGTCTCTCCGCAGTGGGCCAAGTCAAGGCATCCCATCACAGTAAATCTTGGGTGCAGTCAGAATCCATGTGTTTTGGGTACCGAAAAGTTGGCTGATGACAAAACGTCTGTCTGACTGTGAACAACGCTAGTGGCTAAACCGAAGGTACTTAAGTACATCTCTTGAGAGCAAAGGCCTTCTACCTCTATAGGTAGTGCTGGGTCGAAGAATTCGCACCTCTACAGGTAGGGTCAAAGAACGTGCATATGATTGTGTAAATGAAGTCGAAGTCGCAATGTAAATACTGATATAACATGTATCAGTATATGCATTTATTTTGTCTTATCCGAAAGCTTCGCACCTGTCCGGAGTGCGTGAACAGGCTCTTTATTAGAGTTCTGTATCAAAGTAGCTATCACTTGTCACCAGAAACAATAGCAAAACTGCTGCCGGCGAATTGAACAATCTGATGCACACAAAAACATTATTTTATTATAAAATGAGGGAATATACACAACAGCATACTTTTAATTAATAATTTATCGATGAAAATAATACATTTACTCAAAATACTAATGAAATAAGAAAGTATAATACACATTTTCGTATGCATTCCTAAGAATCTGCATAATTGGCACTTACTTTCGCTGCAAAATAAGCTAATATAACTTCCTCGCATACGTCCTTGATATTTCTTCCTCTTGAAAATTTATTCCTTGAAAATTTATTCTTTACGATTTATATCTTTAGATTTACTGGGTAGTGTATCTTCCACAGCTTTCGCAGTTTAATTTTTAGGGCCTAATACTTGTAGGAATATCTTCCATTTTCTCGCAAGACAGCGATTGTCGACTCAAATATATTCTCCAAGGACTCTAATGAACCGCCGATATGTATACAATACCATTCGTCATTGCGCCTACTTGTAGAAAAGAATAAGCTCAAAATGTTGCAAAGGCGATCGGAAAAAATAAAATATTGTATCTTACATGTGGCTGAAAGTCCATTATGCACTCGTTAATAGTTATACCGTCGGGCTAACGTGCTCATGAATAAATAAAGGCCTATTTCAGCCACGTGTAAAGTAAAATGCTAGAATGATTAAAAAAACGTATTTAAAGAAGGAATATTTTGGAACACTGAAGTACTACAATTATGAACATGTTACACACTTACTTACGAAGGTCTAAAGTTTATCTACAAGTGTTCAAATAACTTCCACCGGCGGTACGAACAATTTCACAGCGATACTCTAATTCTTCCCAAACTCGAGCGAGCATGTCCGTCGTCACCGACACTGCAGCACCGGAAATTCGATCTTTCTGTTCATCCAGGTGTTCTGGGAGTGGTGGTTCATAAACGAAATTATTTATCTACCCCTACAAGAAAAAGTCTGATGATCGTGGATGGAGTTAAATCTGATGATCGTGGTGGCCAACTGAAAAACACGTTCTGCTCCTGGCTCACCATTTTGGCGCCAACTGAACCAAAGGCTTTCCAGAGGCTAAAAGCACTGCACAAGGACAATGAATTGTAACTAGCGTACGTTCCGCCAGGCCCCTCCACGCTGTTCTGCGCGATCATTTGTTTTGAATGTACACAGGGTGTCCGAGGAGGAAACGTCGAAACTTCGCAAATAAGCTCTTAAGACAATTCTAACCATATTTTGTCTAATAAACCACGTGGATATTGCGAATGGTTGAGCCACAATAAGCACTCAAAAGCTGGTTTGAAAAATTGATTTCTAGGCGAAACTTTGCATTATAGAAGCGTAGAAACACTCCAGAAACATGTAATTTTTTTATTATTTACAAAAAAATGAATACATTTGTTCTGAAAGAAAGATTAAGCGAGAAATAAAAAAGTACTCAATTTACACAATTTGCCTCCTTTTTTATTTCTCGCTTATTTTTTTGTCGGAGAAAAATATTCATTTCTTTTATAAATAATAAACAATTTACATACTTCTGGAGTGTTTCTACGCTTCTATAATGCAAATTTTTTTCAATTAAAAGAAGAAAGAAAGAAATCAATTTTTCAAACCAACTTTTGAGTGCTTATTGTGGCTCAACCATTCGGAATATGCACACGTGGTTTATTAGACAAAATATGCTTAGAATTGTTTTAAGAGCTTATTTTGGACGTTTCGACGTTTCCTCCTCGGGTACCTTGTACTTGTTTGAAACACGTGTATTCGTTTTGAATCCCGCCGTATTTGTGTGAACGGTGCGCAAGGTGGAGGGCTGAGGGCGTGGGTGCGTGGCCGGGAGTCCCTGTGGCTGCGGCGCGCGGTCAACCAACGCTGCGGAGGCCGCGCTGGGGGCGTTGCGTGTGGTCAGCGCCGGCCCCAATTACGCGGCCGCGCCGGCCGGGGCCTTGCGGGCGACGCCGACGCCAACGCCGACGCCGGCGCCGCGGCGCCGCGACGCCCGCCTGCCTGTGCGAACGCGCGCGCAAGGTTGGGCGCCGCGGGTCGGGGCGCCGGCCGTACCGCGTGGCCTTCTCCCGGCTGGCCTTGCCGCCGCCTCCGCCCCCACCCGCCCCGCCCCCGGGCAGTGAGTGGGTGGACGGCGCAGCGGCGGCGCGGCCCTCCGCCCTCAGCTGGGTCACTCCCCGTTAGTCAAGGCTCATTTACACGTTGCCAGTAAACGTGCCAGTTGACGTTGCCGGCAACGTATACCGCCTTCTTGCTAGTAACTGGCAATACTTATGCGCCAGTCACTGGCGTTGCCAGCTGAACAAGAATGTTTCGTTTACTGTCATGCTCAAGTTCTCCCCCACCACCACGGTGTTTGCCACGTCCAATGTGTCCACTGCTTTGTACTTGCGCGGTGGTCAACGTAAGCTTATTATTATTGTATTTAAAAATGATTGGGAAGCAGAAGTCTTCTTGAATAACGGAAGAAGAAACTGACAAGTTTGACTGGTTATTTACAGTATCGGAACATTTGTAGATATTTTTTTCCAGAACCGTGAGGCCAGAAATGCCGAATTTCTGGCAATTGCTTATAAAATGGGGATAGATAACTTCTCCAAGGCAGTTTACGTGAATAGAATAAAATGTTTACGAAACATTTGCTTTGCATCCTGTTGTTCGAGCGTCGAATAGAGCGCAAAGAGCATACATAAGCTAAGAGCGGCGAGAAAAATGTTTCATCTCGCATGCCATTACTAGCTGTGCAAACTCTGTGCAAACAACTATTGCCAGTTGCACAGAACATCAGCGCTGGCTAGGTGCTGGCAAACCCCTAACTGGCACACCAGGATTGGCAGCGTGTAAACCAGCCTTGAGTTAATACCTTATTTTACGTGGCGAGACTCAGGCCTGCTCTTCCTTCTGACCACGCTACGCTCCTTTCACCAACTAGAGGAGAAATAAGGTATTATCTCGGGCGATGAAACAGGCGATTTGCATTTTGAGGATCTTTTATATGCAGTAATTCTACTACCTGGGACAGCCGGCTTTACTTCCCATCCGAAGGGAGGGGTATGAAGGAATTTTTCGCCCTTAAAAATCCACGGCTTCGATTGAGTTTGAACCCTCAAACTTGGGTATAATAGCAGAAATGATCGTGTTTCACCCATTCGCAGAAATAAGTCTCTGAAAGTATAAAGTCTCTGAAATAGGCCTTTATACGCAAGTTAATTACCCACGGTTCCTGGAGACCGGACAAACCCGTTTCCCGATCATTCTGACCCGGTCGAACTCACTTAGATGCTGATATCGCACTCTTTGGCGTCGACAAAGCACACTGACACTTTGTTGCACGTTTCCTCGTTTGACACGTCTATACCGACTAGATTACCGATTAGATTACCGTCTATTACCGATTAGATTTGGTGTAACACTGAATTGAACTGTCACACAAAAGATGGCGCTACTAGGCCAACGTGCACGCCATCTCTACACTAAATTACCACATTAATTTGATAACTTCTTATGGATACACTATTCCACACATTCGCCGATTTTTGAGTGATTCCAACCATTCCTTCTGGGTGCTGCAATTTTCACAAACAGCAGTGTATTTACGTCCTCAGAGATGAATAAACTACTGAATATTCCAAAGGCACATACTTTCTCGTACTAGTTACATATTCTCCGGTATAGAGTCCAGATTTTTGTTTTGTCCCCATCCTATTCCTATTGACAACTTGCCCCCATCCCCCGTCTATTGATAACTAAATGGCAGTAGAACTGATTTTTTACACGAAATCGTTGCATGTAGAAACCGGTCACGAAATATAAACCAATAATTCTAACGTATCACGGTGCATAATCATGCTTCGCAGAAGTTTATTTTGAAAGATCTGAATTATTTTATATTACATTCTTTGGCACAATTACACAGCTGTATTCCTTAGAGCCAAACTGGTTTTAGGACTTGGTTGTAAATTAATATTATGGATGGATAAGAAGTTTGACCCAGCAGCCACTACAATTGTCTGTAATTGAAATATCTTCCTTCTTTTTATCTTTAACAAATAGGCCTACCTTTCACTCAATTTAACATCTAGGGGCATAAATAAGTATTTGGGAGTATTTGCAACAGATTCTTACACACCGTACAATATGAGAGATGGGGAGCTTACAATTCCCTTGTTGCCTGAACAATGTAAAGGAACATGCTTGACCACATAGACTAGTTTTTTACAGTGCTTTATTGAATTTGTAATGCTTTTCTCTTGGTCCATTGTATGTTTCCATCTGAAGTATTTTTAAAGTCAAGGTAATTTAAAGGAGGAAAAATAGTAAAAAAAATAAAATATTTTTTAAGTACAGACGAGTAGTCAAAAAATCTGAAAAAAATCACAATTTGTTCATTGAGAGGAACGTTTGAGATTTTTTCGAACCTCTTCCAGAGTTCTAAGATACATTCAAAAATATTTTTGTATTTTTTTTGAAAATTTTTTTGCGTTTGATTTAGGCGGTCAAAAAATATCCAGAAATGTTTTTGAATACTATAAATTATTTTTATATTTTTAATATATTTTCAATCATATAAAAGGAAGTTAAGTTGCCGAAAAAATTAAAATAAAAAAACACATATTTTGCTTTAGGGGGGTGCGGGTGATGGAATGGGGACTAAGAAACCTTTCAAACACATTTCTTTTATGTTAGCGTTATAGAGCAAATACTCATTTGTCATTTGGTTCAGGGAAACTATTTACCATCTTATCCGGGAGTTTCTTTACTGATATGGTGAACAAAAAAAACACGCATTTTTAGTCAGCTTTTAGTAATTATTAATGTAGTAATTTAGTGGTGTTGAATTACTATATTGTAGCTAATTTGACACGTAGAAATTATTGTATTTTAGCCAAATGGTAAATATTTTAAAATTTCAAATTAGAATACAATTATCATTCAAAGATATGTTTTAATTGTTTAAGTAATTTTCAGTAACACGGTTAAAATCTCGAAAACCTTATTGACAGTAAAAAGAGGGGACTCAAAACCAGGGCCCGATCGTTTATTTTGGTGGGGGGGGCATGGCCCCATCGTAGATTTTTGTTAAATAAACATAATTTTTTTTCATATTGTACATTATTTATATACTGTAGATATGATACTATACAATATTATTGTTAAATAATTCCATAAATGGAACCTAAATATTTAAATCAATTTTGCCAAATAAAGGAAGGTTAATGAAAAGTCTAGGCCTCTTTTTTTGGAAGGAGGCATGGCCCCCCTCTGTGTCCGCCAGTGCTCAAAGCTCTCTTCGCTATTTTTTTAAATTTTATTTAAGGTCGCATCAACTACTAGGTCACTAGCGACCACTACCGGATGTAACGTTACGGTGTGAGAACGAAACGATATGGTGACGATAAGGGGTGAAAGGACGGCACACAGGTATAAACCCATGCGACCCCTCGGTCCGAGATCCCTACGGCCACAGTGCCTTACCGACGGGGCGGGCTGTATCCGCTTGGGGCCTGGGAGAAGGCGAGTGGGGCGCCTTTCCTGGAAGGGGCGCCGGCGCTGCGGGAAGCGCGCGCGGGTTCGAGGCCGGTCGAGGCCGCCAGAGGCCGCGCGGCGCCCGCGGCGGCACTGGCGCTGCGCACTTCCACGCCATTGGCTGCCGCTTCCTCACGCGAAAACCTCCGGCGCACTGCGCACAAGGCCCCGGCCCTCGCATGCAAGCCACGACACACCACCGGCATCCACTGGCGAATATCGTCCGCGCCCCAAGGCACTTCACACAAACTGCGCACCGGGAGAGGTGGCGCAACTGACGTCACCGCGGTGACTCTGACCGGGTCCTAGGGTTCCACGCCCAAAGGTGGCAGGAATTTCGGCACTAGCTTGGCAGATCGAATTCAGTCTCTGCCTGGAGGAGAATTCTATCAGCCGGATGCTCAGCTCGGTATTTTTCCGTAGTGTCTCCGATCAGCATCAGGCGAATACCGGAGCAGTACCCTAAAAAACTGACCACGGACCACGCCCGATCTTTCCTTCCTCTTCCTTGTCCTATCCTCTCCTCTTACACACACACACACACACACACACACACACACTAACATGCACTACACTACGACACAAACGGGGAGGCCGGTCGGGAGCTTAGAGCTTGTCCCCGCTGGTGGGGGATACCTGGTTGAGGAAAACCCCACTGGTGGACGGTAGGTCAGCGTGGGATCTCGCCATCCAGCGGGGGGAGACCACCGCCACCTCCCCGCGACGAACGATACACATACGGGACTAATGACCACAATATTTGACGCGCCCGAAGTCACTGACAATCAATCAATCACAAAATCCAGTAGAGAACAGCGCCTGGACGCATCGAGCGAAAAGCGCTCGGCCGAGGAAAGCGAACGTGTGACGCTCGGGCGACTCCGCCACTCGTGCCTCGATGCCGTTCAACAATAAGATGCTTATTATACCCGCACTCGTGCGCGGGCCCAAAAGGCAGAGGTTATCAGAAACTCACCACGAGTCACCCAGCGCCACGTCACGGACCTGCGTCTCATTTTGCGACTAGCCCAGTGTTGTCAAGGTCGATGCCACGAACGCGAGTCCGTGACACGACAAAATCCCCCAGCCACGTACTTCATTACGCCGCCACCAGAGACAACGCCATTCCTATTGTAAAACAGCGGGGTTACTGCTAATAGTTTCCTTTCCCGGCGCTAGTTGAGCAGAGAAACTCGTGGCACGCTACGGTGCCACGACGCGTGCCACTGCCACCAGTAAAAAGTCCTTGACACAACTGGACTAGCTAAGGAGCGCGCGCGTCCTCCGAACTGCGAGCGCAAGCCACAGAACGGTCGGTAATAAAATGCGTTTTGTTCGGCTCGACCCTCGGAGAATAAAGCAAAGAAGGGAAGGAAAGGGGAGCTGGGGAGGAAGTGGGCCCAACAAGGGGCCCTGGGCCAAATCCTAGTTGTGAGGTAGGCCCGATCTATCGGATTCTACGTCTTACTAATGCGCGGTTGCTAATAGTGCCTTGTGAGAAGCACTTAACAGGTAGAACATTATGAAATATTCGCAATTTTAAAGGAATCTTTCAACTTCACATTTACCATCTTTACGTATGCACTACAGATATATTAGACTATTTAGTTCCCGGCAATTTTTTCTCTTAATGTGTTTTCCTCTCCTGTGACCCAGTTTTCAGCTAAGCAAAACATTCATAACATACCGTTAAATCATTGCCAAGCCGTAAATACTTTCGCCTAATAAATCTCCGGGAAAGCAGTAGGGGTGAAAATGTATGATGAATGGCGAGGAATTCTTTTAAAAAGGTCTTGGGAATTTGGATGTTTGTCTATTACGCAAACGCATTCTCTTATTAATTTCCTTTCGTAATTATATCACAGCATCAACATTTAAATCTTTTTATTCGTGTTGAAATGCAATAAAAACTGGAACAAAAAGTGGTCCTGCAACAGTTTCTCATATCTTCGCACCTAACCGATTGGGATAAAAGACATTTGACATTACGACAAAATATCTATTTTCAAGGATAATTACTTCAAGTTTAATGACTTATGACTACATTCATGGATATTTACTTCGTGTTCAATGACGAATAAATGCTTGAAACATTGTTATTCAAGAGTTAAGATTCAAAGAGTTAAGAAGTATTATTCAGAAAATCAAGAAGAAGCACTTTCATTACCTCTACCTCCTAAGCCAGTAACAGGATTGGGGAACTTGCTTGATATCGCAGTATACTATTGCAACAACTTAGATGCCATAGAGAAGATCGTAAAGACTTTCGAATCTGAAGAATCGCCCTTCATAAACTTACTTAAAATGCTAAAATGCGTTTCGAGCATAAATTGTGTAAATATATTCGCATCATATTTGTTTCATAAGCGTGAATTTACGTTGGCCTCACGTGGTCGCTGTGGGTATGTCATCAGTTCGGACCATGCGGTGCCACCGATGTGTCAGAGCTGATTCACGAAGTCAAACTCTTTCCTCGTTTTAACACGCGTCAGTAACTTTCTGCCGTTGTCGTACGACCATTGGTTGTCGGGAATGGACGAAGAAGAGTTGCAGAAAATGGTGCACGAAGTTCCTTCAGAGGAAGAAAATTAATCTTCAACAGATAGGGAATACAGTCCAAATGAGAGATCATAAATGCTTTCTAGTACTTACAAAGAAAATGCAAACATATTTTGTGCCTATGATGTATTCGAAAGAGGACAGAATTGCTACATAGTTTACAAGTACAGATAGTAATATACGTTATTACAAATTTGACTGTCTATAATTAATATATACAATAATCCATAAAGAAAGATTATACTATCCATAAGAGATAGTATTCAAGGGACAATAGGTCATGTGATTTTTCTTCTTTGATAGTTGAAGGCGAAATTGAAGAAAATGCTCAACAAATCATTTCCAAGGAACCAGTCGCAGCAGACCGTATTTACGTATTTTCTTTCAACAATTTTAATACTGGAAAAAAAGCTGACATTTGGGGAAATTTTCACGAATGAGGAGCCAACGAGATAGAATAGAACCACGAAAAACTAGCGATGCTAGAATTCTCCTCCAGACAGCTGCTGAATCCTACATAGCTATGTAGCTAGTGTCGAAAATCTTTTCACCGTCGTGAGGACCTCCCGGTCAGAGGGACTCCAGTGACATCAACTGATGTCCCGAGCCACCTAAGCCGATGGCTTCTCGGATCAACAAGCGAATTCCGGTTCAGTACGTCAACAAACGGGCCACGCGATCCTTCATTCCTCTTGCGTGGGTTGTCCTCACCCCTTGCTTACAAATACTTATCCTCACATGCACTTCGCCACCACACTAGTCGGGTTGATTGATTGATTGATTCGTGTTTCTGGGCGCGTCAACTACTTAGGTCATTAGTCCCGTAAGTGTATTGCGTGTTTTTCTCGGGAGGTGGCGATGATCTTTTCCCCGTTGTATGGTGAGATCTGGCGCCGACCTACCGTCGACTAGCGGGGTTTTCCCTTCAACCAGGTATCTCCCACCAGCGGGGCACCGCCCCAGCCGGGACAAGCTCCCGACCGGTCTCCCGGCATGCCACACTAGTCGGGAGACCGGCCGGGAGCTTAGAGCTTGTCCCGACCAGTCGGTACAGAAAAAAAATAGCAAGCTGACGTGTAGGTCGGCACCGAATCTCCCCAACCATCCGGGAAGATCATAACATCCCGCGATGAATCATGCACTATACTTATGGGATTAATGCGCTTAGCAGTTGACGCCTGGAGCGGCACCAGCTGCACACTGCAGACGTGAGCGGGAGGGCGGGAGGGCAGACGTGGTTCCCCTGCCAGCGCCGGCGCCCCAGCTTCCGCCTTCCCGTGCTGGCGCCGGCGCCGCGGCGCGGGCGGAATGCGGCCGCGCGTGGCACGCCGCTGCCGGAAGACGCGTCGCGTTGCGTCGCGAGGCGAGGCCCATTTCGCACGGCGCCCGTTCCGCCCACCCGCGGCCCTCCGAGCGGCCACGCGCGACCGACGCGGCCGCCAACGCGCGGATTCATTGCCTTGCCGGCCACTTTAGTTCAGGGAGCGTCCGTAAATTACCTCACTCTGAACACGGGGGTTGCGGAAGCGTTACGCTGCCTCACATGCGGGTAGGGGGTGTGGGTGTGTGTGTGTTTGTTTATGATTAAATTACGCTCTTAATTTGTTTTCGACATTGGCTTGAAATAACTCCTTTCATTCAGCCTTACACTAAAACATTAACTAATTCAATTAAAAATGTAAATTAAAACGTTATGGTTTATACATGTTTAAAATATTTGAAAACATATTTTCCTCACTAATATATTGATTAAATCTTAGATTACGAAGAATTGTTTCGAAATGATCTATAGTATTGTATAGATCTCTGTCTGGTATTTTGATCTATGGTATTTTCTGATATATAGTATATTCTAGAAAACTATGAAATTCATGCCGTACTTATGTAGAGTCTCACCCATGCACCAACCTCAACATGTACACTAGTCAGAATTTTTCTCGCCAATATTTTCTCCCTTACTTTACGTAAAAATTGCTCCCAATCTTGTCGTTAGGCGCAGTCAACATCACCAATTAATTCTGACTTTTTCATTTTAGTACATCACACAATAAAATGAATACAAATTGTTTTCATTGTAATACATTTTCCTATTTATAAACGGTAGGTGAGGGTTCCAAGCGTTACATAATCATTTAGGGGCTCAAGCGCGCCTTAGAGATGCGTTACAAGGGGGAAATGGGGTATTAAAAACGCTCCAAAGGGATTACGTCATTTATGCACAACCCCTTATGAGCTCGGTACCCCAAAGTACAAACTCCTTCAATGATTCTCTGCTCTGCTAGACATAGCAGCGATATTATAAGGAGCCTGATCCAGATTTGATAATAGGAACAACAAAAATATTACAATTGTATAACACAGTTTTTACTTAACACAGAAATTAAACTTAATGGTCTATGTATTAAAATATCTTCAAAAGTCAGTAACAAGAAGGAAGAAGAAAGAACAAAATGGTGTCTGCAACTGGCTAAAAGTTGGATGGATTAGATTTGTCAAACAGAAGTCCTTAATAATTACGGTCAAGTAAACCAATCAAGACGTTGGTTTCTACACAGTAAACTTTCAAACTACCAGTGGATGAAGAACAATAAGGTATACGTTTGTATAGCTTGTGAAAACCACATTCTTGTAAGTCGACAAAAATTCATAAAATAAGAATGCATGGGCGAGACTCTACATAAGTACTGCATGAATTTCATAGTTTTCTAGAATATACTATGTATCAGAAAATACCATAGATCAAAATACTAGAGACAGAAATCCTTTTCCTTTGAATTGGAGGACTCATACACCATCTTTAACTAGTACAACTAAGGGAATTTCGATTGTCCATAATGCACGACGGACTTCAAATCCTTAGCGGACGCCTAGGTTTTAGAGCGACTTCATTCCTTTGATGAAAGGTGTAAAGTCGGTATAAGATAACAGTACTTTGAAAATCATTAAAGCATGCCTTGTGTCGTGCTCCAGGCGAGGGCGGCAGCGTGGACGTGGGACACTGCAGCCGCAGCTGCCGCCGCAGCTTCCTGGACGCAGAGGCAGAGGCAGATGCGCAGGCGAACGACAGCGACGAGGTGAGGCACTCGACGACACATCGTTGCAACTGCTTTCCAGATGCACGTGGTCAAGATTCCAAATAGAGTCCACTCCGGTTATAGTGAACGCGGGTATAGTGAACTCTCGGTCGTAAGGCACTGGTCCCGTTTCACTTACATGTCAAATACATAGAGACCGGAAAATATGTAGTATTAAACGTCAAAATATGTACATAAATACGTAGTGAAAACAGTGAGAATAATGTAATAAATATTTAAAATCGGATATGATATGTAATATTAAAATTCTCTAATTAAAAATTATTTACATAGCAAGAAATTACATTTAGAAAAACTGCTCACTTTACATCACACACAACTTTCTCATCAGTAGTAAAAGCTTCATCTATTGTAATCCAGGACCGTAGTTTAGCAGTCGGACTAATTGCAATAGAAGCCATCGCACAAGCTGGCGCGATCTACGACCAGGAAACATATATGGTAGCATCTTCATCGAAGTTTTACACGTCGGCGATCGCAAATTTTTCTCGGAAATTAAGGTTACAGATCACAAAATGCAGTGTCAATGATTTTTGGACACGGAGATTTCCCCAATAAAGTAGGAAAATACTGATTTAAAAAAATACATCTTTTCATAAAAAAAATGTGGAATTAAATTGAAGAAAATTGATAAAATAAGATAATATATTGTGAAAACAGCAAAATATGTAAAATACATAATATAGTACTAAATATACAAAAATATGTAACGAAAAAATTCGATAGGAGGGCGATGATTCACCAAGATTACAATTTTGAGAACAATAAGTAGAAAGACAAAAAATATGTAATTACATAAAAATACGGTCTCTACTAATAAGCACAAGAAGATTCGGTTATAATGAACCTGAACCCCGGCTAGAGTAAACATAAGAAAGAAGTCCTGGAAATTGATTGGATCTCATATGTTATTAAGCGAGTAAAAGGGTACGGCATGTGAGGGTGGGACGGTGTTCCAACAGTGCAAGAAGTATTGAAGAGCGTTAACACTGCATTACGATACTTAGAGACAGAGGACAATGTAGGATCAACTATGAATAGAGCACTAAAGCTGGAGAAGGATCTAGAAAATTAATGAAAAATGTACGATACACACATTTGAAAATAATTGAGTTTTTTAAAGGGCAAACAAAGATATTGAAATTATCAGATCGAGCTGTTAATGAATTTTTCTGTATCACTATATTAATAAAATCAATAATTGTGGCGAAATTCTATTTACTTTTGATATCGTTGACTATAGTGAACCTCTGATGAAGTGAACCAAACATGTTAGGTGCCAAGAAGTTCACTATAACCGTGGTCGACTGGATCATTAACTAACAATAATGATTTATATGCCGTTGATATGTTGTTCTAAAATTTGTTGTTGATATGGTTGTCACAAAAAAAGATGTGTTAAAAGTTTCAAATATGCATATAATAATATTATATTCATGATAAAATTGCTATTTAGTTTTGCCAAAACAAATGATTCCTATTGGAATATTATATAAAGGAATGCAAATTGTTGGATGGATTGATTGATGGACGATTCCGGGCGCGTAAACTAATAACGGCATTCGTCCCGTAAGTGGAGTACACGATTTCCCTCGAAGTGGCGGTGATCTTCCCCCGTTCGGATAGTGACATCTGCGCCGACCTACACGTTGGGGAGAGAGCTTTTCCCACACCAGATATCTCCCACCAGCATGGCACCATCACAGCTGGGGCAGGCCCAACTGACTTCGTGGCATGAGTGGTAGTGCAGTGCATGAAGTGTAAATGTATGTAAAGGGTGAGGAAAGGACAAGAAACAGGAAGAAAAGATTGCGTGCGGTCCGTGGCCCGTTGACTTACGCCCACTGTTCTACGGAAAACTACCGATCAGAGCAGTCGGCTGCTACAATTTCCCTCTAGACTGCGGCTGAATTCGACCTATCTAGCTAGTGTCGAAAATCCTGCCACCGCCGGGACTCGAACCTTAGAACCTCCTCTGGAGGCATTGCAATGCCGTCAGTTGATGAGTCACCTAAACCGGTTTGTTGGATGGAGAAGATAACTGGCTGTCTCGTTTAATATACACCGCCAATATACACTGCGTTGAGAGATTGTGCATTACGTATGTAGAGAGAAGAAAACGCGGGCCTGCTGAAAGAGAGCGGCACGGCTAGAGACGCGTAGATCAGCGCGCAAGTGTTCGCCCGCGGATTGGGGTTGAGATAGGCGGGGGGCGGGGCCTCGCCCCCCCTCCCCTCCCCTGCGGCATGTCGCCAACTGCAGCGCCACCTGCAGCCCCGACCCCTACTATTTTCTCCGCATATTTTCTCGCCAAATCATATGGGTAAATAGGGCACGTGTGGAATGCATCCACTCAATTAACTTCAAGTTATTACGTAGTAGCTATGCCAGCGAAGCGAGATCAAGTAGCTCGTGATATATTTTGATGTAAAATGAGTTGGATGGTCTCTTCCATATTGGTGTTAATATGGAAGGCCGAAGGGCGTAGGTTCTTCCCCTTACCCAGCACCCCAGACAAATGTTTAAGTAATCGCCCATCATACATTACATTTCTCACGTATTCATTGATTAATTTGATTTAGTTTGCACAAAAACGCTCCTTTATTTGTCGACAGGCTCCGGCCATTCGACCTGCTCTTCCACTTTACCGCTTTAATGAATTAACCCAACCTGTTGAACAAAGGGTCATACCTCTTGTTAACAAAAGGTTGATAATCATCTCACAAAAGGTTGATTTTGCAAGACGTCCGAAGTAATCACTTATACCAGAATGCCTCAATTGTGAAAAGTTTGCTAAATAAGAGGGCGAATTTCACTTGATACATTTACGCTAATAAGATTTTGATCTGCATTCCCCTCCGCTGCTCTCACGGGCGAGAGCCCTTGAGAGGGAAATGAGTACAATCTCTCTTCAAAGAGCAAAACTATTACTATGGGGAAACTCGCCACCGTCAAGAAGAAAAGAACTAGTGTTACAACAGCACGTACTTCAACGAAAATGAGACCACTGCCATTCTTTTAAGCGTCCCTTCTTTTAATTGCGGAAAAATGAAAGATAAAATTTGGAACGATTTCTGAGGAAGTGATTTTTTAATATTGCATTATTCACAAGCACAAAATACAGGGAAAATACACGTTTAAAAAGAAGTTTTCATGACTTTGTTAAAAAGCTTTTTTTTACAAAGAATATTGTATAAGGCAAAAATCAACATCTTTATCTTATTTTTGAAAATAGAAAGAGTTCGTCGGAAATGAGACTATGATCCATTTTTTACAGTCCTTTGATACATACGAAGAGAAATGTAAGAAAGAAGTTGAAGCAGTTTTTGAGAAAATAATTTTTAAATTTAAAAAGTTACCTGACTTTCACACAAAATTACGTAAAACTACTCATACTTTCGAAAAATTGTGCAAGAGTTTTTCTAGACCAGTCTTTAAAGAGCAGATATCATTCCGAACATTTTCTAAATCTTCAATGTTTTCCAGGAAGGCATCGAAAAAATTTTCGAAAAATCAGGAACTTCAACAAAAATGAGACCTGCACCATTTACTTAAGATTTATTTACGCTGTCCGAGGACAAAATTTAATCCAAAATGTGAAGCTATTTTTGAGAAAAAATCAAAATCTTGAGACTTTGTATAAAGTATCACCCAAAAATCAAAATATCTGTTTGAAACTCAAGGAGCCTTTAATTAATTCAAATGGATAGGGAAATATCAATTGATGGACAAAATCTGCTGAACGGTTTAGGCGCTAACGCTGACCACAGACAAGATAGATAGACAGAGGTTTTGCATTCAATAAATTGTTCGGTGTCAAGGACTCACAAAATGTGAATCCAGACTGTATAATGGTGAGAGGAAGTAAATTACTATATACCTGAACAATATGTATCCAATTTCTGTGGTGGCAGTAGAGATCTTGTGGTAATTCATGATAAAGTTCCAAGATAAAGAGGTATCAAGGCTCAAGAGGTTCCAAGGTAAAGAGGTATCGTATGTATCCATTTTTCGTTACCAGGGACCTGTGTTAAGAGTTTTTCGGTCTAAAATTCGCCGATTTTTGGCGCACGATTACAATAATTTCTCTTCTTACGAAGTAAGGGCGAGAAAGTAAAAATTGAAATTTTTGTTCGTGCCTGTGACCGAGAAAATTCAAGCTAGTTGGAACTGTGCCAACATTTTGCACATCCCGAGTTATTTAAAAAACTAGTTGTCGTCATAGCAACACATACATTCTCGCATTATTTTTTCCTTGTCGATTTCATTTAATTTATTTAGTCAAAGAACACGGAAAACGGCATTGACATATGGAAGAAGTACCACCCGCGCTGGTTTTTTAAGATCCAGAATCTCTCAGAACATTTCCTCCAGAACATTTGAACTGTGAAAAGTTGGTGATGAAAACAGTTTTTAAAAAAAGGGAGGTTAGCAACATTTGAAAACTAGACATTTTCGCTTTCAAGTTTTGAGAAATAAATATAAATTGCTTTTACTACAAGCAAAATTTACGCGAAAACGATTGTCTTTTCAAAAAATTGAATGTGTGTGATAAAATTTCAAAAGATACAAAATTGCCTTTATTTCAAGCATAATTTCTGTCAAAAGTACTAATTTTTTGAAACAAATTGTATTTGACCTTAATTGAGGAACTATTTTTAGAACATTGCAATAAGAAAACGAGGCGACATTTCAAATTGTCCTGTTTCCTTCATACCGGAATGTTATATTTGATATATCTGCTTCCATGGCACGTGGAGATCCATGAAATAGTTTCCGAAACGAGACGTAGTTTATTTTAAAAAACCGCTCATGCAGCTGTGTTAATACGAAAACGAATGTACGAGTATTTTAAGAGATGTGAAGCCAGTATCTTATATTTTAATGGAAAGAACACTTTTCCTTTCACAACTAGCAAAAAACAGACGAGTGTATACTTTTACTTTCTCGTATGTACGTATTACAGAGAAACATAAAGCTGCGACAAAATACGGCTATTTTTCTACAGGGAAATACATGATGTGTGGCCTTGGTACAAAAAAATTGGATACATCATCATCCAACACGTAGAAATTTACTTCCTCTAATACGTTGTATACTGAAATATCAAGAATTGTGAGTGCTCGATATCAAAAATGTGTTGTTTTTTCCTTTCGCGCTACAAAGTAGAGAGAAAGTTATTGCGGGAAGAAAGGCGAATTTTTGGCTGAAAAACTCTTATTACAAGGCCCTAGGTAACGAAAAAGTGTATAAATCCCGTTGCTAAATTTGGGGAGGGGGAAAGGTCCTCTAACACGTTATGTGTCAGAATGTGTCGTTATGTAGTCAGAATCCATATTTTGTGGATACTTGATACTGAAAAATCGAAAGACGGCATAACGTCTGTTTGTCTGTCCGTCTGTGAACAACCTAGCGGCTAAACCGTTCAGCCGATTTTCTCCAAAACTGATATTCCTCAATCGATCTGGGTAATGTCGCGGGCCCTTGCATTTGAAAGCGATATTTTAATTCTGGGAGTCCTTTACACTGAAGCCCTTGGGACATTTTCTAAAATTTAAAAAAAATGGCTCCATCGTTTCTGATTAAATTTTGTTGTTGGATAATGTGAAGAACGTTCAAGAGAATGCTGCAGGTCGCATGTTCGTTGAAAATCCCAATTTTTGCAAAAGGTCAATTTCATTCGAATTCTTCCTACAACTAAAATAATGAAGATAGAGATTTCTCCCTTAATGAAATATGTTTCTTAAAGATGGATTTTGAAATAAAGTCATGTACAATTTTTCGAAAATTTCGGTACTTTTCGCGAAATCCTGCGTGAAAATACGGGCGAGAAAGTAGGTGCTGTTTTAGCACCGCTAGTTTTTAAAACATCCGCACGTCTGCCGATCTAATTGTGAACAACATTAGCGTCTGAACTATTCGAAGGATTTTACCTGAAAATAATAATTATTGATTTGGCCCGACTGGATTCTCAGCGAATTTCAAAAACTTCTTTCAATTGTGGGTATACTTTACATAAAGTTCTCTAAATATTTTGTCTTAAGACTTTTAACAAATTTTCGAAAACATGATCGAAAATGTGATTGATTTTATTCTCTCGCTTAAGATTTGGAAGGCGGGTTGCGTTGAATTGGTTACCAATACATGAAAGTTGATAAACAAGGTGTTTATTTTGTCCGGATAGAATGTATGAACTTAGCAGCCATTGAAGAGAAATTTAGATATTGTGTTAGTGAATAATGTGGTTCAGGTGTGAAATATTAGAATAGAAGGATTATAGAATTATTGTCGGATTATGGTATCATTGTCGTTGTACTTCACTACTTACGTAGTGTTTGTATTTCAAGTGCATTAATTGGAATCGAACTGAAATGGGTTCGTGTAGCTATAGAAAAGAAAATATTGCAATGCGCATCATAACTGCATCAGCATTTAAATTGCCTAAAGAGGAGCTGCTAACGGGTGGATGGTTGACAAATGTCAGTGAACAACGCTCGCGGCTCGCAGTGAATAATGAAGCTGTTTTTGGATTCATTATTTTAAATCCTTTCTAATTAAAAGATCGTGATTAGCAAAGGTAGTTTCTCTTTTTAAAATCCCTGTGCCTCATAAAATATCACAATTTGTAAAGAATGACTACCACACGATTTTTTCACACAAGGCGAGTTGTCATACAGTAAAATACAATAATGTAAGAAAGTATCCTGACGAACTTGACAATAGATTTTTAAGCAAATTACGCTTCAAAATGGCTGAGGTCCCATTTTCAGCTATCTATCTCTGTATTTTCGAAACTTTCAAATAAAAATTTAATATTTCAAAGAGACAATATTGATAATATTGACTTTTTTCTTGAATGAAATCTGGTCTTTAAAACTGAATCTTGAAATCATGTAAATGAAAATCTCTGAATTATTGAAAATGTGCACCTTCTTTGAGCGTCTTAAAGGATGAGTATAGTGGCATGGCTGGTGAAGTAGAGGCAACATGACTTGTTTGTTAACTCTAAGGGCCTGGTTTCGAATCCCAGCAGCGGAGAGAACATTTTTGGTTGTTGGAAACACTAAATATTGCAAGAAAGTGTGCTGTTAAGGACCACTTTATACATCTCTTGAAACAGTCATTGGCTGAGATTGCTTAATGACAACCGCGTCTCTAGCCCAGAGGCCCTAGGGTTTGAATCCCGACGGTGGCGGATATTCGATACTAGCTACGTCACCAAGTCGAATGCAGCCTTTGCTTGGAGAATAATTTTAGCGGCATGGTTCTCTGATAGGTACGTTTGCGAAGTTTCTCAGATCAACATTAGGCAAATGCAGGCGTAGTACCTTAACATATGGGCCACAGACCGCGTGCAGTGTCTCCTTCCTTTCCCTTCACACACGCACAAAATTACATTCAATACACTGCAGTACAGGGCATGTCAGACGACCAGTCGGAAGTTCTGAGGTTTTCCCGGCGGGTGCGGTGTAACACTGGAGATACATGCGAAGGGAAACTCTGCAAGTAGACGTGGCGGTCGGCGCCGGATCCCGCTTTCTAGAGGGTGGAGTCAGCCGCTGAATCCGACCGAGCTATTTAGCTAGTGTCGATTGATTCACTAATAATACTTCCGTGTACGTCAACTCTAAGTGGTTAGTCCCGTAAGTGTAGGACATGTTTTATTGCGGAAAATGGCGGTGCCGACCTACCCGTCTGCTGGCCGTTTTTTTCATAACTAGTAGGTATCTTCCTGATGAGTGAGAATGATCCCTAGGAGTCGTGTTGCGGCATTTGCTTGGTGTTGACCGGTGACCCCACGGAAAATTACCGATCAGAGAAGCCGGCCACTAGAATTCTCCTCCAGACGGAGACTGAATTCAACCTAGTTGAGAAGCTAGTGTCGATTGATTATTAGTGATTCCGAACGTGTCAACTACCGAGGTAATTATTCCCCCAAGTGTAGTGCATGCGTTTTCATCGGGAGTTGGCAGTGATGTTCCCCTGCTCAATGGCAAGATTCGGCGCTGACCTACCGTCGACTAGGGGGGTTTCCCAATCACCTATCTCCCACAAGTGGGCCACCGCTCCAGCAGGGTCAAGCTGTAAGTTCCCGACCGGTCTCCCGACATGTGGTAGTGTAGTGCATGTTAGTGTGTGTATAAGGGGTGAGGATAATGTCCACGAAACAACTCTCGGACCAAGCAATCCAACATCAGAAAAACCAAATTCCTTTCCATGATTTGAAGAACAAAAGACAATTCAATTAACCCCAAACATTTAGCGGTCCAACACTGAGGATAGGACAAGGGAGAGGTACGAAATATCGCGCGCTGTCCGTGCCCGTTTGTTAGTGTACTGCTCCGGCATTCGCCTGGTGTTGATCGGAGAAACCACGGAAAACTACCGATCAGAGCAGCCGGCTGCTAGAATTCTCCTCTAGCGCCCGGCTAAATTGGATCATGCTGGGAAGTTAGTATCGAAAATTCCGCCACAGCCGGGACTCGATGAGCCCCAGGCGCTCGTCGTGGTGCGAGGGGAGCGGAGGGCGCAAGCGGGGACGCCGTGGAGTAGGTCGAGCCGTGGGAGGGGGTGGGGCGGGGGCGGGGCGGGGCGAAAGCGCTGGCGACCCGCCGTCTGCCTCGCGCGTGGCGCAACCCCGGCGCGCTGCGTTTCTCCTTATGAATGAGAGCGCGGCCCAGCGTCATCGGCGCCCGCGATCTACGCCTGCCCGCGACGGCGGCGATGAATGAATCGGCAGAATAAACGAGCGGAGAAAGGCGGCGCGCCGCGCTGTCAGATCCGAATCGGACGCCAGGGGGCGTCGGAACTGCTGCGCAGGTGGCCCGGCGCGGCCCGCCGCCTGCGTTGCACAAACGAGACGCCGAACCTTCGCGACGCCCAAAGCTCAATAGAAGAATAAGCACGTTCCAAAGACCAGCTTTGGAACTTGGCTTAGGAATTTAGAAAAACCTAGTCCAAAAGGTTGGACGAACGCCCCAGCATGGAAGGAAATTCAACCATTCAGTAAACCAATTATCCATTATATTATTTTTTTATTTAATTTTTTCGAAAAGCTTGAACGAACGCCCAAGCATGGAGGGAAATTCGCCGATTTAGTAAACCAATTATCCGTTAACTTATTTTTTATTTAATTTTTTCCATAAAATATAAAACTTGATTTATACGTTTAGGATTTTTAATACTTTTTTGTTTTCTTGCTATAAACCGCGTTATTATTTATGACCCAAATCGTTAATCATCGCTGTCTTCTTGTGTTTGTTTCGAAATATTATACACATGAGTCACATAACTTTAGCACCTCCAGCAGTTTTTGAACGGTTGAAGTTATTGAAATCCAGTTTTCACAGAAGTGCATGAGAGAATGGGGTTGGTTTATACATACTACATTCATTTCCATTTTATCACTTGTGTTTTACGAGGTATCGAGGTAATATTTTTTCAAATGGAAGTGTATTTTTTCAGTTGATCATTTCGAACGAAAGAAGACAAATCCAATGATATGCATATTGTAATTTCTTAGTTAAGCATTTTTTGAGTAATTTTGATTTTTTCGAGTCATGTTTAAGGGATATGGTACGCTCCGAGCGCGCATTTGCAGGGAAAGCGGTGCGTTTGGAATCTGCTAGGATATCCACGTCTATTAACCATACCAATTCTCTTCAATGATAGTAAGACCTGGAATGCTATAACTCAACTGTATGGATCTTGATACAGCTTAGTATTTTCGCATTGAAGTTTTATAACACCTTGCCCGGATGTTCTTTAACCATTGATCATAATTTGTAACAAAGACGTACTTTTTCAATTAGGGACAGATTTCAATGTATCAAGATGGATATTTTGTCATTGCGATGTATGAAATCTTGACTATGCAATTGGTACACGTACTCATTAAGTGATTTTTTTCCTTCTGCTGTTGCTGCACTTGCAGCCCTTGCCTTTAATTTTGGCTTGGATCTCCTAGCTCCTGGCCAAATCCTCCTCCTCAACAGAGACGCCTATTTCTTCCGTTTATGGTTTGCCATTTGTAACGTAGTAGTCGTATAGCCTAGCTAGTAACAAGAGAAGTTGTTGAACTTTAAATAAATAAGTAGAATGCTTTGAGAGGTGGAAGTAGACTATATAGCTTCGTAAGATCTACGAGAGCTGTGATAGATTAGGTGCGGATAGTTTTCTACAATATTTCCATAAGTACCCGTTATATTAGAACCTTGTAAATATTATGAGGTACTAAAACTATATTGTTGTTGTAGTTAAGAAAGAGTTTAATTACTTAAGAAGAGTTGGCTGCTGGTCAGCTGGCGGGTGCTTAGCATTGCTGACGACTGCGACGCTACACATCGCGTATCCTCAAGTTCTCATCCTTGTCATCTTGTTCTCATCCGAGTCAGGGTCGCTTTGGCTGTTTCACTCCATGATGCTTTCGTGGTCATGATTCTTCGCAGTAACAGTTTTCTTAGAATAAAAGTCTCGATGACTTCAGTTGTTTACTATTTCAAATAATACCACTCGATAACAGCAGCTTTCTTCTTCGTTTTCTTCAGTGCCAGCTTTTAAACTGTTTGTGTTGTATTTTCTTGGATCCTCCTCTCCAGATGCTTCTTGCGTGAGCGGCCGATGGCTTGCCACGGTGTTCAGTGGAAACTATGAAGTTCCTCAGTATGATAATCTGCCAAACGCCAGAATGTAAATCCTTCTAAACCGTCTGTTTGAATTGTGATCACAACACATTTGTCTGTCTTGATTAGTTGATATTTCTGGGGACGTCACCATCTACGGCCTTTTGTTCCGTTAGCGTAGTGAATGTTTACCCCGGAGATGACGGTGTACCTCCCCGCTGAGTGGTGAGATCTGATGCCAACCCGTTGGTCAGGGGAATCCCCCTGTGGGGGAATCCCCCTCTCGGTATCTTAACGCAGCGGGGCACCGCCCCAGCTGGAGCAAGTTCTGAGTATTCGACATGTACGTTAGTGTAGAGCATGCAAATGTAAATTTGTGTAAGGGAAGATAACAGGAACATTACGAAGGAAATATCCGTGAGGGCGTGGACCATTTTTTTACTGTACTGCTCCGGCATTCGCCTGGAACGGTTCCGAGAAACAAGGAAAAACTGCCTATTAGAGCAGTCGTCCGCTAGAATTCTCCTCCCTCCCCACGGCTTATTTCGAACTTCCTAAGAAAATTCGCTGCCGTCGAGACTTCAACCCCAGAGCAGGTTCAAATCGCGCCCGCACGAGCTATTTACCCTCCAGGGAAGTTCGGCGCTCCTTGATTGATTACTAGTGATTCCGGGTGCATCAAAGGCTAAGGTCATTAGTCCCGTAAGTGTAGTGCATTCTTTTCTCGGGAGGTGGCGGTGGTCTTCCCTCGCTGGATGGTGAGACCCGGCGCTCACCTATCGACGACTAGCGAGGTTTTCCTCAGCCAGGTATCTCCCATCAGCGTGGTACCGACCCAGCCGTGACAAGCTCTATTCTCCCGACCGGTCTCCGGGCTTGTGTGGTAGTGTAGTGCATGTAAGTGAGTGTAAGGGGTGAGATAGGGCATGGAATGGTCGAGAAGGAAAGATCGCCTGCAGTCCGTGGCCCATTTGTTAGGGTACTCGTCAGACATTCGTCTGGTGTTGTTCGGAGAAATCACGGATCTCTACCAATTAGAGCAGGCGGCCGCCAGAATTCTCCTCCAGCCGACAGAACTCGGCCCAGCAATCTGGCTAGAGCCGAAAATCCTGACGCCATCGCGTCTCGAACCCCGGGACCTCTCGGTCGGCGCTCCCGCCACTCTCCCTGACTCAGCTCTCATTTCTCTTCCAAATCTAGAGAGGGGAGTACATGCGTAAACTGAAGCGGTGCAACACATGCAATAATGGCTTAATACAAACATATGTTTGCCAGATACGTTCCACCAAACAACCGAGACTGCATACGGACTAATATGTTGTACAGAGAAAGTTATGAAATGCTGCAGAAATCCTATTTCGAGATTTCAACGGAAATACGTTACACGTTTTGGGGTTCCCTGACACCGAAAAAAATTTTTTTTCAGAACTTCCGTCTGTCCGGTGTATGTGAATAACACTAGCACCTATAGTACGCAAAGGATTTTTTCCAAATTGAATAAGCCTTTGTCTATGTGGCCAGAGTCGAAGCTCTGCGATTCTGAAAAACATTGACATTTAGGGATACTTTACATGAAGCCCCTGAGATATTTTCAAAATATTTTCAGACTCCAAATTTTTTCTTTAAATTTCACGTAAGATTAGAGTAAAATGTATTTATAAAAGTGGCATAGGTCTGATTTTCACTGTTAACTCTGCATTTTCGAAAATTGCAAAATAAAAAAAATTCGGCGTCTTCCTACTACTACTACTAGAAAATTGAAGATGGAGATTTCACCTTCCAATGAATTTTAATCTCCATAATCAGTTCTTTCATTAAGGTCATGTACATTTCTTTTTTGAAAATTATAGTCGTTTTTGAGCAACATTGCGTGCAATATGTGCAATTTTAAAAAAATAACAAAAACAACATTTTCTCGACAGCTGCAGTGCTCTGATATATTACAACTCTGACACATGTTGTCGATTGGACAAATCTGATACAATCAACCTTCAATCACCGAATAAACAAGTCATCTTTGCATCAAACTCCCGCCCGTGGTGTAGAAAGTTCATAAAAATTAGGTGATGGGAAACGCTCGATTATATCTTTGCATTAGCTTTCTCTTCGTTAATCTGACATTTTTTGAAGAAGAAAGATGTCCCGCCTTGCTGTCTTGTTGAATTTTACATGTTTATTCTAACACTCAGATGGTTCATCTCAAACCCCCATGCTACAAAATCACTTTCTTCTCGCAATTTCTCTAGGTTATTAATTTCCAAAGACCATTTTATAGGTTTACGTAAAAGGTATTTCAAATATGAATGAGTGATGTAAGAGGATTATTCCAGAGATAACATATTTCAAATCGTTAATCCCAACGCATTTGTATTACGTATTTCATATTATATGCATTCACGCCCATTGCACCTACAGACAACTTTCACTAATGAAACCGCAGAAAGGACTGTTACAACATGTGACTTTATGAGGCAACATCGATAAGTCTGTCATCTCATTCAGTCGGCACACTTTGAAGTAAATGAGAGTACTATGTGGCGACGTAGAGACATTTGATTTCATGTCATATTAGTCACTTTCATTTACGAGTATATTTCCCCCCCTGATATTACTCTGCCACAACATGAACACAAAAAGAAGTAAACAGCTTTTATACAATAGCAGTATCGATTAACTATGACACAGAAGTATGAGGTTTGTAAACAGGCTTAAGAAAACCTTCGGATAACATTCCAATATGTGTAAGTTTCTGTTTATCTCCCTACTTATTGATATTCATTATCAAGATTGTTTTATTGTATTTTGAAGATTGAAAGTTGTGAAAGTTTTATAGCTTTCAGGTCCAAGTATTAAAAACTAGGTTATTGTCAAAATATTCTCTAAAAAAACAGCATATTCATCAATTAGCAATAAGAGCGTAGGTGTTCGGCTTCTTTGCATTTTATTTATCAATGATCATTCTTAATTTCCAAATATTACTGTCTTTTAACAAATATTAATTTGCCCTCCCAGTATTCCTGTGAATTAATACTTTAAGAATGATATGCCCTTCGCAAAACAGGAAGCTATAAACAAGACAAAATACCAAAACGAATTAATTTTTCAATACAAACGCTGGGGCTTATACAATAAGCTCAATAGAAACTGAAAACACTTTGATTTGGAATGTTATGATGGTTGAGTAAAGAAAAAAAGCAATACATCCCAGTATAGTTTTTCACTATTACCTGTGCGTACTATTATATAAATCCCCCGTGGTTTAGCTCATTGGTCAGCGTGCTCCCTTCTCATGGTGCGACCCCGGTTTCGATTCCCGGTCGGGCAAGATTATAGTGTGCGTTTTCCTTGCAATGGCCCGGTATATGTTGCTGTGTGGCGATGAGAAAACTAACTTCTCAGGTTGAGAAGACCAGAATACGGCGTAGGGATGTCTTCGTGCTAACCACACGTACCCCATAACCCATGGCCACGAGGCCGGGTCGCTGCGGGTAGGCCATGGCCCGTACACGGGTTGTCGCGTCAAGTACAGACAAATTACGTAAACTATAAATTGTGTGAATAAGAGCAATTTGAAGTATTTTTTATTCTCCTTGTTAGGTTGAAAGCTTATTTGAGTGAAGTTATTAAGATAAATTTAACAAGTGTCCTGTCTCACAATAACAGCGCAATAAAACATGTGCGGTATACAATAAGAATATTTAATATGTATCTCGATTGATATGAATAGTCACGTACCGAAGCGATTGATATGAATAGTCAAATACCTTATTTAAATGTGATTTTACGTACTATATCGATATTTTCAATACCTAAGTTGTAAATGCAATGAAACAATATTTTGAAAAAGTGACAATTAGATATTTAATTGTTTATTAAAGAAAGTAGAAGATAAAAACCCACGAACACGTAACATGGATTTGGATACCATTAAAAAGGTTACCGCTACTGACAAAACACCTTTGTCCAATATAGAATTCTTTGAGCGTAGTAATAATAACTAGCAGAAACCATGGAAAATTTCGCACATTTGTGCAAGTAAGGAATCCTGTAATACTATAATTATTTTTAAACTGATATCCAATTCTTCAATGATAATTTTAATGTATTTTATTATTTCACCTAATTATTTTGAATTAACACCAGTGACGCACCAATCGGGGTGGGAATCGCAATGGAAACTGGTCTTGTGACCTAAACCGCCAGAGATAAGTGCTCTAGAAGTCAAATAGTATAATGTTAACAATACGTTTTTCAAGTAAAAGTTCAAGAAGATCCAAAAAGATTTCGGACAGTCATATTTATAAAATTAATAACTTTTAATTAAAAAAAGCCGTAAATAAAAGTTGTTAATTTTATAAATATGACTGTCCGAAATCTTTTTGGATCTTCTTGAACTTTTACATCAATCTAAGTGACAGCATTGCAAAAGAATTTCAAAATGCGTTTTTCACTTACACAAATGCAAATATAAAGTAGGTAGAGTATCTTTCTCTTAATCGCTAAGCTTGCAAAATCGTCGAAAAAATCTCATTTTGTAGATTAGGAGATAGACCATCAAAACCCATGTCTCTACCGGACATGAAAATCTGTTTTTAAGGTTCTAAAACGCCTGGTGTTGGAGTTATGCATGACAAAAGGCTAGCGTGTTCCAACGGGTTGCGGGGTGTACGTGCACGGTGAATGTATGTACCACCTTAAAATGAGAAGAATGAAGCCAGAATCGCAAGAAGCAGCAATAACTGCCCAAGATCAAGCACTGAGAACTAGACATAATCACAAAGCGGTTCTCAAAATTTCCAAAGATAATAAATTGCGCATTTGGCAGCAACAAGCAGAAACCATCGATCATGCCGTCTCAGCTTGTCCTGTTCTAGTAAAGACCGAAGACATGAAAAGACACGATAAGGTCAGTAGTCACCTCCACTGGCAGATCCGTTTGCCCTCGAAGTTCCGAACACATGCTCCAAGTGGAACGAACACTCCAGAAGCCGGTCATGTCTAATGCATTGTGTACAATATTGTACGACCAACAAAGTCAGACTGATTGGACGATAGCGACAAACGAACCGAATATCATCATTTGGAGGAAAAAACGTGTCAACTTGTTGAAACTGTTGTGCCACGCGATCAAAACGTCGTAAAGAAGGAGGCAGAGAAACATCGTAAATACAAAAGTTTGGAAATCGAGATTAGCCGAATGTGGGGCGTAAAAGCACATTTCGTCCCAACTGTTATCGGATCTCAAGGATTTGTTCCGCAAAATTTGTGTAAGAACGTGGCTAAACTCCCATGTCATCCAAAAGACTGGAAAGTACAAGAAATCGCTTTATTTGGAACAGACCACACTTTGCGCAAAGTATTGTAGAGACACCGATAGACCCTAGATGTACTCCTTAGGAAGTTGGTTGCAACCTGGAGTAGCTTTTATAATCAACCGACTGATAACATCTTAGGTCGTGAATTAGAGGAATAACAATAATAATAATAATAATAATATTATTATTATTATTATTGTAATGTTGCGCTATATGAGACGTTGGATGTGGGTCTGGGCCATACAGGATCAATCCTCAAATAGATACCAGGGAATGTGAATCTTGTTGTTAATTTATTCTCGACGTTTCGAGAATTTTGCATGCACCTTTTGAAGAGCAATGAAGTTGGCGTCTTAAACACTTACGTGTATACTTCCATGATTATAATCGTATTGTATGCCCAATGCGGAGTTGACTTGGGGGGCTAGACTTGCGCGTGTGCAGGTTGTGGCAGGCAGTGCACACGACTGAAGCGTTGTGCTGAAGACAGTCGTACACTGACTGCCACAATTTTTATTTATTTATTTATTGTCAAAAAACAGTTTAAAACTGTGTGTGACGAACTATGGGGAGAAGTGAAATTTGTGCACGTTTTCATAATTCTGTGATCTCTATCCTAAACCATATTCTAGTCGAATTTTGAATACAGAAAAAGAGCGCTTTTTTCACGTTTTGTTGACAAAATATTCGCTCCTATATAATAAAATATATTTTCAAAGGTAAATTAGCTATAAATTTGTGCCCTTAACCCTCATCATGTTCTTCATGAAGAATAATACTTTTTGCTGCAACACGTGGCTCCTACACACGCAATCGGCACGTGGGCTGTTCTAGCCCCTAAGGTGACATCTTCAGTCATGAATCAGAGGAATTACAATCGTCTCCTATGTTATTTCAGGAGTATACTTTCCCTTTGCCTGCTCTCAAACCCAACCAATCTTCATAAATGAGGTCTCTAAAAAAAGAAAATTCACATAGATGTGACAAGTTCCTCTTTGACTTTAAAAATATGAAGGATTTTTTTAAAAAACGCGACTAAATATTCATGACAAATGCAACCCGCAGCGCACGTCAGGTTTTTTTAATCTATATCGTTAAATAACTCCTACCCGAAGCGTTCTAGAGCGATAAAAAAAATTTTTTTTTGAGACCAAAGGCCTAAAAAAACGTTCCTCACTCCGTAATCTATGAGATCTTCTTGACTACTCTATTACATTTTTGCTGGTTCAACTCTTGTCGATTCTACCCCACCTGTTTAGAACCTGTAGGATCTGCAACTGTATAGGAAATAACTAATTTCTTGATATTCTATCCGATTGAATTACACTGGTGTACCTCTTTGCTCGATAATAAAGTTAAATAAAAATAGTTTGTATTGATAAGGGTATATTATTATATTGTTATCAATTACAAGGTGACATTTAGAATAAGCCTTGAAGAATAATATATATTACAGGCTTAAGATGAAAATGGAAAAATAAGGAAGAAGCGGGGGTAGCATACGAGATTTCTCGAACGGGTACGCTAGTAATAATAATAATAACAATAATATTAATAATAGTAGTAGAAATAATAATAGTAATAATAATAATAATATAAGAGATAAAGATTGAGAGAACGTTTCTGTATCGAGTGCAGCGACCAATGCCGTCCCTAATGAAAGCCCCGAGGGGTGCTGCGTGGGGCGTCGAATGGGAGCAGGGGGCGTGGGGGGGCGTAGGGGGGGCGTGGGGGGGGCGGGTGTGGCCGGGCGGCGCGTGAGCGGGGGCGTTCACCCTCGGCCTTGTGGCGCAGGGCTTTCGCGCGCCTGCCCGCCTGCCTGCGGTCGGCGGGCGCCACCGAAGGCCGGCTGAAGACCTGCACGCAACAAGACGTTTACCTCCACATTCCGCGCCCGGCGACGCTCGCGTCGCCGCCGCCGCCGCCGCCGCCGCCGGGCAGGCCACGGGCGCGGGCACGAGGCGGGGGTGTCGATTCCGGCCACGCCCCGCCCCGCCCCGCCCATTTAAACCCTCCGCCGCATTCTCGCCAGGCTTCTCCTTTATGGATTTTTCGTATCACGTGTCATCGTTGAATCACTCGGAATCACTAAACACTCAACACAACCAAACAGAGCAACGAATATAGGGGCCGTCCATAAATTACGTAACGCAAATTTCGAGTATGTTCAAAACCTCCCTCCCCCTTCTAACGCACTTCCCTATCTCTATGTAACGCTGCCTCAGACCCCCTCCCTCCCCCTTTAGCATTACGTAATTTATGGATGATCCTTAGCATAAACCGACAAAAGTGGCTCAGAGTATCAATTCATGTCACTGCAGTGCCTTTGACCGGGAGGGCCTGGGTTCTAGTCCCGACGGTGGCAGGATTTTAGACACTAGCTAGATACCTTTCTTTCAGGACTTTCGACAGTAGATGCCTATTCTGCCGCTGTCTGGAGGACAATTGTAGTGGTCGGCTGCTGCTCTGAACGGTAGTTTTATTGGTTTATCCGATCATCACCAGGCGAATGCCGGAGCAGTACCCTAACAAACGGGCCTCGGTTCCGCGCGGGATCGTTCCTTCCTGGGTGGGAGATACCTGGTTAGGGATATCCCCTCTAGCCGACCGGAGGCCGACGCCGGGTTTCGCCATCCACCGGGGGAAGACCACCGTCACATCCCGAGGCAAAAATGCACAACAATTACGGGACTAATGACCTTTGCCGTTCAATCACCCGGAGTCACTAAACAATCAATCAACACAACCAAACAGAGGAACGAAAAGTTTTACTTAAGCTTCGAAGTTCTGGCGTTGTTGACAGCTCCCTGTCGATATAGCCGAGATCGCTCGAGCTTTGTACTTGGTGTACTCACGGCTTTGGATCCGGGCCAGGGTGTATTCATGGCTTGCGTCGGTTCAAATCTTCATCTACAACCACGGCTGTGGTCTACAAACTTCCATCGCGTCAGCAAATTGCTGCTCATCACCCAGATGGCGTTAATAACTATACCGACGATCGTGCCATAATGATCGACTAAAGCAACTGACTTCATTATAGCACAAGGGATCTAAATGGCTTTATCGTAGACCTAGTGGCATTGTAATTTCATTAAAACACTATCTTCTGAAGAAAAATGAAAAAAGAACTACTGTTATCGTGGATACTTACCAACATACTTGAAAAAGTGAGTTATCATACAAAGTTACAAAGGATTAATACCGTCTTCGCAATTCATAAATCGACATCTGGTCAGTAATTTTATTTACTACACGATTACAAGGGTTAAATTAATAGATTGAATATCATAGATTAATTTAACAGATTAAATACTCATAGATTAAAAACCGTTGGTCAAAGCAAGTTGAAGGCCGTCTATGCCTTAAAAGGTCAGTTGTTCGGGGAGCGGCAGGGTACCCCTCACTGTGAATGTTCCCAGGGAAGCAGCCCTGGAGGCTTTAGCCCCATATGCTTGACAACTGGGAAGAGGATGAGGCAAAACCGTGAAGATAAACATGGCTCAACGAAAAAGGAAAATGTGCCAATTTCAACTACCATTACTTCGTTTCAGGAACTCACCAAACGACTTCTGTCAAATAAACATTTTTATTTTCTTATATATTATATACGTATTATAATACATATAGACTTATAAATATAATACCTATGTACATAGACAAGAGAAAGTATTGTAATGCAAAAAAACTGGAATTTTACATAAGTTAAATAAATTAAACAAACGACTTTATTGGTGGCGTGTCTCACGCCATTAGGCCTGCTCTTCCGCCTAACCTTTTTTGAAACGTTTAATACAATAGTGCATAATAAAAAGATCATTCAAAGAACGCGATTAGGGTGAAGGGTTTCTTACATATAAGAGAGCAGTGAAAGTGAGGGAGGCGGAGTTGATAAAAATGGAACACTCTCACAGCATCTGTGTGATTAAATTTAGTACCTTCGCGTTACAGATGTACTGAAAGTTAATCTGAAATGATCAGAAGTGTTTGCATTTGTAACAAGTGGATACGACCATTTCAATATGGGAAATGTTTTCGATGTTTAATATTTCCCAAAGTAGAAAATTAGAAGTTTTAAACATGTAGGAAATGTTTACATTTTAGAATATTCCCAAAACTTGAAAACTTGACCCAACATCTCTCACCCGTAAGCAAACGATTTATACTACCACATTTACTCCTGGGACTACAAGGGACCTCTCTGACTTGCGTTCTAAGGGATTAAGTAAACCCACGTAAATCTCAATCAGGATGATGGTTTAAGGCCAAGATACAATACGCAGCCAATATAAGTAAGCAATTCATTGCTCCTAATATACGAAGAAAGAACGGAAATATTTTGAATTGAATATTATATTTTAACATATGGCGAAGGTTACAAGGAATGATGAACTGAAACAGAAATATTGCAAATTAGTGAAAGTTATCTAGATAAAATTAGAAAACCTACAATTTATAATACTTTCAATACATACACGTATGTGCATACATTCAGGCATAATCATTTGCTTATAACACAGGTATGCACACATGTAAGTACTGTAACAAAAGTAATGTAGGGGTTGACGGTTGGTTCCTCATATGTTATTTAAACATGATCAAGGGAGTGTATTGCACAGGGAGTAGACGTACATTACTCCCTGTGCAGTACACAGACTACATAGACAAATTGCTAGATGATGGAATTGTCAAATTATTTGATATAAGGATAAATGTAAAAATAAAATAAAAAGAGGAATAGTATTTTTGTGTTTCACTGAGATAAGTTCACTTATTGAAGTTAAATATTTGGATAATCGTATTAAAATGAGTAATATTAGAGGAAAGAGAGAGTTAAGTAACCTAGAATGGAATTTCAAAGTATTGTGGGGTCTTGGTATCGAAAAAGTGGATAAGTATTATTTCACTATGTAGTAAATTACTTTTTCTAATACGTGTAGTCAAACTCGCTATCTTCAATATTGTAGTTTTTTGAAGACGCCGGAAAAAATCAAACTTTTGTAATTTTCGAAAATTCAGAGTCACCAGTCAAAATCAGACGTAACCCCTCTTTATAAGTGAAGTTCACTCTATTCTTACAAGAAATTTAAAGAAAAACGTTGAACCAAATTTGACTAAATTTTGAAAATATCTAAGAACTAAACTTGAATGTCAATGACCAATGACAATGTATGAGGAGGGGATCCAATGATTATGGAATTGGGGAACGTCTCGATATTCCACCGACCGTTTTGCAGTTAACCGTGAACCACAGACGTGGGCGGAAACATTCCGAGTATGTTCTTAGCAAGTGGCGCGATCTGTTCGCTAACAGAGGAATCACACTTAGCTACCACGGGCGGGAGTATTCAAGTGTGTAGCAAAAGACGCCTTGTTCTCTCTTTGAAGCAACTGAAATAAATTGGTAACGAGGGTTAGTGGTTGCTACGATTAGTGTTGCTGTAACAGCACGTACTTTCTCGACAGTATTTACAAGCAAAATTGCGTGAAAAGTACGCGAATGTACGCAAATCACGAAAAAATTACACGAATACTAACGATGAACGATGCGCATTTTAGCCGTAAATAAAACTTATTAGTTTATATTAACGCGAAAGAAAAGGCAGCAGCCATTATAGCCTTCTGTTATGAGTTCGGCGTTACAACAATGGCAATGGGTTACTAGTAACAAGGACCGTTTGTATGGAATACATATTTTGCCAGTTAGCACTGCTGACACCGCTAGCAAGAAAATGAAAATAGAAAAATATAATCATTAAATATAATATTTTATGTACATCAAAATTACTCGGTTTTTACATGCATTACTTTTTAATCCCACATCTTATTAACAACGCCAAATCATCTATTCCTTTTCCACATTTAACTCAATTAAAGGACGCAATTTAAAATGGGTTTTAAATAATTTCGAAAAGATTATTTTTAAAACTTGTGACAAAACCTCGATGAAGAAACGAACAAAGAAATATGAAATAATATACAAATTCTAACTTACGTAGCACCCATCAGCTTAGCATCAGTATTCATTTTATGTTCAGGGAGCGCTGTAAATTGGGAGCGGTCGACTATTTTCGTAGCCAAACACTAAAAAAAAATCACTCAAATTTTCGTAAAATTTAACGTTACCGTATTTGAAGATCTGCTTTTGATTAACTTACTTCATTAAAACAATGCATCTTCATAATTGTGGTTGTAGCAAGGCATCGAAAAAATTTTGTATTTTTTCGATTTTCGAAAAATCATGAGACCTGCACCATTCTCTTAAACGTCTTTTAGGCTATCTAACAACAAAATTTAATCAAAATTGTTGGCGAAAGTTTTTGGAAAATTTGGAAAATACCCCAGGGATTTATGTAAAGTACCCCCAAAATTAAATATTGGTTTCAAATTCTAGGGACCTCGACATCAAACAGATAGGTCGAGGAATATCAAGAAGAAAATTTAAATTTTTGCGAAAATTAAAACAAGAATTCAGAATGTGAAGGGATATAAATCAGGATCAAGACGAATTCTTAGTAGTAATTGTATCCCGGCCGCTTATTGACAACTTCCCTGCATAATTCATTGGCGGCAAGAGTCCATTTGTCTGTCGGTCTGCCTATTCGTCCGTCTGTGAGCAATCCTAGCACCCAAACCATTTGTACGATTTTTTTCGAAATTTAATAGTCGATCTGGCTAGACTCGATGCTCTACTATTCTGAAAAAAAATCTTTAAATTTTGGGGGAATTTTACACGGGATATTTTCAAATTCTTCTCAACAATGGCTCCAACTTTTTTCTTCAAATTTCTTGTGAGAATAAAGTGAAATGCACTTGCACTAAAGATGGGATAGTCTCTGAATTTCGTTCGTTTGTCCGGCCGTGTATCGCTCTTTCCGTCTGTCTGTGAACAACACTAACGTTCAAACTATTGGAAGTCTTCGTGTTTTCCACAATGAGTTCTTTAATTTTTGTCATGTTTTTTTAATATTGTTGTAGTATCCCCATGAGTAAAATACAAGCAATATTAAAAAAGTATCAAGAAAAATATATTTTTTTAAATAACTCTAAATTGTTTCTTCAAACTTTTTGTACGAATAGCACTAAGTGCCCTGTAAATTGCATTTTTCTGTATTCTTCGTTTTTTTTAAACTACACAAATATATTTTTGACATCTGTTTCACGAAATAATTACATTACTAGCTATTAATACAGTGTTGCATTTATAAGTACTGGTACTTTAAATTATGTCACAAAGTTTCTGGAAAAATCAAAGCTCTTCTGTGAAAATGCGCCCAAAATTCCGCATTTCACTTCCCAAAGTTCACTTTCTCAAAAATGGCTTTAATTTTTTTTCTTTTCTTTAGTTTATTGCATGGATAGTGCTAAATCCACTGAATAACATTACTTCAATGTTTCTTTAATTTATTCTTTTATTTCAAAAATTACATAAGTGTTTATTCTGTTATTTCAAAAGTTACATAAGTTTTTATTGTCTCTCACGACGTTAATGTGTAGTATTTTGTGTACATCATATTTGTGAGTTCAAGTGCTTGAAATTATTTCTTATGAAATTTCTTGAGACGCCAGACGTCGAGACAACATTGAAAATAAGAAAACTGCATTGATGATAAAAAATAAGAAGAGATTATCAAAGTGTAAACAAAAACAAGTGACTAAACAAGAGACAACAAAAGGTAAATCAGAAAATAGTCCAGTTTGTAAAATTCAACAAAAAGGAAAATTTGTCTGTTATTTTTGTCAAGAGATGATGAGTATCATGAGAAACTGTTCAGACTGTAAGTATAAAAAACAGGATGACGGAGGTAAATAAATGTTGTTAACATGAGTGTGTCATGTGGCTCCGCAGAGGTGAATAGCGACTCTTGGATAATTGATTCGGGTGCTACTCATCACATGGCACCTAACAAAGGTTATTTTTCGGTAAACGACAAGATGGTTAAAAAAGAGGTAACCTTGGCAGATAGCAGCACCACGCCTTCACAAGGAAGAGAGCGATGGATGTGAAAATCAAGAATAGTTCTAACTCAATCCAAGGATTCAGGGCTAAAAATACATTGTTGGCACCTGAATTAGAATTCCGTCAGTGAGAACAGTGATAGAGAACAAGAAAATCATTTTTGATTAAGACAGCTGTTTCATTTGTGAGGCCAATGGTGAGTTATTAATTAAAGCACATCAACGAGAAAGATTATATATTGTAAATGCAGAAATATATGACAATGGCATTATTGTAAATTGTGTATCAAGTGAGAACAATAATTAAAAACTACATCACTTGTTGTGTGATACAGACGGTTGATGCATGTAAACAAAAAGAAAATCTAACAGATGTCGAATACAAATTCTATTATAGGACTGAATGTAAAATCAGATCTTCCAACACAATGTGGCAGCTGCTTGGCAGGCAAGTCAACACGTCAACCATTCATAAAAAACTCTTTCAAGGACAACGCACAAAAGACATCTGTACTGGAATTAATACATGCTGATTTGATGGGCTGATGGTATGTCTCAGTGAGGTTTTTGAACCACAAACATGAAGCTTTGGACGAGTTCAAGAAGTGGAAGACTGAGGTCGAAAATCAAACGGGTAAGAAATTAAATCGCTTGAAGAGAGACAATGGTCTTGAGTTTTGCTCCAGGCAGGGGACACAATTCTGCGAATTTGAAGGCGAAAGAACAATAGTGTACACCCCTCAACAAAACGGAATAGCGGAGAGGTTCAACAGAACGCTACTAGATCTTGTCAGATCATCGCTTCGAGAGACAAGCTTCGAAGGAGTGCATGGGCTGAGCTAACCTATACTGCAGCATATGTTCGGAACGGGGTTACGAATATTCATGACCCGAACAAAACTTCTTATGAAATATGGTGAGGGAGATAGCCCAGTGTGAGACATCTGGGAGAAATAAGCAGTGAAGATTTCGTTCATAAGCCAAAACCCAAACGGCATTCCAAATTAACACCCAGAGCAGAAAATACTAGTTGGATATGCACTGAGAGGCTGTGGATGCCGAGTCTGGATGCCTGAATCACAACAAATCCAAGACTGAAGAGATTGTGTCTTTAAGGAAAGATACAATGGTGAAAAAAGTGTCATACACAAGAGTTTATCAAAGGATATCGTGGAATTTCATCCGGGGAAATGTGATACCGAAGACGTCCCAGTAGATCATCAGGTGGATGACAAAGATAATATTAACAATGACGACAGCGAACAATCTAGTACAGAAGCGTCAGAAGAAATCCCGAAAGGTAGACCGTGGAAAGAAGAAACACTAAATCAACAAAAGATTCTACATCATATTACGCTATGTTCAAAGTCGAAAACTTGTAACAGAGTCGAATGTTATATAGGTGACAATACTGAAGATCTATCATCGTATCAGTAAGCAATTGAATCAAGGGAAACAATTCAGTGGCGGAAGGCAATGACTGAGGAATATAATTCATTGATAGAGCATGATTTCTGGAACTTTCTGGAAGCACCTGATGACGTGAAACCTGTGAAATGCAGGTGGGTTTACACACGCAAGAAATCTGATGATATACAGCGATTCAAGGCTCGTTTAGTAGGTTACACCCAGAGGAAAGTAATCGATTACGATGAAGTCTACGCACGATGCAGTCTCCAATTTTGAAACTATAGGTTTACTAGTGGCTGCTGCTGTTGAAAAGGGTTGGTCGATTGATCAGTTCGACGTGAAAAGTGCTTATCTACGCAGTAATTTGAGTGAAAAGATTTGCGTGGAGTAACCTGAAGGTTTTGCGCAGAAGGGAAAAGAAGGACACGTTTGCAGATTGAAGAAATTATCTATGGACTAAAAGAAAGTGGAAGATTCTGGAACGAGTATCTGAACGCTGACAGCCCTAGGGTTCGTGTGGAATAAAATTGATTCATGCTTCCACGAATTGGTCACAGAACAAGGGAAAGTGATTCTGAGTGTGTATCTAGACAACATACTTTGAGATACTGCTGAAAATGGGATAACCAGAAGAAAAGTACAAAAATTACTCAAACAGTTTTGACATCAATTATATTCGAGATTTGTCATACATGTTGGGAGTAAAGTTCAACAAAGAAGACGATTGACATGTGATATTGTGTGATATTGACATAAAAGAACAACTATAAACTGATTTAACGATCTGGACTTGAAAATTCAAAAGGCATTGCAACACCAATAGAGATTATCCCAACATTTCTGGAAGAAAGAAGAGAGGATAATTGCAAAGAAAGATCGTACAGAGAGCTTATTGGAGGACTTTTGTACTTGTCACAGAGAACCAAACCAGACACGGCGTTTTCTGTCCCGAAATAGCACAATTCTGTTCCAATAATAATGGGGACTATTTGAATGCTGCAAAAAAAATCATACGTTTTTTGAAGAAAAAACGAAACATCTCAAAATAGTTTACAAATCTTCAAAACAAACCAGATCGGCCGGGGAATATCCATTTTGGAAGAAATCATACTTATGGTTTACGCGCTAGCAGTGTTCACAGACGGACGGACGGACAGACGGACGTTTTCCTTTCAATTGGTTTTTCGGTATCAAGGACACACAAGAGAGAGGTTCTGTCTACACCAAGAGTTAGGGGATTTTTTTTCTTAATTTAGCAACTGGTTTTATCCACTTTTTCGCTATCATTGCCCGGCAACGAAATTTTTTCTGGCGAAAATTGGCTATTTTTTTCGCGCAGCATTACATAACGTTTCCTATACTATATCACTCCGTGTATACGTACGTATACGGGAAAAAATTTGAATGCTACTGTTTAAGATTGTTGCCTTTTCCGTGCACTCTCCTCGCCCCTCCTTTCTTATCATATTCTGAAAGTGACGTCAAGGAGGGGAGGGGCGGAGGGGGGCGCATTGTTGCCGGCCGGGGTCGAGTCGTTAGTCGTTAGTTGCGGAGGCAGGTCCGTCTTTGACTTGTGTTTTAAGTGTACTGTTGATTCAACAAGATTATATTCATATTTTAACACGATTGGTGTATTTCGTGTCTTTTATTTTAAGTTATTTTAAAACTGCCTTCCTAGTGTGTGCGGACTGCGTAATTCACGCAGGAATCAGCGTGAATGTTCAAAGTCAGGAGATGCAAAGAAGCGCACTCGCCTGAATTGTGAACACATACTCGGATGCAGACTGGGCAACATCAACAGTGGATCGGAAGAGTGTCAGTGGATACGTGGCAATGTTAGCTGGTTCACCTGTATTTTGGAGAAGCGCAAAACAAACATCGGTAGCATTGAGTACTTTGGAAGCAGAGTGCATTTCATTGGCTGAATGTGTCAGAGAAATAGTATGCATGAAATATTGAGATCAATCGGATCAACAACTTGGTCAACGGATCAACATTAACGTGGTGTAATAGTCACGTTGCTATCGCACACGCTGAGAGGCACGTAAGAAAAAGTAGAAGAAAACATATTGCCACAAATCACCATTTTATTCGAGAATAAATAGGGAGCGGATTCATCTGAGATATATCGCAACTCAAGAATATTCTGCGGATATTTTGACAAAGTTGCTATGACATAATCTACATGATGCTCATTGATCGAAGATGTTACAAGAGATGTCAAGTCGTAAAGATCTTTAATAATTATATGATCCTTCCGAGAGGGGGATTGTAGACTATCTTCATTTACGACAATCTGAAATCATAGTCATTTTTATGTTGGTAACATTTTCTTTCTTCTTCTTGTCTGTCTGTTTGGTGTCACGCGTTGCCATTGTTCGATCATTTTGTAAGAAAGTAAAACTGTGGATTCTTTATACAAAATAAATCATCGATTTTATATTTGAATTCTATCTCGAATTTAATTCAAAAGGTCCTCTAACCTCGACAGGAATCCGAAAGAGTATTTTATTCGCTTAGAGATTGCAGCTGAGGGGAGTTTGGGGAAAAACGAATAGATAGCCTAAACTGAAGAGATAAGGAAAAACTAGTACGAGAAAGTCTGTGCCATTCTGAAGCACCACTAGTTTTAATTTTGTTTCTCAAATAGAAGAATGCTTAATGACATGACATTGAATAAATTAATCTTTTTGAACTCTGAAATTTCGAAAATTGTAAAAGTTAATTTTCTTCGAATCTTGCTTCACCTTTAAAATTGAAGTTAGAATTTGTTGGTATCGCAATTTTTTCCTCAATAAAATATCTTAAAATTTAAATTTTATGTTGAAAAAGTTCAAATTATTTTTAACCTGTCCTACAACATTAATATTGAAGATAGAGATTTCATTTATTAATACAGTTAATACAATTATCCGGATGAATTATCATAGCCATCAGTAGGTATATTTCCTACAATATTTGGGGATGATGGTGCAAATAAATCTGAATGATGATATACCGCATTTTGCTAACAAAACGCTGGAATAGCTATCCGTACGATGGCAGATTGGAATGGAACGCACAATAATTTCTTTTGGTCAAAAAATTAACTGGTACCAAAATACAAAAAGTCACCAAAGACCATACATTTTTTGACCTAATTTACTACACAGTCGCCAAGATTCTCCACACATTTCTGCCAGCGTGCTCCCCGCTTCAATATACCCTGTTTGTGTAAGTCTGTTCAGTTGGAGTATAGCCCTCGTGGAAGAATGCACGCCACTGAAGATATTGCTACGGTCCACTCAGACGTCCCCATACACGCCACGCATGTCCTGTGAATTTGACTAGGATTATGCCCTTTCGCCCATCAGTTTAACACTTCACTTCTCTGCTCCTCACAAGCTGACGATGCGCGCCATTTAAGTTTCGTAGTAAGACTGCACTCGCTAGACCTGCGCATGAAAAGAATAGCGCGATCTTCACACTATCTCGTCGTGAAATTTCACCATTCCAGTTGCAATTCCAAGGGAGAAAAAATTATTGTGCGTTACTTTCGTATCTGCCCTCGTCTTTTCGTTTCAATTGTTTGTATATACTGTGTTGTATTTCCTGAATGCAAGTAACAGTCGTTTTATTTGTGGATTTCTTCCATAATACAGATTCCGAAAATGTTTTCCAAATATTAGACAATTGTTGAATAAGCGATATATAATACAAAATGCGCAAATGTCCTAAAAAAGAAACGCAACATCAGGTTCGTACCCATCAGTGTACGAAAGAATTCACTAATTATTGCAAAAATCTTGTGCAACTTCGATTTCAAAATCCTAACGGAGAAACATTTTCTTATTGGCCTCGTGTAGCGTCCGTAAAAAGGAGAGACAGGTCCTAAGGGGGTGGGGTGGTGGGGGTAGCGAGTTGCAGCGGAGGCGCTGAGCGTCTGCGAAAGCGGGGAAAATGCCTTTCTGGCGCCATTTGCGCAACCCGCCGAGGCGAAAGGAGGCGAGGCGCGGACGCTCGTAGCTCGTGGAAATATCGCGCGCCACCGCCTACCCAAATAAGAGGCGCGCGCCGGCCGAGGGCTGCGCGGGCGGCCGCTCCAAACTGGGCGTCGCGAGGGCGTAGCGGCGCGGCGCGGCGCGGCGCGTCGGCGCCAGCCACCCCCGGCCGGTCTTTTACAGCGGCAAAGGTCGGGGGGCGAAGCGAAGCGTCCGGCTGGGGAATGGCGAGCAGAAGCCCCTCACGTTTCAGATACACTAACGCACCCATGCGACAACTCTCGCATGCTATACCCCACCTTTTTATTTTCCCATTTCGATATTAAGCCTGTAATATACAAGGTGTCCGGGGACGAAACGTTGAAACTTCGAAAATAAGCTCTTAAAACAATTTTAAGCACATTTTGTCTAATAAATTACATGGATATTCGGAATGGCTGAGCCGCTAAAGGCACTCAAATGTTGGTTTCAAAATATGCTTTTTAGGCAAAAATTTGCATCGCAGGAGCATAGAAACACTCCAGAAACATATTATTTACAAAAGAAATGAAAGTATTTGACCACAAAGAATAATTAACCCATTTACACAAAAGGCAACCAATTTACACAATTTGACTGCTTTTTTATTTCTTGGTTAATTTTTCTTTCTGAACAAATATATTGATTTAATTTGTAAATAATAAACAATTTAAACATTTATGGAGTGTTTATATGCTTCTACAATGCACATTTTTGCCTAGAACGCATATTTTGAAACCAACGTTTGAGTGCTTATTGCGGCTCATCCATTGGGAATATCCATGTAGTTTATTAGACAAGATATGCTTAAATTGTCTTAAGAGCTTATTTTCGAAGTTTCGACGTTTCCTCCCCGGACAACCTGTATACTTTTTCAGGACCCTCTTATCCTCCGTCATTTGTTCTGTATCTCACCTTGTAATAGAGAACCCTAGTCAATACAAACTATTCTTATTTAACTTTATTATCGAGTAAAGAGTTACACCTGTGTAATTCAATCGCACAGAATATCAAGTAATTTCACATACAGTTGCAGATTCTACAGGCTCTGAACCCGTGGGGTAGAATCGAGAAGCGTCGAACCAGCAAAAATGTAATAGAATGGTTAAGAAGATCTCGTCCTGTAGATTCTGGATTGAGGAACGTTTCTTTGAGGCTCAAAATTTTAGGTTTTGAGGCTCTAGAACGCTTCATTCAGGAGTTATTTGACCATAAAGATTTAAAAAATCCTGACTTGCGTTTCGGGTTGCATTTTACATGAATATTTAGATGCGTTTTTAAGCAAATCTTTCATATTTACAAAAATCAAAGTGCAATTCGTCATGTCTCCGTGAAATACTCTTTCTTTAGAGACCTCATTTATAAAGATTGTTTGGGTGTAGAGAGCCGCAAAGGGAAGGTATACTACTGAAAATTATACACGAGACCATAGACACATGTTAATGCAACCCGGTTTATTCAACCTGATGTTCATGCAATCTGCAGGTAGGTTTAAGCAACCTGGTGTCAGAATACTAGAATTTACAATCATTACAATTAGGATTTTTTTTGTTTCGCGGATCGGCCATCATTGGGCCAAGCGAAATATGCTTCCAACTGGGGCTCTGACTTGATTATCGGAGTAGGTGCACGTTACTTTTTCTATAGGGGGGAATCAGTATTTTAATGCTAAATCCATTTTTATGCCCCAAGGATTGTTAGCCCTAGGGAATGGAATACAATGGATGATGATGAATGATTAAATAGACACACACAACAGAACCATGCCAAGGGCGGGACTCGAACCGGCGATTCTTTGGTCCGAGACCGCTACGACACTACTGCTTCAGCGATCTCGGCCATCGTATCGGTTTAGGAATATTAATAAAATGTAACTTTATTTTTCAATAATAACAATATCAATTATAACAATAAAGGCAATAATAATAATAACAATACCACTAACTACATTTTATTACAATACTTTTACGTAATAAGTGAACTTTCCATCCATCATAAAATGTTTTCATTCTACCGTTATATCATCTTAACGCTGCCACATAAAGTAACGAAAAGCCAAGCTAAACGGCCGTTTTTCGATAAGGATTTCATCAGCCCTCCGTCGAAATCGAAACAAATGAGTTGTATGCAAACATGGCGTATGAGTAATTTATCTCTAAGAATATGTATGTCTTATTTATATTTTTTCTTATAAAAATTTATTTCTATGTCACATATTGAACGCACATGGCTCAAAACTCATAAAAGACGCATTTACTTATAAACCTCGCCTATGTTCAAATTCAGGCCGCACCCATTATTTGCGATTTATCGCCTTAATAACGCTAAAACTATAACGCTAACAAATTGTATTACGTAGATAATCGTCTTTAAAAAGTCTGCAAATGGTTTTGATCGAAATTCAACGAATTTTTTTATTGCGACTTTTTTTTTTTAATTATGAGAGAACAGAAAAACAATGGGCGTCAGTTTCGCATTTCGTACTACGATGAAATGTATTGAATTTCATAAAAAATATCAGCAAGTAGAGCAGCGAAGCAAGATGCTTTTAATGTCATCATTAAAAAAAAGCACAATCGTATTGAGGGATGTGTAGAAGAAAGGCAAGCAGGTGTCTTCCATGCTGTTGTTCGTTGGGGAGTAGATAAAGGTATAAAAGTGATAAAAACAATATATTAACATTCATAAAAGTGATAAAAATAATATATTCCACAATTTCACCCAGGTAATGTCAAATGATAAGGAAGGATTTCAAATAATATTTGCTGTCAACAAGAAATTGTCAAATTTTACCGTCAGTTAAATTAACGTTTCGTCATTTTTTCATTAGTTAAATACATTTACACAGTGATTGAGAAGAACAATGCATTCTTCTGAGAGAGAAAAAACAACTAGAGTAAACCCTCGTTGGCAGGAACTCGCTTAAAAGAATTTCGCCGTAACACAAAACTTCGGTCCCGGCAAGGGATTACGCAAATACGGACATTTAAAATACTCGGTTAAAACGAATTTTTATAACACGATCTCCGATTATTTCGGTTCTTTGGAATTCGCCTTAATGGGGGTTTAATGTATAAATATTATAGTCATACTAATGGTTTCGGTGAAACTTCGCGCGCAGAATGAGATGAGACAGTAGGCGATTCTTCACCAAAAATAGTGAAAAAAGAAACAGAGGGAAAGCACTTTTAAATAGTGCCGATGTGGCGGCCACGAGAGAAATTATGAACATTCCTTACAAACCTCAAATGAACAGATATATCAAACATTTTAATTCCCGGGCTGAAGGTAATTGAAAGGTAATTTAAATTTCTTGTATTATAGCGGGTTGATTCTTCTCTTAAATGGTTCTATTCCTCTTGTAATGACAAATGACACAGATATTTTAGAATATAAACAAAATATTCTGAAATCATTTTCTAAGTATGACACCCCTGATTTATATATATTACTCCATACGTCTCTGAGATTATGGCTTTTCGTAACGAACTGTTAAAATTAGAATATCTAGACATTTTGGTTAAACGACTCGTGGATTTGTCAGAGTGGGAGATTTGCTCGATCCCTGGGGAAGGGGCTTTAAGGGAATGGGAGGCGAGAGGAAGGCTTTGAATTGAATTGAACTGATGCGTTATTTTACGTGGTGAGACTCAGGCCATGAGGCCTGCTCTTCTGTCTGACCACGCAAATTTCGCTACGCTCCTTTCACCAACTAGCGGAGAAAGAAGGTATTATCTCGGGCGATGAAACAGGCGATTTGAATTTAGCTCAGAGGCGTCATTTAGGCTTGAGGATCTTTCACATGCAAGTAAACCTACTAACATGGGACAGCCGGCTTTACTTCCCCTCCGAAGGAAGGCTTATGAAGGGTATGAACCCGCGAACTTGGGTATAGCAGTCCGTTACGCTAACCGCTACACCATCGCCGCCGGCTTTGTTTTCCGAAGATGAGAGCGAATGATTGACTGATGTTTCCGGGTTCACTAACTGCTTTAGTCATTAGTCCCGTACGTGTTGGGCGTTTTATGACTGGGAGAGGCGGTGTTCCTTGTGAATGCCGATATCCGGTGCCTACTTACACGTCGCTTGGAGGTTGCTTCCATCCAGGTATTTCCCACATCGGCTCACCTCGCGAACTGTAAGCTCCCGACGGTGAGGTGGTGTAGTGCTTGTAAATGTAAGAGGAGAGCAAGGGATGAGGAAGGGAAAATCGCGCGATCACGAGAGAAGGGCGAGGATTGGCGGCATTTCAACGAAATTCTTGAAATCCATGAATGAGAGGAAATTTCGGCTGCGACAGATCAGATTCATCAGACTCTACTAATCCCTACTACGCAGGGATAGGCCTCTACTGAGGTCTTTCACTGAGAAGAACAACCTGCCACCATCCACTGAACCTAGGAGTCCCGGATTTATGGAGCTTCATGATATTTAACCCTCGCAAATAATGACATCACTCATCGAAACTCAACTGCTTCTGCAACTGTAACTTCATCGACACTCAATTGCTCGTGAAAGAATAATTCGTTCATCCAAATCTATGAAGGAATTTTCTAGGAAAGTTAAAGAAAGGAAAAAGGCAAAAATGATTTGACACTTGGCTCCAGAAAAGCTTAGATAACTTCCATGCTTCAGAGATATTGGTTTACGTTGCCAACTCCCTCGTCTTAATGGCAGAGTATTAAGTTTAATTTTAGCATTTACCAATTTACATATATCCTTCGCCAATATTTTTAAAAAATCCAGGCAATTTTCTGAGTAAAAATGAAGAACTTTTAAACAACACAGAAATAAGCTTTGCTATAATTTTTCTTTATGGTCGAAAATAATTTGCCATCCGTTCCACGTATAAATCATTCTCAGACCATAACGATAATTTAAATTCCTGTTTAACTAAAAAAGTAGGAGCTTTTGAAAATTGCTCCAATATCTCATTTCCTGTTCTGTCAAAAACGCTAAATCTACATTACTGCTTTCCAATGCGCGCAGAAATAAAAGAAAACAGCCTCCAGCTATGTAAGTGGTGTCTATGGTTACGTTCCGTACCAAAAAACTTAGGAAAAATTCAAAATCAGTTTTAATTTTCACTGAAAAAATGCAAGTAGTTGATTGTTTTATTACGCTCATTCTCACACTGCGTGTATCGACTCAACTCTCATAATCAGCGCGCCTCCGCTTACGACACATCTATTGCGATGCCATAGCAAGGCTCCAAGGAAGAGACTCCCTGCTTTGAAGCATGTGCTATTCACGTGTTACGTTATGGAACAGAAACTTTTATTTATATTTTTTATATAGAAAATTGCTATTCTGTGAATCGTAAATAACATACTATGCAAATGCAATATTGTTTAATTTTTTTTGCTAAATATTTAATTATTTATAGTTTTATACGAGAGTATTTTTGTGTTCTTGAGCAGTTTTTGGACAACCAACTTGCGACGTTATGCTTAGCAGAATTTTTTCCGCTAATGGCCTCACCATACTCCAAAATTTCCGAAACAAAATTAGTATTTCTCCATTCGCTGTTTAGGTAGGAGTAAATAATATGACTGTTGAAATACTGAGAGCGCGCAAGATGCGAAGTACATGTTAAGAGGGTAAAATGTCGTTCAAAGCATTAGTTATCCGAACCAGCAATCAACCTATCCCTCTAACAGACATACTATGAACACAACCAGAGACTGAACACAACTGAACCATTGACTGAACCAATTGAACACAACCAGAGAGGCAAAAAGCCACTGTAAATAGCCCGGATTTGTCCAGAATTTTAACATTCCGTCGTGCGAAAACAATCTAAAGAAATGCGTTGAATCAAAAGACGCTCTGTGAATGCTCCTATTCCAAGAAATGATATTACACGCTTAATTTTTTAGTCTTATAAGAAGGAGGTAAATATTTTGTACGATAAACGCTGTGAATAACGCCACAAACACGCAATTGTGCGCCGTCTCACATTACAAAGCTGAACCGAGCCGCCCCGTGGCAACAAGATAGCTAAGACGGTAGTGCCGTAGTGGTCTCGGACCGAGGGGTCGCGGGTTCGATTCCCGCCTTGGTCGTGGTTGTATGTGTTCGTCCTTCCACCCCGTATCATCACCACATCCTTTCATCCTCCTACCATAACGTTAAATCCAATAGTGGCGGCTAATGACCTAATACTTGGTGCGACCTTAAATAACAAAAAACAGAACCGCACCCGTTTTTTGCTCTAAATCCGCCTAATGATAGTACGAAGACGTTTGACAGTTGTTGAAATGTAGGCACCGAGAGAGTTTGGGATGTTGACGAAGTTGGTTGCTTGATTAGTGATTCCTCCGCAAATGCAGGGGAGATTAGTCCCGTTAGTGTAGTGCATGTATTTTCGGGGGATGAATGATGAGATGTGATGCTGACGTAACTGTCGGCTAGCGGGGTTTGCCCCAAATAGATATCTCCCACCAGCGGGGCACCGCCCCAGCCGGGACAAGCTCTAAGCTCCCGATCGATCATCTGGCATTTGTGGAAGTGTAGAGTACGTATGTGTAATTGTGTGTAAGGGGTAAGGATAGGACAACGAAGAAGGAGGAAAGATCGCACGCGGTCCTTGGCCCATTTGTTAGAACACTGCTCCGGGATTTGCCTGGCGTTGATCGAAGAAACCACGAAAACTACCGATCAGAGCCGCTCGAATTCTTCTCCAGACAGCGACTGAATTTGACCTATCTTGGTAGTGTCGAAAATCCTGCCACCGTGAGGTTTCGAATCCTAAAACCTTTCGATCAGGGGCACTGAGGTGATATCAGTTAATGCCCTGAGCCGAGGCCGATGCCAGGGGAGGGAGAACCAGGTGACTCCGGAATGCATTGGTGTATGGCAGCCGGAAGAGAGTAGGGGCAAAGCCGAAAAGCCCTCTCCAGACTCAAAACTAACTTTTACGCGAACATCTGAACCTTTGTGTATCACTATTACTTACATTAGGGGCACATCACATTACCAATTTAATCAATTGTCCCCTAGATAGTACGATTTTTCACAAATCTCTGAGAGATAGCGGCAAACAATGTGTTTTGCTATCTGGGAAAACCGGAGCTGTCAAAGAGTATCATTACATGTGTGTAATGTTGGGATGTGTTGTAACTGTAAGTCAATATGAATGATAAATATTAATGGAATGTTTAACAAAAGTAGATAAGTAACACGATAGCTGTAGCATAGTTAATTTGTATTTTCCATTTGTAAATCATATTAACGTTTTATTATTTTCAAGAACTTCGATAAGCGTAAAACGTTCGTGGTGGAATTCATTTAACCGTTTTCATTGAATCCATTGAACTATGAATTTTATATATATCACAGAATGGTAAATGATTTAATAGGAAAACAATTCTACTTCGCCAGGCTTTACCTCATCTATTAAGTTCTTATTTGTGAGCTACCCCACCAGAGAGTGGGAGGCTTTTGCCCTGGATAGGGATGTTATAGCTTAAATAATAATGATAATAGGTAATAATAATAATAATAATAATAATAATAATAATAATTATTATTATTATTATTAAATCAATTAAAAACCGTTTGTTTTTTTGAAATTAAAAACACGTTTTGGGAACAAATTTCAATGCCATTCACTGGGAAGAACGGTTCCAAATGCAAAGAAGGGGTTTCTTGGGCGGAATGAACATTCCACGCATTTCACTTGCCGTCAATAGCCGAGCGGCATTTGCATGCATTTGAAGAGCAAAGCGCGTTTGGTGCCGGGAATTCCCGGGCGAAGAAGGCACGTGCTCGCGAGAAGCGGAAAAGCGTGGGCGGCACGTGGCCTTAAAAGGCTGCCGGACGCGTCCTTGCGACCTCTTCGTCCTTCCCGCCTCCGCCAGGGCGCCGCGCCGCGCCGCGCCGCGCCGTCCGTCAGGGAGGAGACAAGCGGCGACCTCCACCGCGCATCGCGGCGCCGAAGCGACGCCTCACCCACGCGACGGGGCGCGGGCTTCAACCACGGTCCAAGGGACATGGGTGTCTTCACTCCGAGTCTGAAATCGAAGCTTATGTGAGGATAGTTCTCACAGTTCCTGCATACAAGCGCTCCGATCTTTGGATCTCATTTGTATAGGGTCGTGATTGGTCGTGATCCATTCGACAGCTCTGTGGCCAGCTGATTACTTATTTCAATTCAACGATTTGTCGTTTCGCGGTGGATTTGCTAAAGTCCACAGCGAACAGTTACGAAAATGGTTAGTAAATGTTTTGTAAAACTGTATAATAGTCACAGTTCAAGATGTTTTCTTAAGATGTATTATCTTACACCGTGACCCAAACCGATCGTGCGCACCGTGCAGACAAGCGACTGGCTTCAGAGACTGGCAAACTGGCTTCAGAAACTTTGCCCCAAAAGCGGCTAGTGGACACACCTATATATATTACACCATGTCTTCAACGCATGACACTGCGACGCCTCTTCGTGTCCCGAAGGCGGCGTTCGTTTCGACGCTGGCTGGGTGGAATTCGGCCGCTGTCTGGAGGGGAATTCTAGCGACCGGCTGCTCTGATCGGTAGTTTTCCGTGGTTTCTCCGATCAATACCTGGCGAATGCCGGAGCAGTATCCTAACAAATGGTCACGGACCGCAGCGATCTTTCCTTCCTCTTCCTTGTCCTATCCTCTCCTCTTACACACACACTTACATGCACTAATGATACTCTTTGACCACACATGTCAGGACACTGGTCGGCAGCTTATAGCTTGTCCGGGCAGGGACTGTGCCCTGCTGGAGAGAGATACATATTTGGGGGAAAGCTCTGCTAGGCGACGATTGGTCGTATATTAGTAGACCGATTACTTTCAATCATTCAATTCATAGATTGATTAATTTTATGTTTAATTCTTCTGATACATGGCTGGCGTATTTACTATTTCATTTCACATATATTGTCAAACAATTATGGGATCAAATAATGAAATAGAAAACGGAATTTCAATTTAAAAGGCAATGAAAATTACAAAAAAATAGGGTTTCCTTTAAGAAAGAAATTTGAGATTTATTCTCAACCAAATTACGTGATTTTGTCTTCAAAGGAAAGGTAGTGGGGTTCTCGTGTGTATCGCTTGCTATTATTAGCTTATTTTACAGAATAAGCCCTAAATATTAATTATATGTTAAAATGAATAGAATGAACGCTTACATGCCTGCATTTGTTCATAAGTTTGTTCTGAATTGCAGTCGGTCTATCCAAAGCAGCCGTCGTTTCGTCATCATGGTTTCGTTGCCTGGTGGAGCAAAGTTATCAGTGTGAGGTTGTAGTTAGCGAAGCTAAGATAGAGCTTTTGTAGTGCAACAATCAGTGCGTGTTTTAATGCGAATATTAGTGAGTGGTATAAACACCATGACCGTCAACCGACCTCCCTCCCAGAAGCTCCTGAAAGACCTACGACAAGTCTGATTGGTCTTATTCGACAAACAAATACCATACAGATCTAAGATGAGACAATAGTTTGTATTTTCGTTGGTGCTTGCATTATCACCGGACTCTCGTCGAGGTCTTTTCCGACCCTAGATCACGCGGCCTCGGCTCCACCGCAGCAGCAAAGTGTACTTAATTGAGGAACACAAGCGAGGTTGTAGCGGAGTTCCCGCTGTCACTCATTCCGAGGCGGATCTCGGGGCGGGCACCGGTTCTGGCGGGGCTGCGCTCCCACGGCGGCGCGGAGGGGGGCGGGGCGGGGCGGGGCGCGGGGGCGGGGCCCGGGGGGGAGGGGGCGGGGCGGTGGCCAGTCACGGAGGCGAAGCGCCGCCGCGCCGCGCCGCGCCGGTCGGTTATGGACGCCGCAAATCGCCGCTAACGGCACGACTTCATCGCGACGGGGCCCGCGAATTACGCGCTATAAATAGCGCGCCGTTAGCGGGAGATGGATGCGGCGCCGCGGCGCCCGTGACGCGTCGCGACGCCAGGCGACGCCAGGCGTCGAGACGCCGGCCGTTGCGCGGCGGAAGGCCGCCCGGCGCGAAGGCTCTGTTTGGGCGCCTGCCTCGTTTTTATGCGCCTCCGCCTTTTCTTTTTTTTTATTTTTGCCTCGCCCAAACGTGCAAATCTACGCTAATCTATACTAACGATGCCTCGTTTTTGCCGGATTTTTCGATCCGGCTGAAGAAAACGACCCACCAAGTATCCCGTTTACGCGGGGCTCATAAAAGATAGTTACTTAATTTGTAATATTAATCACAGGGAGGTTGGGGCAATAAAATGCCTCGTCACGTATCCGCTTAGTGGAGTTAGCACATCATTTCCGAGGGTTTTGTTAATAAGCAGGTATCAGCGAGGTTGGAGCTATGATGCATGGCCGTCAGAATGAGTGTACGGATTACTTAACACAACGAAGCTCAACGTAATCGCTCTAGTGCTATGAGGCAAAATATCAATTATTAGTGCATTTTGAAATGATATCCAATTCACCTCAGTACAAGGATTCATCAAAACCTACATACTCGTAACATAACATACACCTGTTCTCGCACTTATCCCTTAATAATATCAGAAACGCGTCATATTTAATGCATTATCTGTATCTGAAGCGCACAAAAAAACGTTTTTTGATAAAAGTGTGAAAAAGTCGTTGAAGCCTCTTGTAGAGTATAACCCAAAATGAAAATGTCTGTTTCAAATTGAAGGGGCGAAGACAATAGATAAGAGATTATTAATTTTGCTGAAAAACTTGCCTGCAGTTAGCCGTTAGCATTGATTACGGACTGACGAACAACCGGACGGACAATGACACAGACAGACGTTTGGCCGTGAATCAAATTTTTGGTAACAAGGACTCATAAAACGTGGATTCTGACTAGAAAAAATACATATTAGAGGAAGTAATTTGCTCCATATATCAGCAATAATTATCCCCTTTTTCGATAATACGCATCCACCATGCGTTTTTCTTTCGAAAAATCGTCACTCTTCGCTACAGGATTACAATACTTTCTCTTTACTGCATATATATGCAGTAGGCAAGCAAATGAAACGTTTGCAATATAAATATTAATGAGGTGAGATATATTTTTAAAAAATCTACACATGTATAATTTTTGTAAATACAGAAATTTACATAAAAACTTTACATAAAAACTGTGTTCACGTCTTTCAAGTGTCATTTCAATGCATTTGGCTCTATCTGAACAAAAATATTAAAAAGGAAAAATGTAGGGCCGTTTTTGAAAAATTCTCTGATGTTTAGAAAATTTAAAACTAAAAACGTTTTTCGACATCATCCTTGAACAACAATATTGAAGAAATATGAATATATTCTTCTTGATGACATATGTTCTTCAAAATTAGATATATAAATAACGTAAAAATTAAAAAAGAATTAAAATCTAAGTTGCACCTCTTCAACTTTATCGTTGGAAATGTTTTCTGATCTGAATCATGTGATATAGTGGATATGCTTATATATGGCTAAACCTAAATACGCGTCTTTGACGCACAGAATTGGCAAAATTCTTTCAGTAGGTTTTAAAAAAAATCTTTGGGTTGAATTTTGCGGGTTTAAGTAGTAGTATAAATTTTCGTAAACGTAACAAGTTATGCGAGAAAGTACATGCCGATAAAGAACCACCAGTTTTATGATTTATTGCACCTTGTGAGGACAAATGCTTAAAAGAACCTCTTATATAGTTTCACGAAAACTCTCCTAGTTCCTCGTGTGTAACGTCGACATCCAAAGCCTTCCATAATATCTTGGTCTGACAGAAAGTTGTGTGTGAGATAAATGTATATTCAGGGTGTCCGGGGAGGAAACGTAGAAACTTCGAAAATAAGCTCTTAAGACAATTCTAAGCATATTTTGTCTAATAAACTACGTGGATATTCCGAATGGTTGAGACGCAATAAGCACTCCAAAGTTGGTTTGAAAAATTTATTTCTAGGCAAAAATATTTATTATAGAAGCATAGAAACACTCCAGAAACATGTAAATTGTTTATTATTTACAAAGAAATGAGTATATTTGTTCAGAAAGAAAAATTAAGCGAGAAATAAAAAAAGCACCCAATTTACACAATTTGACGCCTTTTTTATAACTCGCTTAATTTTTCTGTTCTGTTTCGGAATATCCACGTAGTTTATTAGACAAAATAGGCTTATAATTGTCTTAAGAGCTTATTTTCGAACTTTCGACGTTTCCTCCCCGGACATCCTGTATTGAGGAACTGTCACCGTACATCCAGAACAATGGTACGAACACCAAGATGCGGCCACGCACTACAATGGGCAAATAGGTAACGGTACGGGACAGCGCCAGATCAATGCCATGTTCGGGGAGCGTGGTGGCGCTCTTATCCGGGAATGGCCTCCAGGAGAGCGGCAGGTGCCGTGAGAGGATCTGGTAGGCCTTTTGGGCAGAAATTGAGGATGGGCAAAATTGTAAACCTTGCGATTCACGAGAGTAGGACATTAATTTACATGTGAAAGTGTGAACCATTTTCTAGAACCACCAATTGAAAATTGTAGAGGACATTGTTGAAAGGTCTAATATTAAAAATCAGATTTCAGGGTGAAATCAGTGGTGCCACACAATGGCGCAGTCTTTCTCATATTAGTTAGTTTCCTACTCTCTTTCATCTGAGCTAGTTTCTGGTTTACTAAAAAAAATTACAGTTCAACGACAATGAGAACTGCGCCATTTTCTAAAGTGCTCTTTGCTCTGTCCGAAGAATAACTTTGAAGACGTTTTGAGAAAAAATTGTAAATTGCCTTTACTTCAAGCAAAAATTCGCAAAACACCACTCCTTTTCTTTAAAAAAGTTGTACATGACCTTATTTGAAGAACTACTTTTTTTAGAACATTTTGTTATCTTAAGAAAAAGAGGTGCCTTACCATATGGTTCACTTTGCTTCCCATTTCACATTTAATATACAAGCTACACTGGCAATTAAAACCTCCAAGGAACAGTTTCAGAAAAGAGGCGTAATTGTTTTACAAACGCACGTTATTTAGCTTTAATGGCCACATGTTCTTCTTAAGAATTAACCCAATTATCATCTCTTGGTAAAACTTCCTGTTAAGTTTAAAACTTCCTGTTTTCTTACATAATTGAGTATTACTGGATGACAACTCAAGTGTAAAAAAAATGTGATGGTCATAATTCATAAATACTGATATTTTATTAGGAACACGCATTGGCCATTTAAAACATATGTATTGTCCCTTGCGGCCGGATCTGCCTTGAGACATCTCTTGGGCGCGCGGGTATGGAGACGCGCCACACGCAAACAAGGTCGCAACCAACATGTAAAACATCTTTTTTTATCTCTAAAGAACACAGGGATGGACCTAGGACAGGAATCGTTTTCTTGTCTCGTTCGCTTTAATCAAAGTAAAATGCGTCAAGTAACAACTTAACAAATTTAATAGAATCAAAATGTCTTGCTCTAAATTAATGAAAACATCTTACACGAGAACTCTCTCTTCCAATAAATCATAAATCGTATGCTTTAACCTCAAACAACTTTCTGGGCTAATTATTGTAATAATGACTCCCTTTTTCAACAGTAATTACTGTTTCCTAGTTCGAGTTCTCTCGTTACACTTCTGTAACTTCGAATAACATCAACAATATCCAATATTATAATACTGATAGGCAAATCATACCCACACACTATATAAACACAAAACAAAATATCTTCACAACTGTGAATATTTACATCCTTTTTAATTCAAGTATGGCAGAAGGGAGTATTCATAATGGTTTGCTGATTACACTGTCCACTTACACCACTGTTCATCCCTATTTAAAAAATAAACAAAGTTCCACATACGCTAGAGTATCGCCTCTGGAATTTGCTTTGCTCCACTTCCATCCCTCAGCGCCGTCCACCGGGAGAGATGGCTCAGGGCATCAACCTATGTCACTGCAGTCCCTCTGACCGGGAGGTCCTAGGACTCCACTCCCCCACGGCGGCAGGATTTTCGACACTAGCTCGTCAGTTAGGTCGAATTCAGTCGATGTCTGGAGGAGAATTCTAGCGGCCGACTGCTCTGATCGGTAGTTTTCCGTGGTTTCTCCGATCAACACCAGGCGAATGCAGGAGCAGTACCCTATCAAACAGGCCACGGGCCGCGCGCGATCTTTCCTTCCTCTTCCTTGCCATATTTTCTCCTCTTACACACACACTTACACTAACATACACTACACTACACTACCACACATGTCGGGAGACCGGTCGGGAGCTCACAGCTTCTCCCAGCTGGGGCGGTGCCCCGCTGGTGGGAGATACCTGGTTGAGGGGAAAACCCTGCTAGTCGACGGTAGGTCGGCGCCAGATCTCGCTATCCAGCGGGCAAAAGACCATCGCCACCTCACGAGAAAACACGCACTACACTTACGGGACTAATGACCTAAGTAGTTGAGGCGCCCGGAAACACGAATCAATCAATCAATCTCAGCGCCATCGACGTCGTGCCCGGTCCGCAGGAGCAACTCGCAATCAAAACCGGAGACAAAGCTTGAGGGTGCCACTACAGGAGGCGCTAGTGTCGCCGGGTATAGCTGCAGGTTAGGCTCGACAACGACCGCACATAAAAATTGGCTGATTTCTGAGAAATACGAAAAGTGTCTTCTAAATGTTCGATTATTCATAATAAATACATGTAAGAAACCTCTGAAGGAAGCGCGAACATCGATGCTCTTTTATTTTTTTTTTTTTTTGGTGTGTGTGTGTGTGTGTGTAACATAACGCGCCTGCTTGCGTCTCGCAAACCTACGCAGCAGCCACGCATGTTTGAAGTATCGTCGGCAGCAGTTCGTATTTTAGTTCCTGTAAAACGGTTATAGAGGAGAGCACGCCACTGTAATGGTCTCCATCACGTTATATGGGAGTTAAAAGGCCCTGGTCGTTCTCCCGCCCCACGAAGGCCCGTCAGATCTTACCAGACGTCGCCCCAAGCGCTCTAGATCCGTTGCGGCACGCTGATGAAGTCGCCGCTCGCTGCGTCTAGTCGTCGGGATTCATGTACACCTATGAATTCCCTCGGCGGATCACTAATAATGAAGTTCTTCGCGGGATCGTACGGCCGGCACCTGTGTTTTCCACCGTCCTAATGACCACTCGTCCGGAAAATACTTTTAATCACGCGATATTTTTTCATTCACTAGCTAAAACTCTCTATCTACTAGCAATCCGAGGTTCCTTACCTCCTGACAGGTTTTTTTCCAGTTCGGCCGCCATTACTGTGCTTACGCTAGTACGTGCACTATGTCGTCTACAATTCTCACAACAGCTGGTAAAATAACATGGGCGATCTGTTGAATTCTTCACAGTTCGCTCGCCACATGTAGATCTATGATTAATAAAGTAGTTATTCTTCCTTTACGGGATTACATAACGCACTTTGAAATAGTTCATTATTCGTCACGTGTAACTCACAATTGTTCGAAAATTCGAAGATCACGAATCCTTCACAAATTAAACTGCGCAATCGTGGAATGAATACTTTCCGTAATTCCGTACTACGTATTCATGTACGTACACGAGAAAGTAAAAATGCGCTAAACTTTTCAGTCATAGAATTGGACTGAACTTCGTTTACGATTTGTGTCAGGTTTTCGCAGCACTTTGGAGCAGAATGTCCAGTCCGAAAAGCGAGAAACCTTCGCAAAATATAATTGTTCAAGGCATTGATCACAATTTATTTTCAGAATATGTTGAGACACGTGCTGAGACAATTTCGCATTGATGAATTGAGATATTATTTTCGGCGAATGTCATTGTAATGCAATCGTCGCGAGTCGGGAATACGCTCAGCTGTCTCACAAGTTTTGCACATGTGCCTCACATGTCCTGCAATCATTTTAAGACATCAAGACAAAATAAGAATGAATGGCAATGATGTACGACGACTTTGATGGTCCCTCGAGGCTTAGGATTGTGGCCTAGAAGCTATAAAATAAATATTTTCCAGGTGCCCTGAGGTAAACGTAAGTCATTGCCAGAAATATCGGCTGTCAAGAAACAAATCTCGCGTGCAGATTAAATTAATATGTCTACCGAGAGTTCCAAATTCGTGTAATGCCAGTTGACGTTAATCGTTAAAAAACTGTGTGCGATTAACATTGAGAAGTTTTTTTCGGAACACAGTTGATGAATGTTAGAAACATTGCAGGTGTTCTAGAAACGTTTCAAGGAATGTTATGAAACGAAGAAAGCCACTTTTACAAACCGTTCCGCTTACAATTTCTTCAAAATCTTGTACCATCACAATACATCAATCCAGAAATATTTTAACTTATTTTTATAACATTTTGTTCAACATTGGAAAAATCAATCGAATTACATGTTTAATATTCAAAGCAAATTTAATACAAACAATATTAAAAAGAAAGAAACAAATTCATTATAATAGTTGCTGCAATAAGGAAAAAAGAGGGTATGTATTTATTTATGATACGAGTGATAAAAATTACCTTTTTCTTGTACGAGTACGAAAGGTAGCGACTCCAGGCCTCTAGAGCGAGTGTCTCACTGATTTTCATTTTTTCGGCAGCCTTTTCCATTTTCATTGTATTTTAAATCAGGTATACAAATCACTCAATGATATATTGAAATCGGTAGAAGTCGATGCGGTCAGACAAAAGTATTTTGTTTTCTTAGTTGCATTCACAGATTTATCAGAACAGTTGAGCATCGTCACACTTTTAGCACTAGTGCTAAAAATTTTAATTTAGCACGCTTTGCATGCCTTGAAAGTCGCTTTTAGTAGTGGTGGTCTCAAAAATCTTTCATAGTCTATTCTCTTGAAGTCCAAAAGTTTCATCTCCGAAATAATCAATACTCTTTTGTACAGAATATTTTTCTTTTAGATATCGATTCAAATTTCTTTCATCTCCAATTTGCAGTGAGATGAGTGTATACGGTGATCTTAAAAATAATGAAAACGGAAGCTGAAGCGCACGTCAAACAGTAAAGTTCATTAGAGTAAATGATCAGGTTTGTCGCACATTTGAACATAGATACGCGGTGAGACCTGCTCATTGATGAGAGATGAGAGCTTGATGCCATGGTTTACACTCCCGTTCGTAATTTTGTAGGAGTTGCAGCTACAGACAATTCATCACCCTATCTCCTAACTGCATTATTTCACTTAAGTCACTTTGACTTAAGTCACTTTTCAATTAAGTCACTTTGACGCTGACATGCTTTACCACACACAATTACACGGTTTTGCAATACAAGAAAATACGTTCAGATGTATATTAAATTATCTACACACAGCACAGATGATTGTGATAGACTTATACCAAACTTCATCTATTTTAAGTCATGCAACATTAAATTTTTTCTTGAGGTAATATTTGAAGATGCTACTAATGAAATAATTGATTTAATGAATTTCATATCATTTTGCAAAAGAAATAGCAAATATACAAAAACGGTTTGCAAGGGCGTTCAAGGTTTTAAAATTTCAAAATAGTAGTTTATGCAATTAGCTTATAATGTTAGTCTTTATTGCACGAGCACATGTTTTGAAAACGAGCGACGTTAGGAGTGAGTTTTAAAATTTGTGCGAATGCAATAAAGCAACATTATGAAGGAGTTGCATATGCTATTTTTTGTATGACAGCATTATAAACTTATAAGAGAATTAAACTTAATTTTGCGAAACAACTTTCCCGTGTTGTCTCGGGTACTTCACATCCGTGCGCGAAAATGGTGGTCGGCTATTCCGTTTACCTCTACCTCCCCCCGATTCTCTCGCTGCGAATGGCTGAATGTGTGATGACGTAATCATTCCTGCCGTAAAATTTAATACGTCATCATTTGTGCCAAACGCCTGACTATGAACGATTCCTTGCGACAGAAAAAAGTCTTTTATAATGCAGGAATATAAAAAACAATATTACCAAACAACCCATTGAGAAGGTAAGATTTATTCTCACATAATCCTTAGACATTACAATCATTATTGATTTTGTCAATCAATATTTCACTTTTAAAACCAAGAAAATTCTCTATGCGATAAATGCCCCATTTATGGGCTGTAATTATTAAGGACATTGAGTCACCGTGAGTGACACTCTAATGAGTAAATGATTAATGAGGTGGACGATGGAGAAACGGTGGAATGAGAGGTGGAGAAAAGGGGTGAACCCCGAGGACGCCTGTGAGGGGCTTGCGTCTCCAAGGGCCGTCCATAAATTACGTAACGCAAATTTCGTGTATTTTCAATACCCCCCTTCCCCTCGTAACGCACTTCCCTATCTCTATGTAACGCTGCCTCACACCCCCTCCCTCCCCCTTTAGCGTTACGTAATTTATGGATGACCCCCCTAGCACAAATTGCACATTGTTTGCCAAGGATCAAACCCGGAAACACAATGAGCAAGGAGCTGTATTCATTTTCACATAACCCCAATTTATAATGGAGCCGTGGAGGCTCAGTGGTTGGGCGCTGAAGGACTCAGGTTCATAGGTTGGGATTCTTGTGTGGTGATTGCCATTCAGGGCGGCTCCGAGGTCGACTCAGCCTCTTTCCCAAGTGAGCACCAGGACCTTTCCTGGGCCAGAGCGTTGTGCTCGTCGTGTGCCGACGGCGACGTAAAGGTGGAGCCCTACCATCACCTCCCCTTTAGGCCACACCGGCTGTGTGGCCTAAATTGCACAGAGGTGTCATTATCTTATAATTTATAACAGAATGTTCTTTTCATTTCTTACTCAAATTTCTATAACTATTTTTGAAAATACTGCATTATTCATATATAACGTAGATGTAAATATTTACCAAAAGAAATTCCTCAACGTTTGCTTCCAGTGTACAAGATCCACCTCTTCTATATGTTGTGTCTACTGTAATGAATGTAACCTACCTTCCTTGTGAATGAACGTGATGTTCTTTTTGTTTTGTTTCTTCCCTGGCTGGATTTTTATTGCCCTTCTTTCGGTCAGGACGTATCAGCAATATTTTGCGTGGCCGTCTGCGTTCTGCCTGTAACAGAATAACAGAAATAATACAAATACCAAGTAAGACACTCATTATTAAACTTCGAATTATTTAAGCATACGGAATTATTCTCTAGAACAATGTTTAAAATCAATATGAATCGCGGGGTAAAACCTGACAAACGCTACATCATTCGCATTTTCAAAACTAAAGACACGTAATTGAAGAGCATTTATCCGAGGGTTCTTACGAACTTGAAGTACAAATCGTTCCTCGTGTTCATTCAACCTACGTTCCTTTGGTTTTTCGCGGTGATTTTTTCGTAGAACCTTCCTCTCTAAACTCTCTTACAATGTACTGCACAGAGGAGTGGCTTCTGTTAACTATTCAACTTAATTGTCGCAAGGAATAGCTCTTAAGTACTAAGTTGACTATTACGACTTTCTCATTGGAAGTGAGCTCCTTCTGCTTGGCCATTTTCATGCCGACTGTTACCTACTAGTGGACCTACAGAGCGCATTGAGACCTAGGAAAACCGTCAAGGGTCGACGAGACAGAACTACATATTGTCACTCACTTTGACTGTACGAATAGCAAAATTGTAACGAAAGAGATTTGTTTCATTCAATATGAATAAATTGTGTTCAACATACATTCACGTAATAATTTTTATTGACATTATATATTTGCCACTAATGCAATTGCTGCACAATTTCAACAAAGACATTATTTTAAAATATTTTACGAGACATGATAACTTTTTATTGCTAAATCTGAGTGTACGAATAAGAATGTTAGATACTGTATTTCAATTTCATCAGAAATGTGGCATAGCATGTTATTGTCCCAAAGTCTTCATATGTTTCCAATCGCACTGTCGCTCGTAAACTTGCAAATACATAATTATCTTGCTTAATTTACTACAACTAAACATGTGTGCATTCATACCTTTTTACGACATTATTAAGCACGTCTAAGAGAAAATTATTTCTTCCTATCATTTCATATCTCTGGTACATTTAATATATTCACACCTAGACGCAATTATAATCAATATCCAAATTACTTTTATAAATAGAGCGAAGAAAATCTCAGAATCATTTCGGATTGGACAATTGGCAGTGAAAATGAACACTCTTCTATACGCAATTCTGTGCATTGAATAACTCAATCGTAGGCCTTAGTCGTCATCCTCTGGTGCCGCGCGGCTAAATTATTGCACGCTGATGTACTCTTAAATATGTTACGCAATACCAGGCGAAAAAATCCAGAAAATAATTATTTTGTAAATTTATTAAGGTTTATGGTTGTGAGGGCACAACAGCCTATAGTACCCCTGACCTTCAAAGGACGTTTGCACAAAAGTTTAATCGATATTAATCCAGTATATTCAGAGATTATCGCGCTGTAACGCAATGCCCTTGTGTCTTTAATACCATATATAGATATATAGATAGACGATATAGATACAGATAGTCAAACAATTCACGAAGAAATAGAATAGAAAGAATGTTCTTACTGACCTTTGCAACTTGGTGGCATTGGGTGAAAAATATCCGGTGGAACCAACAAAATACTTAGCACCTTACCTCAATAATGTTGTATTTTCTAAACAAGTAGTTTGCAAGAAAAGAATAATTTGGAATTTTGATGCTTAAATAATTCCAAAAGAGGTTCCAAATTACAGCATGATTTTGTCGAATTTGGTTCAGTAATTCCTTCGTAGATGGGAGGGAATAATAAACTTTACACAGTTAATATCTGTTTCACGGATACAAATATTTTGGCCGAGTTAAATATCAGTCTGTTTTTTAATCTCAGACTACAAACAAATTTGAAGTTTTAACATTCAAGTTTTTATTCTGTGCAAATTATAATAGTTGAGTTTTTGCGCATGAACATTATTTTAATTTATTTTTGAACGGACAGCAATATATTGCAAGCTCTTTCGGACGAATAGGGATCATAATATTTGTTTTCATCTCTAATTAATTAGTGCCAAAAGTGAAAATCAAATCAGGATATTTATAAATTGCAGCCACATGAATGCACTGCGACTCTACAGGTGCATTATATGTGTATTTTTGTACATTTTAAAGGCGTATAACGCCTGTCAGGTATTATCAGCATCGATTATTTATAGCTGAAGACAGGAAGAGTATTGATAATGCTTAATAACTTCAAATTAACCGTTTATTTTATCATTTTATAAAAGAAAATTACTCGAACAGAAAAATGTAGAAACTCAAAATTTTGAAGTCAAGTTTAACACTGGTACAACCTACTTACGTACGCCAACTTCATCATAAATGAGCAAAAAGGTGAAAATGTTAAAAGTCATACTTTTCCTCTGTACTTCACTGACACCGCCGTCGAGAAATGACATGTGAAGTCGTGACGATCTGCTTTACGAGAACAAGCTCCGTGCGAGCGGGCCACGTGTAGGCTGTCGGGGTTAGATGGGCCAGCGCGTGAGAATCGCCCTTTCCACGTCCGGCTGGCTGGCGCGCGGGGCGAGGCGAGGCGAGGCGAAGCGGCCTTTTGGGGCGTTGGCACCGCTTGGCGCCGGGCGTCGAACCAGGGCGGCGGCGCCGGCCGCCCTCCGCCAATGGGGCGCGCCCGCCGCCCGCGCGCGACCAATAGCAGCGCGGCCCTGCGGAGGGTGGGGGTGGCGCCCCGCAGCGGCCGGGGCGCCGTCTGGCGGCGGGCACTCGATTTTCAGGAAGTCTCCGACGAATTATGAGCATGTTGTCGTCCCGTTTTAGCGGCCATATTGGCATTTCATTCCTCAAGGCTCAGGAAAAAAAAACTAGTGGAAGACAAAAAATGTTCCGCAAACCTAAGTATCAATACCGTACTAAATACGGTTACTATCTTACGGTATCATTCCAAAAAATTTGGTTCTCAACAGTTTAGTCTGAATATTGTCATTAATCAAATATGATTTCAATCGCAACAAATTGGATAGTAAAAACGTAAATTTTATTGTAGGGAATCCTGGAGGTCCTTCACGTTACTAAGCAGACACCTGGAAAGAGTACTGTGACAGAAAGAGAATTATCCTATCCAAAGATTGTTCGTCTATTAATGGAATTCGACATGGATCGTTGAGCTCGTTTTAGAACTAGACAACGGGAAAATCTGGAAGGAATGCAGGGAAATGCTAACTTTCAGTCTGAGGCAGTAGAAAGAAAGTACAATAGGAGTAACTAAATAAGGGAGATTAAAGCAAGACTCGCCCTTTTACAAATCATAATGTGCCGAACTCCAGCATGAACAGCCGACTTGGGGAACCCACGCACTGTAGTAGAGAAGCACAAAATTCACTTGAGGTCAAAGAGAACAATAGATATTCCTTTCTCGAACGTATCAATAACGGGTGGGAAAAAAATTACCCAAGACAGCCTTTGAACTACTTCCTCTATGTGTCCAAAATCATTGAATTTAAATCTACTAGCGTACCCGTGCGAGAACTCTCGCATGCTATACCTCATCCTCTTCCTTATTTTTCCATTTCCATATTAAGCCTGCAATATATATTTTTTTCTTCAAGACCCTCTTATCTTCCGTCACTTGTTCTGTAGGTCGCCTTGTAATTGATAACAATATAATTCACCCTTGTCAATACAAACTATTCTGGTTTAACTTTTTTATCGAGCAAAATGATTGACTCTTGTAATTCGATCGCATAGAATATCAAGTATTTAGTAATTTCACAAACAGGTGCAGATTCTACAGGCTCTGAACACGTGGGATAGAATCGAGAAACGTCGAACCAGCAAAAATGTAATAGAATGGTCAAGAAAATTTTAGTTTTTAAGGCCCTAAAACGCTTCGTTTAGGAGTTATTTAACGATATAGATTATAAAATCCTGACGTACGCTGCGGATTGAATTTTACATGAATATTTAAATGCGTTTTTTAAACAAATCCTTCATATTTTTAAAGTCAAAGTGCAATTCGTCACGTCTACGTAAAATTACCTTTCTTTAGAGACCTATTTATAAAGATTGGTTACGTGTGAGAGCCGCAAAGGGAAGGTACACTACTGAAATAATATAAGAGACGATAATTAATAATAATATAATAATATAATAATAATAAGAAGAAGAAGAAGGAGGAAAAGAAGAAGAAGAATGCGTTACTGAGAACTGCCTAGCCTTAACATTTTTTTTTGTAGTTCAATTTAAATATATAAAGTTTTCTGAACTCATCAGAAGTTAACTAAGAGTCCAATTACACAAATTTTCAAAGATTCAAAATAATTGTGTGAAAAACGTAATTGCAAAATACATATATGGTGCTCCCAAGAGCAATGTTGATGATATGCAGTTGTTGTTTGAATTTGGGTTAAATGATAAAGTATTTACAGTATCCGTAAAACTAAATTTCATGTATTAAAGTTTTTTTGTAACATTTTTAATTCGTATTTTGAAATTCGTTGAAGAATGTGAATTTCATTTCTGCATAACCGAACAATCTGATGTCAGTACAATACGCATAATTCGTGGTTTTCTGTATTTGTTTCTTTACAGTATATCTTACGGTATTTCTTGAAGAGCGTGAACCAGCCTTAAGAACATTGTTCCGCAGCAAGTATTTCAGCAAGCTTAATTCTCCAAGTTCACTTTGAATAACGATGAACAGAACCCAGATGTGGAAAGCCAACTTGCTCATCGCAGCATTCCTTACTATCAATAGCCATTTCAAAATGATTCGGTTTCTCTAGCGGGGAACTAAAACGGTACCACGGAGCGCGAAGGAATTAAAAAATCTTGTTTCAACAGAAGAGAAATCGATCTCTAATTTGTCCGCCACTGTCGCTGGCTATGAGTGCAAAATTATGTCGACAGTGCCCTCCATCTCATCCCAAGTCTTTTAAACCACGACGCACATTACCGATAAAACTGCAGCAAAATATCCTAACCAAAATTCCTCTGGTAATATTACAATTTCAAAATTATAATCGTCGTAACAAATACTTACAGGTATGGATAATGCGAATTGTTAGATTTTAGTACAGCTACATTTTTTACGTTTCTTTGCTAATATGCACAAAAATTCACATAAGAAGCATCTGTAAGCTGCTCTTCAGTGTTATTTTCTGATAAGACTCAATTAGTTCCGAAAATTCTGTCGCAAAATCTCCTACAACTACATTTGATTCTCATCCGTATTTGCTTAACACTTCCATATTTTCCCCCAAATTTTCTAAGAGATAAAAACTTCACAATGTCAGTCTAATTTGAGTTCACTTGTACTTCTGCAATATTGCTCTATTAACCATTTTTACGCATGCGTATGTAAACATTAAAAGGCGACTGTGAATAGGATGTAGGTTAAGTTAATAAGAATAACTTAAAAATTGGTATTTGCACACGATATTCACATGAAATTCTTCAAAAATAAGTTTCAAGCCAATACTGTTTGTAGCTTTTCGTATATGTATTTTTAAAAATACAATAATACGACTGAAAATTAAAATCAAATCTTCAACGCAATTCGCTTGGTAATACAATTGTTCACATAAAGAGGACAACATCAGTGTTGACAACGTCGTGAAAGAAAATTATGACTTATGGAGTGACAATTTCCTTTGGGTACTGGAATTTAATCAACGCCACCAACATAGATCTATTTAGGTATCTTGGTTTAATTCCCTGTGTACTCCCTAAGGTCGTAGCGTCGAAACACGCCAAAACACCTTTTATTGAAAATTTCTTTGAATCTTCTGTCGGGATCCGAAAACAAGTTATCAGCTTCCCACCAGGAGATCGAGACGCGTCGAATGACGCCTCGTATGTCTCGACTGGTGTATGGGAAGCGGCCTAACCGTGAGTGACGGATCTGCACACACGCACATTCGGAGTGACTCGAATACTGTACAGGGATGATTTTGTTCCAATTTTTAGTCAAATAGAAAATGTTAGGTTACGTCATGACAACTATTCCGCGGGCGCCGCCACCAAGTGCAACGCTCATGACGTGCAGGAGTAGGTGCAGCGCGTGTTCCAGCCCTGGAGCGCTGAGGAGAGCAGATTTTTTTGCCACCCGGAGATGATAAAGAGGCATACAAACAAAGCATATTAATGGCCATTAAGTTGCATATTTAATCTCATGAATAAAATAAAAGTACTTATAATTATTTTCCGAGTGGTGTTTATTATTTCTGCTCAGGGTATGTAGAGATTCCCAAGCTTTTGGAGGGAAAAGGCTTTCGATCTAAAGCAGGGATTCCCTACCTTTTTATTTTATCGACCCCTTTTAAGAGAACTGTTTGCTGTATCGACCCTCTTAGCATGCATCATAATAACACAAAGAATTTCACATAAATGCCTTACAATGCCTATAACAATTGCATTCACCAATATTCACACAAGTATCTCAATTTTCGGTAATCAAATATGTTTCCGCTTTTGAGTTGCTCGAGTTTCTAATCTTCGTTGTAGTGCAAGGATATAAAATGTCTTTTTTAATTGCCATAATATTTCTCCCGTGCGTACTGCAGTGAGTATTTTCTTTCACGACGGATTGTCCTTGTGAATGCATAGTTGAGTTTATTGAGTTTTCTGTACATCTTAACTCCTAACGATGAAGGAGGGATACAAAAGAAGAGGAAATTGTAATTTTTTAAACAGTTTTATTGCTTTATATAAGGAAACAATTATCAAGGAAATCAATATTTTTTGTAATTTATGCGATTTTTATTCTACCGATGACGCGCCGGTTCATACTCACTACTGATCCCTCCCATTCTTCCCTTGACCGTGAATGACCCACCTTCAAAATTTCATCGGCCCCCTCTCCGAGGGAGTCGATCCCGATCCCGTTGTGAACCCCTGGCCTGAAGAATCCGAATAAGTGGCTGTTAGCGTACCCGTGCGAGAACTCTCGCATGCTGTACCCCACTCTCTTCCTTATTTTTCCATTCCCGTATTAAGCCTGTAATATATATTTTTCTTCAAGACCCTTTTATCCTCCGTCACTTGTTCTACATGTCATCTTGTAATTGATAACCCTTGTCAATACAAACTATACTTATTTAACCTTTTATCGAACGGAGAGGTACAGCCGTGTAATTCAATCGCATATAATATTAATTAGTAATTTCACATACAGTTGCAGATTCTGCAGACTGAAAAGAATCGAAAAGGGGTAGAATCGAATTGGGGTAGAGTCAAAAAGCGTCGAATCAGGAAACATGTAATAGAATGGTCAAGAAGATCCCATCCTGAAGATTACAGTGTGAGGAACGTTTCTTTGAGGCTTTTGACGTCAAATATTTAGTTTTTAAGGCCCTAGAACGCTTTGTTTAGGAGTTATTTAACGATATAGATTTTAAGAAATCCTGAAGTGCATTGCGAGTTGCATTTTACATTAATATTTAGACGCGTTTTTTAAACAAATCCATCATATTTTCAAAGTGCAATTACTCACGTCTCCATGAAATTCCCTTTCTTTAGAAACCTTATATATAAACATTAGTTGCGTGTGAGAGCCGCAAGGGGAAGGTACACAACAGAAATAATATAGGAGACGATGTGGTTAGTGTCGCAAGGGAGGTTCCACTTCACCACCATCTCGTTGACGGCGCTTCAGAGTTCAAGGTTGACAGATATTAACGGAAAAAAATTCTGCAGCTCATTTGCTCATTCCGTTTTATTTTGTTCCTTTAGAAACATATTTGAAATAATTAAAAGTTTCATACAAAATCGCTCCTTCGCAGTAAAAGTGAATAATACCTTATCTGATCAAAAAACCACGCAAGCTGGATTACCGCAAGGGTCACCGCTCTCACCAACCCTCTTTAACATTTACGTTGCAGACTACCCCCAGATGGAAAGAACAGAAATAGCATGTTTCGCTGATGACACAGTACTGTTTACAACAAACAAAGACGTAGACCAAGGAAGGGAAATTCTACAAACATCGTTAGATACATTTATAAATTGGTGCTCAAAATGGCAAATAAAAATTAACCCCACAAAATCACAACCTAAGATATTTACGTTACGACGACCTAAAATGCCAAACCCACTAATCATTAAAAATGAAAAGATAAAATGGATCAAAAAGGATCAACCAGTTAGATATTTAGGAGTACTTCTTGACCAAAAACTAACGTGGAAACATCACATCAAAGAAATAGCTAATAAAACATATGTGAAAATTGCAAAACTATATCCACTTATAAATAACCACTCAAGACTAAACATAGAAAATGGGATAACCATATTCAAATCCATAATCAGACCATCGCTAACTTACGCCTGCCCAGTCTGGGGTGGAGCCGTAAAAAGTAACTTGGAGAAAATACAGGTAGTCCAAAACAAATTTTTAAGACGCTTAATCAAAGCACCATGGTACGTGTCAAACAGACAAATTAGAAACGAGTTGAACATAGAAAATATAACTACTTACATTAATAAAATATCAGTAAAATTTTTTGAAGCTTTACCAGAAGCAGAATGCGTGAAAAACTTCAATCTAGGACGATCAGCTGAAGACATAAAAATTATTTCCAGGTTCCCCAAGGACAAACTACGCCCGCCGTAAACGTTCAAATAGAAAGCAAATTGAACAAAAAAATGTATTAAACTTAGACATAACATTCAAAGATAGAATACTATTAATTTAAAATGAAGTAAAAAAAAAATTTCAAACACTTAATCGTAACAAAGTGAGAGGGAGCTTCAAATAAATGAACTCCCCGCCTGCCTATGCCCTAACCCTGTTCTAGTATTAAGTAATTAAAAGCTCTGTAAAATCAATGGATTGAACAGACAGAAAATAAAACTGTTAAAAAAAAAGAAACATATTTACCGATTTCTTTTCCTATTAATACGCATTTGATGCTGTTCTGAAATCAGGCGTTTAGCGTGCGAAACTAATTCCATTTCTTCAGCGCAACGGTCAAAATCGCACATGAAATGAGACTAAGACATATTTTTCGAGTACTTCAGTATCCCTCCTCTCTCTTATCCAGTCGCAAGCTTCCTGAGATCTCATCCGAATGAGATGTGTCAGGGCAACATGCTGCTGTTCCAGCGTGTTTCACAGGGAGGTCCTCGGGTTCAATTGGCGGATTTCGACTGGCGGATTTTCTGCACTGCTAGATAGCTAGGTTGAATTCTGTCACTATCTGGAGGACAATTCAATTGGCCGACTAGTCAGAACGGTAGCTTTGCGAATTATCCCCGATCAATGTGAGACGAATGTCAGAAGTACAAGCTCCGCGCGCGATCTTTCCGTCCTCACTCTCGTCCCCTCTCCCTTCACACACTCACATTTACATGCACTAGACTACCGTACGTAATAGGGGATCAGTCGCGAGCTTAGAGCTTGTCCCTGCTTGGGCGGTGCCGCACTGGGAAAGATACCTGGGGAGAGGAGGGGGGAATCCGGCAAACCAGCATGTAGGTTGGCACCCGATCTCACGTTCTATTCTTGGGATTTTCTTTTCTGGCGCATGACATTACGTCATTTTGCTGTGTTGCCACACACTCGCGCGGCTAGCACGTGGTAAGAACATGTCTGGGGCCACGAAGCCCGTTCAGAAGGACATTCGCGAAATTTGTCGCGCGCTTTGTCAACACAGTAGTGACGTGGAAGCTCCCCATTGGAGAAAGCCTTCCCTCTCCATTTTCCCCTCAATAGTCACTACACAATAGTGACGTGGAAGCTCCCTATTGGAGAAAGTCTTCCCTCTCCATTTTTCCCCCAGTAGTCACAACAAAGGAGTGACGTGGAAGCTCCTTATTGGAGAAAGCCTTCCCTCTCCATTTTTCGTCCGTGACCTTGGTGCGCCAAGAACGAAAAACCCAAGTATAGAGGGAGAGACACCTGTCAACGTAAAACATGCATCACACTTAAGGGACCTAACCTAATAAGCGTAGCCGTTGACATCCCAGAAACAGAGTAATCAATCCTCTCGTCTGTCATGCTGAAGGCCACGTCCCCTGCAAGGTGAAGGCAGCCGGTGGGCGGCACGGTTGCCAGATGTGTTGCGTGCTCTTTCCCCACCATTACTACGAAATTTCCCCGGGTAACCTCTCCAATGAAACAAAATTCCCCAACATTGAAACGAAAAATATTCTCCAAATTATGGACCAAGGACATGAGCTGTCCCTGACGATTCCACTGGTTATCCCCTTAAATTCAAATAATTCAAATCAACCAAACATCGGCTTTTGAGCTGTCCGAAACCATATGTCTTCGTTATCCTCGGTTTTCTCTTCTCCATGCCTCTCGTCTATTTTTCTCTTTTTGATACATAAAAATGAGAGAATAACGTCTATAGTGCGATTTTTATAACTTTGCCCCTCAAGCCCCTATGGCTACGATGGAATCTCACACCGCACTTCGCGTCTTTCTCGGTCCTGCTGCTAGATGTTGCGTGATCGCAAGCACTGCTTAATACGGTCGTGATGATGCAATATCTAGCGGCACGACTGAGAAAGACGCGAAATACCGTGACATATTCCATCGTGAAGATGGGTCTTGAGGGGCTTAAGTTATAAAAATTACACTATAGTGTTTCTTTTTATTCGTAATAACTGAGAGAATAATATTTCTGTCTCGACTGCAGATGAAAATAATTTCCCCAAACATGTCCTCGTTTATTTATGTTCCTCATGCTTTCCCCAAAACGAAAAAAAATGCCCATTTTGGGATAAAAGTCCCCAATCTGGCAACCCTGGTGGGCGTGCCTGCTGGAAGAGCGGAAAAAACAAGGGCGAAACGCAACGCGTGGCCTTGAGTTGGGCGTCGCGTTGCACCGCCCTGGGGCCAAGCACAGCATCGCGTGCGGCCGCGTGCTAATAACATTCATCGTTGCGTTTTCTCATTTGCTTTTCTCAAACTAGAAATTACACAGTCATGTTACATATTATCAAACTGCGACGTAGTAAGTAATTTAATTTGCACGTGGAAACGGAGAAAACTACTGTGAATTAGAACAGTAAAAAATAATATGTATGCAGTGTTACCGTAGAACCTGGTTTTACACTTTTATAATATTAATTCATTCATATTTCTATTTCATTAAAGAGAGGCCCGAAAATTGAGAAAATGTTGACAAATTGTACGAGTTCATCATCGTTTATCGACGTGAAACAAAACACGTTATGGTACAGTAATACCCCTGCAGGTCTTTTGGATTTATTATGCCCACATTCATCATCTGAATTCTCAACCCAGAGGCCTTCATACTTTGAAGTCACCATCTTATATTTAACCACTTCGCCCCAACCCTGGAAAATTTCGGGGCAAAATGGAATAGCAACGTTCCACTTAGCTCCGCTCGACGCTAGCACAATATGGTTAAAAACCATCATATGAAACATGCTTTTCTTTGAGAAATCCAAAAAAACTGAATAATAACCTTATGAAAATAATATATATTAAAAAATGCATCGTTACTAAGCGAGACACAGTGGGTGTTGTTGTACCACGATTAGTTCAAATTCTTAGGATATCTTGTTGAGGCATTTCAATAATAGAATGTCTGTTTTAACACTATGAGCCGTTTATGCGCTAGTGTTGCACCAACATTTCTAATAATTATGATATATCGTGCGCGATTATCAGAATGTCGTGTTCCCATGGTGCCACCATGACATTACAATCTTGAAGGAAAAAGAAGATCAAAGAAATCGAGGAAAATCACGAAAAATGTGGCGGAACAAGCGTAAAACTAATGGTGCTATAAGAGCCAATACGTTCTCGTATTATTTCTCTCTTTTGCAATTTTTGAAAGTTCAGAGTTCAATGAATACGAGGCCTCCCACCTCTTTTAAACGTAATTGGGTCTATAAATTAGTGATTTATTCAAATTCAAAAAGTATTAAAATTTTCGAAAAATTGTACATGACCTTATTTCAAAATCTATCTTCCAGGAACAGATCTCTTCAAGGGAAACAATCTCTATCTTTAATATTTTAGTTGCAGGAAGACTCCAAAATAATTTTGAACTTTTGCAATTTTCAAAAAAAAAATTGGGTTTTCAACGAAAATATGACATGCACCATTCTCTTACGACCTTCACGCTATCCAACAAAAAAATGGAAAACGATAGAGCCATTTTTTTGAAAATTTTGAAAAAGCCCCAGAGGTCTCACGTTAAGTACTTCAAAATTAAAATATCGGTTTCAAATTCAAGGGGCCTTGACATCAGCCATATCGATTGGGGAATATCAATTTGGGGAAAATCGGCCGAACGGTTTAGCCGCTAGCGTTGTTCACAGTCGGATAAACGCATGGACGGACGGACGGGCAGACGTCTTGCAGTCATTCTATTTTCGGTATCAAGGACCCACAAAACATGAATTCTGGCTACACCACCTGTTAGAGGTTTCCCTTCCCCCTAAATTTAGCAACTGGATGTAATCTAACTTTTTTGTTACCAGGGCCTTGTAATAAAGAGTTTTTCTGCCAAAAATTCTACATAATTTTCTCTCTACTCACTCTACTAGCGAGAAAGTAAAAAGCATGTGAAATGCTGACGATATAAACGGAACATTGGCCTACAGTGAAAGAACTTACATTTGTAGATCGTAATCATGTGTAACAAAATTCGACCACTTTATAAATGAGATCGTATTAACACATTACAAAATTTAAGGGCCTGACGAGAGTCACTTTCATTAAATTACCTAACTTCTCTTTCGTTCCGCATTGAACAAATAATTTTCAGTGAAAATATTATATATACTACCAATACAATGGAGAAAATATTCTTACTTTTAGAGATATCACAGCTGATAATGAGTAAGTTATAATTGTTACCTTGACCACAATGCATGCAAGTAAGTTTTAGAGAAGTAAATATTTGTTAAATAAAAAATAAATTAATTAATTTCTTGAACAAAATAACTTATACAATTTAGACAAACGTGTTCGGTTATTTCATTCTTTTTAGAAGCTCTCCACTTGCAATATGCAAAGATCTTGTCTTCCACACTCGCACCTGCCTTCTGGGAATCATTCAAAATTGGCTTCTGGAAAACAATTAAGCTTCAAATAAAAGCTCTGCCTTTCATGCCAAGCTCATTGTAGCTTCAAGGACTCGAGATATTAACAGAGCATTCAAGGTGGAACGTAAACCATCTCCTTTCTCATTATTTTTTTTTATATTCACTTTCCACTTCTGCAACACAACATTAATTGTTCAGTAAAATTTTTAATTAATGTATTAGTAGAGAGGTTCATATTCTAAGATTTTCATTTTCCCATCCAGTCATTGCCAATTCGTTGCTTTTATACAGCAATGACTGACGAAAGTAGTCATTGTTGTATAAAATATCAACCTTCAATAGAAACTAAAAATAATGGAAATTATCCAAATAGACTGAATTGACACAACAGAAAAATAAACAACGGAAAATTCCGAACAGTTGGAGGTAATACATTTAATAATGTTTAATTTAGCTTAAACAATATGATATTTATACTTATTTACGTTTTAGTTTAAATCACTGCCAATGTCAGGAGCTGGCCAGCTATTGCTCTTTTCGTGAGTAGCCGGAAATTCCATGGTAACATGGACCAAATTCCTTCCAAACGGATAGCCAGTCGACAAGCCACCTCTCAGAAATAACCTGCACTCATAAAACTGCTAGTCGTTTGCTCGCCCATACAGTAGTAGAGATATTTGTGCCAAGAAGACAAATTTTACTTAAATGTTTTCAAATTATCCCTCCCCCGAACTTAATTTTAATGCGAACTTTTTCCACATTACTGTTCATCTTATTAGAAAAAATATAATATTTAAAACGTATAAATAATGTCTTATAAAATAATCGCTTATAAAATCTTAGTGAACAATTTATGGCAAATAGATAGTTTCCAATTGCTCAATTGTAGCCATCACTTCTTTTGTTGTGTAAAAGCCTCTGACTACCACTCTAAGATTCCCTAGCATTACGTCAACTATCTGTAACTATCTATCTGTAAACGTTCTTTCATTCCGTCCATCTGTCTGTTCATCCTTTGCCCCTGAACAAACCAGCATCTAAACTATTTGAAGTATTTCTTCCGAAAAATGCCGACAGATCTGTCCCAATTTTGAAAAGACCCTGCAATCCCCCCCTGCAATTTTGAAAATAATTCTTTGAATTTGAGAATACTTTATACGAAGCCCCAAGGACAGTTACAAAATTTTCTCAAAAATAGCTCCAATTTTTCTCTTTAATTTTCTTGTAAAAATAGAATAAAATACACTTACGAAGATGGCATATGTCTGATTTTACGTGTTATTCCTAAATTTTAGAAATGTGCAAAAGTTTAACATTTTTTGGACTCCGTTGCAAACCTACAATAATGAAGATTCTTTTTCCGTACAATGAAATTTTCTCTTCACAATTAGTTTTTTGATTAGTCATGTACATTTTTTCGTTTAATTTAGTACAAAATGTTAGTCGCTTTTGAGTAATTTTGAGTGAAATACGGGCAATTTTAAAAACAAGATTTTTCTTAAAAGCGGCTCCATTTTTTAAAACTTTTGAACAGATAGAGCCAAATGTATCGAATAACATGATACCAACACCATTTTTATGTATTCTTTTGATTTTTCAAAACTTACACAGATAATTTTTTCAAACACTTCTCACGTTGGTAATTACATTACGATCATTTTTATTTTTTAAACGTTTTTCAGTACAAGTGTTCAAACGAATTCTTATTAATTTTCTCAAAAAATGAAAATTTTTCTAAGAAAATGAACTCAAATTCCCTCTGATCAGTGCGGGTGCTAGACAACTTTGGGAGCGGGGCATGGCCGAAACGTAGCCCCTTCCTCCGAAAAAATTAAAAGTGTGGAAGTTGTATCACGAAATTATACGAGTTATTTTATTTCAACAAATAATAAAAAATTACATTTAAACTAGGAAAAGCTTTTGGAAATATATTTTAAATAATAGTTTTAAGTAAAAGTATTAAGCGATCAAATAAAACAATTTCCACAGAGGACTTAAAACGCTAAAAAAATTATTGCGTTTAGTTAGTGTTCAATAAAATCAATCAATAAATTTCGTTAAATACATGAAATGATAAATTTAAATTTCAGTAAAACCTATTTTAAATGTTAGCGTCATTTGATTCATTTCAAAGAGTCCTGCATTACAAGTAATGAAACCAACTATTTACGGTAAAAAGATAATTGAAAATTTTATGAAATATCATACTACTGTACCGCGACTTATTAAATTACGACAACGAATTTCTCGAGTTCTAATTTATTTTTCTATTTTTCCCCCCATCGTCGAGCTCCTTGCCTTGCGGGGCCCCGGGTGATCGCGCGGTGTGCCCATGCCTAGCGCCGGCGCTGCCCGGGAGGCATGTTTTGAATTTCCACTAGACTTATCCATGGGACTTATTTTAGAGCTCCCTGATTGGACATTGAGTAGGTGCGCGAAACGCAAGCGACACATCTCTCTGAGACACATACTCTTTGAAGAGACAGACAGACAAACAAACTGCTTGTGCATTCAAAAAGAGTAGCAGCAGAGCGCTTGTAAGAATGAGGTTTATGAAAGTTGGTTAGTGTAAAAAAGAGTTTGGGACAGAATTTTCAAAGTTGAATTCAAAGTCGCAATTTTGCGAGGGGTGAAATTAATGAGAGATAATTTGCAACCCGTTTTGTCAACATGGAAGTCAAAAGAGAATAAAACTAATTGCTTTTACTAATATCTATCTAAATTTGTTCCCCACAAACTATCCTAAAATTGTTTCTATTCTTTCAAATTTCAACTACGTATCCCAAATTTCTTAGAAAAGTTTGAAAAGCCGTTGAATAAGAATGTAATTTTTTTGCACTAATAAACTGCCCCAACATTTTTAAATTAAGGATTACCATTAAATTCGGATTACATAAATTATACGTTTCATAACTGTTTGTTGCCCCTAATTGTTCTTTCATAAACCTCATTAATATTCTCACAAGCGCCCTGCTACTACTCTTTTGGAATGCACTAGCTGTCTGTCTCTTCAAAGTGTGTGTGTGTTTCAGAGAGATGCGTCGCTTACGTTTCGCGCACCTACTCAATGTCCAATCAGCGAGTTCTAAAAGAAGTCCCATGCACAAGTCTAGTGCAAATTCAAAACATGAGCCCGGGAGTGGTTGCGTTTGGTTTGGAGATCCCTGCCCGCCTCGGGGAAGCACTCACAGTGAGCGGGGATCCAAAGTGGACGTCCTCTAACGGAGACCCAAGACGCCAAGAGGAAAGCTCGCAGGATTCCCCTGTGGTCTTCACCAACGTCAGACATGTGTCGTCGATTGCTTTAGAGATACCATTTTCCTGTTCTTCGGGCAGGATCACGCCAAATCGACGAGTAAAAGAGCCTGAAACTTTAAGATTTTCCACCCCTGAGCACTCCCTAAATTATCCAGTCGCATCCAGCACGGTTATCCACGTAACATAATTAAGGAAGAAATTGAGGTGCACGTTTCTTAAACCCATTGCTTTAATATTTCATTAGAATAACGGGGAAATAAGAAAAGATTTCTTAATTGAGACATCTGTAAGCAACTTTAACTTGTTCCAAAAATAACGAGCCTGTTCCACTAAATAACTCGAAAGAAAGGCATGCAGAATGCGTTGATGAAAATAAAATGAGTTCTACCGTACATGTAAGTTCGGATTTATTTTAGAACATTGAAATAAAACCTGGCTCGTCCTACCGGTCGAACCTCTTTTAAGCATCGTCTGTGCCAATCTAAAAATACCTGTACTTAACATACTACTTCCTCTTATAGATTCAAACAACGATGCCACCCCAGATTCAGGTGCGAATCTTCCAGACGGACAGCATTATCAGATACAGTGATCAGGGAAGATGTAGCCGTCGCCGCTTCCCGTGCGAAAGAGCTGTCTCTTGCTTTTCCTTTTGGCCAAATGTGGAGCTCCACCTCTTAATCCAGAAAGAGACGGCACGAGAAGCGCTCAAGGAAGTCACGTCCTCGCGTTTCATTTCGACACCTCCTCCATTTCCAATCCAAACATTATCCTGTAACTCTTCTTGTTATCTCTTGTCATTTCCATTTCATCCCAAAATTCAACGGATTGTCCGAGCAGTACATTTCAAAATCAACACACAAAATCCACTCCGTAGTAATTAAAACGTAAGCAAAGTTTTTCACTTTCCTATTTAATGAAATAATTCATACTTTCATGTACAAAATGAAATAACTAGTCGAGCTACAACAGCACATACTATTTCCCATTATTTCTAAATTTGGAATTTTCGAAAATTCAGAGAGTTCAACGAAAATGAGATCCGCTCCAGTCCTTTAAGCATCCTTTCTACTATCTGTGGGGGAAAAAATTTAAAGAAAAAACTTGGAGCGGTTTTTTACATTATTTTTATAAATCGCATTAATTTCAAGGAATTACAATTTACACGAAAACTACTATTTTTTCCAAAAAATGTGTACGTACCGTTTTTTAATGAGCTGAGGCTTTGTCTACAGCAAAAATCTCTACCTTCAATTTTGTAGTTTACAAATATTAACTTTTTGCAATTTTCGAAAAATTTTTTAGACAACAAAATTGTTTTAAAAAAATTAATTGCTTTCATTTCGCGCAAAATTACGCGTAAACTTCTCTTATTTTGAAAAAAATATGTTCGCGGTCCGCGGACGGTTTGCTAGGCTACTGGTCCGGCATTCATTCGCCTGGTGTCTATACCAGGCGAATGAAAGGAGAAACCAGGGAAAACTACCGATCAAACAGCTTGCTGCTAGAACTATCTTCCATACAATGTCGAAAATCCTGCCACCGTCGGGAGTGTAAGCATAGGACTCTCGTTTGGAGGCACTGCAGTTACACCAATTGATGCCCTGAGCCACTTTGCCGGGGTTTTATTTCGAGAGATGAATTCGGGCGTCTGGAAAGGCTTGCCGTTTCCCCCGAATTGCATACCTAATTCAAAATCTGTAGACAACCCACGCTTCGTAATTTTAAATTGATCCCTACTGAGAAAATCAAGATATTTTATGTTGTCCAATATACAGGATTAAGAATACTAGATTACTAAAACTAGATTACAAAATAATGTAAAGCATGTTGATTAAGGGGCGGATATTGATGACCTAAAACATCGCCAAAATGATTAATAAAATGGTCTTAAAGTGTTTTTAAAATGCCGTAAAAGCAAATGAAAATGACGTAAAAATGTGATCAAAACCAGTTCGGATGTACAACTTGGCTGTTTGATCTGTTACTGATGCAATCGAGGCTTCTTCTATTCGTTCCAATGAACTAAGCTTGCAAACTTTGGTTCGGACTGGAACAGGAACCCTTTTCTTTAGTTATCGCGAAATCAACTGAACCGCCAACGGCGCTGGCAGGCATCGCACATGCTCACAATGGCTGACACCTAAACTTCTGATCGAAGAAATCCAAGAGGCTAGCAGGTATAGGTATTCAGCAATTCTGTGGAGAGCATTTGCTGCATCTCGTACATATTATTTGAAGCAAGTACCATCAAAATTATATTAAAACAGATGAAATTAGAAAAAAAATGCATTAAAAGTGACGGAAAAAGGTAAAAAATTACTTGCTAGCCGTAATCGACGAAAGATGCAAAAAACGTTATAAAAATGGGTCATTTCGTTTTGTTACGACAAACTATTTTTTTATATTAAACGTCATATTTCTAATGCGAAAAGAAATAAATGACATTTATTTAAAATCCGCCCCCTAGTGATGCCGGAAGCAGCACAGAGGGCGGGCGGCGCCTGCGTGTGTGTGGGAGTGGAGGGCGCCGACGGGCGGCGGGCGCTCCCACGGCCGCAAGCGCCGCCCAGCGGATCCGGGAGCGCGTCCGGGAGAGGCCTGCCTCCCCCGCCCCGTCGGAACGGCCCGTGTTCCTCTCGACACGACACAGCCGCAACAGCAAACAATTAGATTCCCACCTGCTTCCGCCTCTACACCCATCACAAGGCGCACGCTTGCTGACGAAACCAGCGTGCGTGTACCGTTCGTAGAGAGAAGGTGACGGCGTGGAACCGGATGTAGCACTTTGAGTTTTCAAGAACACAACGCTTTGATCTGCAAGAGATAATGCAAGCGATTTCATTTTTACTTCCTCGCCCTCTGCTTATAGAGAACGTATTGTAATTCTTCCCAAAAAAAGATGATCCTTCGTAAGGAAAACAGAATTGCCAAGACCTGCTAACGAAAAAAATGGATGAATCTTTTTTTCTAAATGTAGTCAATTACATCCTCTAACACAGTGTGTAGTCAGAATCCACATTGGTGGAACCTTGATGCCGAAAAATTGGTTGCCGGAAAAACTTCTCTATCCATCTCCGTCTGTGGACAAGGCTGACGGCTGAACCATAAGCAGGATTTTCATCAAAATTGGTATTGAACAAACAATCTCACTGATGACGCGGCTCTTTCAATGTAAAATGGATATTTTGGCTTTTGGGGGTACTTTATATGAAACCAAATTAAGCATTTGAAAAAAATTCTCAAAAATGACTAACTTTTTTCTTCAATTTTTCCCTCTGATGGAGCAAAATACGTATAAAAATAGTAAATACATTAAACTAAAAAGATAAATGCATGTCTACATTTATCTTTGTGGATTAATGTATTAATTATTTTTTGTTGTTCAAATTAAGTCTTCACAAGTTATGTATCGAGTGCTAGAGTTGAATATCATTTATTATAAACTTAATAACTTGTAATTTGTTTGTTTTTTTCATAATTTTCTCTGATATTCATTGTTGCCTGAAGACGAAAGATACATGTTTACAAAACGTTGTACAATAAAATTTTGGTTATTGAACAATATAAACTTCTAAGTTTATAATAATGTGCTTCTTTTATTTCTTAATTTTTTAATAACTAGTGGCAGTCAAAAAACTCTGTGGCCACGCTCATCTAATACAAACTTAATTTTTACACAAACTTAATTGCATATCTCGAACAAAAAATCCGATAATTCAATAGGTTACATGGGAAAATGCACGACGTTTTCAAATAATGCTCAGTATTGTATTTTGTCTAATGTTTATTTTTTTAATTTCTTATTAACACGAGTGGCTTTGCCAATATAATCTTGTAGTATTTATAGTATATTTTTTACTCGATCTTAATTTGTTTGCCAACCGCAATCCTTTTATTCTGCAAAATGAAAAGATCAATAAATGACCATTTATTATTGCAATAATTACTGTAAATTAAGCTTTGTCAGCTTGTTTCTTAGCTAGATGAAGACGTGGCTTGTTTCACAATTAAAAGCGCTGTATGCGTTGACAAACGAGATCGACATTAGGACTCGAAATTTTAATATGATGCAAGGCTCATCGTGGGCAGTTGTTACGTGGTGAAAAAATGATGACAGTGGAGGCAAGGAAACCTTCAACAGAATTGTCGTGTAACGAACAAGTTTCTTGCAGTAAAAGACTAGAACAAGAGCTACTTTCCAGACAGTCTCTAATAAACGATATTTTTGCTTCTGGAAATAAAAAGCAATATTTTAATTTTGGGGGAAAACCAAGGAATCATATATTTTTCAATTTTATATAGTAAAACTGAATTTGATTTTACTCTAACATTATTTATTGTGATTAGAATGAACAATATAAAAGCCAATGGCAATGACGGCGTACGTCCAATTTGGGAGAGAAAAGCCTTGACGGACACTACTCCAGCGGCAATAAGAAACCCCCAGGCCGCAATATTTAGCAGTAACAGATAAGTATATGTGAGTTAAACCACGTCTTCATGATATGGCAAATGCTATTTTGAATAGGTGGTTATAATCTCACAAAATATCCCCAATATATACGTACAGAGTGTGATATTTTTAAAAAATTATTCTGTGTGGAAATAAATCTTCTGATATAAGAGGAGCGCGTGTCTCCTGATCCCCATTGCTGCTACTGGACAGAGACTCACTACTGTGACTCATGGCTTCTTAAACTTCTTAAGTTTCTGAAATTCGGGACGAAAAATGTCTACTTTTCAAAAGTTTCTAACTTCGCTACTTTTTTACTTTTATTCATAATTCAACTATTTATATTTAAAACGTTGGGAAGAGATTCTCGAGCTCAAGAAAACGCGCGTAGAAGTTTCTTCTCCCCCATACGTCACATGCAGATTTTATGGCTTTTTGACTAACTAATCAATCAATAAAGGCAAAAAGGTTCTTTTGGGCAGGTGAAAGATTCTTCCTTAAGGTCGTTCCCACTCTTTCCTCTCCTCCCCCTTTCCCTAAATTAGTCTCTTTTCCTCACTCAAATTCAACCACATACTTCGGTTCGTCTATCAAGTTCATCCATTCCTCTCTCTCAGTCCATTATTCTTCCACCTTGTCTTCCAGAACCTCCTTCATTGAACAATCTCGTCTTAACCCGTATCCAATTCAAATCTTCTCACTATTGTAAATCTTCATTCCTTTTCCACGTTTCTTAACACATCGTCTTTTTATTCTCTGTGGTACAGTTGATACTTGCCAGGCTCCTCCCTTATCATTTTATCTCAAACACTTCCCAGGGCATGAAAAGATGAAAAATGAAGAGCGCAAGTAACGAACGAGAAGTCGCATGCCAAAGTTTGCGATAGGACATTGAATTACGTTTACTTTCCCGCCAGGAAAGAAAAAGAGAGACGCAAAGAACATTTAACAAAAATCGGGATGTGACTCCTGCTTCGGGAAAAGAGATAAGGGGAATTTCGCAAATCGTCCGTTGGGAGGTCCCGACCGTTCACTTTCGCATGAGCCTCAAAGTGAGAGGGAAATCCCGCAGCAATTGGGAAGTTTTCATCGTTTAATTTTACGCTCGAGTTGCTTGCGGTAAAAGGTAAAAAGCCGACGTTCCTTGCGGTCCAGGTGGGGGGGGAGGGGGTGTGCCGTGGCCCGTGCAATGCGAGGCGGCGCGGGCCGCTGCAACAGCGCCTTCTATCTCGCACTGCATATTTGAAACGAATACAGTAATCCCTCGACATTCGCTATTCGCGAGTTCCGAACATTTGCGATTAGAGAAATGCTCCCGGTTTTAACATTCGCGACTTCGACATTCGCGAGTGCGTCTTACTACATTTGGTCGTACTACATTTTCTTTGAAAGCGAGCACATTTCATTTCCTTTATCATCCTCACCTGGGAAACGAACTCGGCAGACCTCGGAGCTCGCAGAATAACTTTTTTCAAAAATTTCACACATGAAATATCAATTCACATTTATAGAATAACACAATTGTAAAATAATTCAATTCAGTTGCGTCAAATTTGAAGTAAAGGTTTTCGCCAAATGAACAGAAAAGCCATTCAGGATCTGAGCAACTCTCATTATAATGAGCTCATTGTAGATTAGCTTCGGGAAATAATCAGTGAAGAAAACCTCATCGACGGTAATGATGAAGTAACGGAAGCGAAACTGCGTCCTGGAGCAACTCAAATGTCAAAACTGTAGATGGCGTTCTAAAATCAACAAGCTCTGGTGGAACTGTCATTCGAATGTGATCCAAACATTGAAATAACTTCGAAATTTAAGAGAGAATAGAAACTTTTTCATATTTGGATGTTAGAACAGCGAGAAAGGTGATGAAACAAAAAATGAGCGAATCCTACATCCAATCATTTTCATCTTCGAAATAAGTTTCAAATATTATTATATTCATTTTGGAATGTTAATTGTGAATTCTGTTTGTAGTAGCGCTTAATCAGTTGTACTGTAATTGTCAGATTTTTTCTTTCTCTTTTAAACAGTTTTTCGATATCCAAAAACCTATCCCACCTTTCTTCATTAAAAGATAGACTTAACATTCGCGAGGTTTTTTGGGAACCTAACTCTCGCGAATGTTGAGGGATTACTGTACCTCAAATTATAATACAGTATACCCTCGTTAGCACGAACTCGCTTAACACGAATTTCGCCATACCACGAACAAAACTTCAGTCCCGGCAAGGGATTACGGTAATGCGTACATTTATAAAACTCGCAAAACACAAATTTTATTACACACGAACTCCGATTATTTCGGTCCCTTAGAATTCGTGTTAACGAGGATTTATTGTATTCCCAATCGTATTCCATTATTTTTTTCGACATTTCGCGAAACACTCAAGAAGCAGGGAAGACTTCAATTAGCAATTTTCGAAAATTAACTTGTTTTAATGAAAATCAAACTTGTACCATATTTATAAGAAATCTCTACCTTCAATATTAAAGGAGACAAAAATGAGGTTTGAGCGACAGTTAAAAAATCATATTTATATTTTTTGAAATTTCAAACGTTTAAATGAAAATAACTTTCTGCATTCAATTCAGTGTAATGTACTCTATAGAGCTTTTCCGTTTGGCGTGTTTGTTCTGCATCATTAAGCTTGGATGCTTAGCGTTAAAATCTTCTATTCCTAGCGTGGGGTTGGGATGTGCTAAGAGTCTTTGGAGTTGAGTTGAATTTAGAGGAATATTAGGGGAGTTTCAAGTTCGAAGATTGAGTGTTCTTAAATGCAAATATTACACACGCAATTTCCAGCTGTCGCATGACGCATGTGTTCCTTTACAAATGATGTTTATTGATGTCATTGTGAGTATCATAATTTGGTGCTGTCATCGATTATAACATGATTGTCCAAATCTTGGTAACTATAAAATTAACCATGATGGAAAGACATGGGTAAGCATTTGCGCAGCATATTCGACTTAAGCCAATGAGCCTGAGGCAGTTTGCGTTACAATATTAGTGCGAATTTTAAATGCAGCCAAACACTAAAATTATCACCGTGTTACAAGCCATTGAAACAGATTTACGAGTTTTTTTTTGTAATCCATCTTTTATTTAAAATACACGTTCATGCTGATGTTTTGCGTTTACAACTGTCACTTTATGCCAGTTTCAAATTGTTTCTTGATACTTCTCGCTCTCCATGCAACACAGCGGCCAGCGTCTGATCTGGCTTTTCAAACGAAGTACTTGTGTTATAGTCACGTGATTCGTGACGTAAACTGATGCTGTGCAGAACAAGCACAAATCGGTGCGCCTGTCCAGCTCACCCATAGCGCTTCATCATATATTGAGGTACCCCGAGAAGTGGCGAAGAGCATGAACTGACGTCTCTGCAGTTCATCTGACCGGGGAGATCCGAGGTTAGAATCCCGACAGTGACAGGATTTTTGACATTAGCTAGATAGCTGGGTGGAGTTCAGTCGCTGTCAGGAGGAGAATTCTAGAGGCCGGCTGCTCTGATCGATAGTTTTCCGTGGTTTCTCCGACAAACATCAGGCGATTGCCGGAGCAGTACCCTAACAAACGGGCCACCTACCGCGCGTGATCTTTCTTTCCTCTTCCTTGTCCAATCCTCTCCCCTTACACACACTTACACTAACAAGCACTTCACTACAATACACGTCGGGAGGCTGGTCGGGGGCACAGAGCTTGGCCCATCTGGGACGGTGCCCCGCTGGTGGGAGATACCTGGCTGTAGGAAAACCTTTTAGCTGACGGTAGGTCGCTGCCCGATCTCACCATTCAGAGGGCACCTCTCGCGATAAAAAGATGCAATATGCTTACGGGGCTAATAATCTGAGCTGTTGACGCGCTGGAATCACCAATTATGAAAACCTAGCGGAGCCCGGCAGACGTTGATCTGCCCTTTACCTCCGTCTTTCTCCTTTTCTCTCCCATTTTCTCTCTGTCTCTTTGTCTCTCAACCCGCGTGTAACTCACTCTCACTCTCTCTCTCTCTCTCATTCTCAATTAGTTCTGCATTCTTCACGTCTTTGAGCAGGTGGAGTAAGTGGGGCAATATTGAGAAGCGCCGGACCAGCAAAAATGTAATAGAATGTTTAAGAAGATTTCATCCTGTACGTTTCAGTGTGAGAAACATTTCTTTGAGGCCTTCGGCCTTAATAGTTTGGTCTAAAGAACATAGTTTTTAATGCACTAGAACGCTTCGTGTAGAAGTTATTTAACGATATACATTCAAAAATCCTACCGAGACTAGCGGGTTACATTTGATATGTTTATTTAGTTTTTTATCCTACAACGCCATCTAGCGCCATTTTTTCGGTATTGAAATAGTTATTCTGCTATTCGGGGCGGAGATGAATCAAACACAACAGAAATAATTAAAATTAGTTCAGCCGTAAAAGAAACTCTGAACTAACATTCGTCGAAGAGACTCATAACTCTAACAGACAGCTGTTCAAGCAATCGAAGATACGAGAGCTGAGAGAGAAACAAGCTGAGAGGCAAGAAGCAAGAGGGTAGGCATTCCGGGATCCGCGGTTTTCAGGCAAGTTTCTAGAGAAGTAGGGGAGAGTACGTCACCTCCCCCCCCGACGGACCTGGCTTGCGTCACAGATCCCTTTCCTGACCCGCTGTGAACTTCTGTCAACTGATGCCAGGGTCGCGTTCTGCGCCCATCGTAGCGCTGGCTCCTGGAACATAGTTCTGTGTGCCTCGCACACGTTGCGTGGGGGTTTCTGGGACGTGTCATGTCCATCAAACGTGTGTGTATATATATATATATATATATATATATATATATGTGTGTGTGTGTGTGTGTGTGTGTGTGTGTGGAGTCACTATATGTGTGTGTGTGTGTGAAAAAGAGAGAGAGAGAGAGTGCTGAAGCGAGCCGATGCGTGTGTGTTGCAGGCGGCGGGGGCGTGCCCGGGCCCGTGGCAGTGCGAGGCGGCGCGCGCCGCGCTGCGCGCGGAGGCCGTGGGCGTGGGCGTGGCGGGCGAGGAGCGCGAGCTGCGCGTGGTGGAGGGCTGCGCGTGCCGGCCGCGCGCCGCGCCCTGCGCGCGCCGCCCGCTCGCGCTGCGCCTCTTCGCCGACACGCCCTTCGAGACCACCGTCGACGTCGGCGCCTGCGCCGGACGCTGCGCGCACGGTAACACTCTTACTACGATCTGGCTCAAAGGGGAGGGGACACATACTGCGATGTTTCTAACTTTGCCCCTCAAGGCCACTCAAATCCCATCTTCGCGAAGGAATATGTCACGGTATTTCACATTTTCCTCAGTCGTTCTGCTAGATTTCGCATGATCGCGACCGTATCAAGTTGTGCTTGCGATCATGCGACTTCTACCGGCAAGACCGAGAAAGACGCGAAATACCGTGAGATATTGCATCGCGAAGATGGGCCTTGAGGGGCAACGTTAGAGAAATTGCAGAATAGTCATCGCATCGGGAGCTTCAATACCGAAAATTTCAGTCGTAACCAAGCTCGCGATTCGATGATGGTGGCACATCCCCCTCTCTTTTCAGCTCATGACCTTGAAAGGACTTCGGGTCTTAGTTGGAGTCTATTATTATTATTATTATTATTATTAATATTATTATTAAAAAAGGGGCGGATTTCGATTACCTAAAACCTTGTCAAAAGTGGTCAATAAAATACCCTTCAAAAGTTTTTAAGAAGCTTCTTCCTTTCGTTCCAGTGAACTCAGTCGGCATACTTTTGGTTTGGACTCTTCTTTAAAAGAGAATTCTGCCTTTATTTATCGCAAAATCGGCCGAACTGGCAATAGCGCCGATAGACGTCACCTCAGATTACACAGTACTCACAACAGCTGACATTACAATATATGAGCGAAGAAATCGAAAAGGCTACTCAAGAATTCTACAGTCAACATTTCTTGCATCTCGGAAATACTGTTTGAAGCATGTATCATTAAAAATATATTAAAATCGATGATATCAACGAAAAATGAATTCAAAATAAAAACGAAAAATACAAAAAATGACATAAAAATGGGTCATTTCGTTTTGTCATAACATAAAATGAATTACTATACTCAACGGCATTGTTCATATTCAAACGACATGGTTAAAATTTATTATTTTTGTCTCCCCAATGCCTAATAAGTGTTTTTCATTTCCTATTGAAGCGTTCAATGTTGTAATTTCTTCAGAATTCAAATATTCTCCTTGATCTCGAAAACAAATTTTGGCTTCTTTTATGTATAACATTGACACGACAAAAGTAGAATGTTGTAATTTACTGGATTTTATGGTAATCTAGAATGGACAAAATATCTACGCAGAGTGGGAACCGAGCCCACCGCTCTCGCAATACTTTGATACTGAGCTATCCATTCGTTGTACCAACACTTCTCTTATAAAACACATTTTATGTTAATGAAACTTGAAAGGAACGTTACAAATTATGTATACAAAACTTAATGGTTCAAGGGAAGGAATAACTAAAGTCTTTTCCCTATATATTATTACTATTTAGCTATCAACGGACATTAAAATATTTTACATGCTCTGCAATAAAATAAATTTAATCTCAATAGTAGGGTGTAGAGAATGTAGCTTTGAAAAACCTCGAATTGAAGTCCATCAACCTCTTGAGCCAAGGCAATGTCGATGCGAAATATTATATTTCCATTGCGGAACCTGCAAACGGAGTAATATATGCATTATAGAGAAAGTTATATAATGCTGCGGAAAATGGATTTCGAGATTTCAACAGAAATGCACGTTTCGGGGTCCCCTGATACCGAAAAAGTGTTTTGTTTTCAAAACTATCATTCAACTCCATTTGTCTGTCCGTCTGTCTGTGAACAACTCTAAAGCCTAAATTGTAGATTTTTTTCCAAAATGATTATCCCTCGTTCAATCTGCCCGAGTAGAAGCTTTGCAATTTTGAAATACATTCTTTATATTTTGGGGGTACTTTACATGCAGCCTCTGCGGCATTTCCAAACTTTTGCTAAATGATACTTACAATTTTTTTCTTAATAAAAAGGTCCTGTAGTGCGATTTTTCTAACTCTGCTTCTCAAGACCGCATAGCCAGGATGGAATATCACATGGCATTTCGCGTCTTTCTCGGTCGTGCCGCTAGACGTCGCATGATCGCAAGCACTTCTTGATACGGTCGCGATCATGTGATATGTAGCTGCACGACTGGGAAAGACGAAAAATATCGTGACATATTTCATTGTGAAGACGAGCCTTGAGAGGCAAAGTTAGAAAAATCGCAGTATAAATGAATACAGGATGTCCGGAGAGGAAACGTCGACACTTCGAAAATAAGCTCTTAAGACAATTCTAAGAATATTTTGTCTAATAAACTATGTGGATATTCCGAATGGTTGGGCCGCAATGAGCACTCAAAAGTGGATTTGAAAAAATGATTTCTGGGCAAAAATTTGCATTATGGAAGCATAGAAACACTCCTTAAACATATAAGTTGTTTATTATTTACAAAAGAAATTAATATATTTGTTCAGAAAGGAAAGCGAGCAACAAAAAAAGGAGTCGAATTGTGTAAATTGGGTGCTTTTCTATTTCTCAGAATTATTTTTCTCAAATTTCAGAAAGAAAAATTAAGCGTCCCTGGGGCCGTAGGATGGGTGAGCGCTGCGGAACCCCAGTTGCTACCTGCTTGTAGGGGCAGAAAGAAAGTATTCCTTTGTGAAACGTGAAAGTCCTTTCACGTTTTCTTTAGTTATTTTCACTGCACTGTTTAGTAAGTGTATTTACTCAATGTATTAGTCAACGCAACGATTCGTTTAGTTTTCTCCTCTAGATGCCATTCGTCACGGTGTATGACCTGTTTAGTGAACATTACTATACGTGCATTAGAGTGTTTAACTAAACAGCAGTTTCGTGAACTTGACGAAGCACTTTGTTCTACGAAAATCTACTACTACGTGATTCATTGCATTGTATCTCCGTGCAGGCGGCGGGCGGGGGTGCCGCGCGGTGCAGCGGCGCTCCGTGGCCGTGCAGGGCCCCAACGGCGCGCGCTGCCTGCCCGTGGTGGAGCGCTGCGCGTGCGCAGACGCCTGCTTCCGCGTGCGCCGCCTGCAAGTCGTCAGCGACTACGAGGGCGAGGGCGGCGCGCTGCTCACGCACCCCGTGCTCAAGGTATGAAGCTGCAACACTCGGCCGAGCACACCGGGCCTCAACCCATGTCACTGCGAGGCTTTTCGACAGTAGCTGCATAGCTATACTTTGGTTTTTCGTTCTTGGTGCACCAAGGTCACGGACGAAAAATGGAGAGGGAAGGCTTTCTACAATAGGGGGCTTCCTCGTCACTGTTTGACTACTGAGGAAAAAATAGAGAGGGAAGGCTTTCTCCAATAGGGAGCTTCCACGTCACAACTGTGTTGTGACTACTGAGCTGCCTATTGAAGAAAGCCTTCCCTCTCCATTTTTCCGTGACCTTGATGCGCGAAGAACGAAAAACCCAAGTACATGTGAAATTCAGCCACTGTCTGGAGGAGAATTCTAGCGGTCGGCTGCTCTGATCAGTGGATCTCCAGTTGTTTCTCCGATCAATTCCAGGCGAACGCCGGAGTAGTACCCTAACAAGCGGGTCAAGGACTCCGCGCGATATTTCCTTCCCATTCCTTGTTCTATCGTCACCCCTTTACCCACAATTATACTTACATGCTCTACACTACCATGCATGCCGGGAGACCAGTCGTGAGCTTCGAGCTCCCGGTGGCCCGCTGGCGAGAGATAGATGGTTGGGGAAACCCAGCTAGTCGACAGGCAAGTCGGCGCCGGATCTCACCATCCAGCGAGGAAGATCACCGCCAGTTCCGAGGAAAGATGTGCACTACACTTACGAGGCTAATGATCTTAGCTACTGACGCGCCCGGAGTGACTAATCAATCAATCCATCGGGCGATTAGTGATATTCCTAGCGATAACCCCGCATCGGCCTATACTTCGATTAAAACACTGAGTCTTTTCAAGGTCACGAGCTGAAACACTGTTATCCAGTCGGGAGCTTCAACACCAAAAATGTCATTGTAAAGTAGCTCGCGAGTCGATGACACTGTCCCGCACTCCTTTGAACTCGTGACCTTGAAAGGACTTCCTGTTTTAATCGGAGTAAAACAAGCGCTGGAGTTTGGTCACGCGCGCTTCCGCAAAAATCTTTGTGCTTTTCACTCGAAATCAGGTGTGCTCCACCAAACTCGTCCAGCGAGGTGCTGACTTTTTTGTGAATAAATCATGTAACAAATTTTGATTATCACTCAGCCATCTTCCCAGTTATTTAAATGCTAACACACAATATTGAGCTTAAGTAAAAAAATGCTCTAAAGATTTTAATAAATGAAATCCTGCTCAACAGTCAAATCTCCTGGAGTGGGCGACTTGATGTAGGATGATTACAAAGAATCTCTTGAAATAGACAAAACCTTCTATCAAGGAATGTTGGAATGTCAAAGTTATCTACAAGAACCTGAATTGGGCCAATATATGAAAGATCCTAGAGAAATGCATTTTCAAGTTTTAAAGGAAGGTCAGACATATTTACAAGGAACAACAAACATGAAACTAAAAAATTCCAAACAGCCTGGAGAACTTTTCGTAAATTCAGATGCAAGCTAATGCACGACCAAAGATTCAAAATCTTGAGTCGGATGTAAAATAAAATTGCCGATTCTCTTAGAACTTGTAATAGTAAAAGTAATAGTAATAGCAAAAAAATTGTAACTAATATATGGGATTTAATTTGTGGAAGCAAAAGACTGAAGGATTTGTGCAAAGAATTAAAATTATTTGATATGATATCTCGCCCTGTAAGAGATAATACTGATACCAAATCAGTGATTAATTGATCAAATAATTTAAAATTACATCAAGAAACAAATGCACAGGAAGAAAATTGAATTTCGTAAAGGATGAAATGAATGAAAAGGAAGTCATATGTCTTCATAAAATCGTCAATGTTCATAAACCAACGTCATGACTGTAGACGTAAATTTTGACATCTTGAAGTAACATTTTTTGAATGTGAATTTTTTCAATTGAAATTGTAATATTCCTTACACGAAAGGAGGAAATCTATTTGTTATAGGATTTTTGCAACGAATATTTACACAATAAAACTTGCATTGTATAACAGACAATACAGCACAGACTGGCACAGACTGGTAAAGGCACAAGTTATTATGTGCAAATGAAATGAATGTTTCGAATAAAAAACTTTCTTGTGATAAATGATCACAGACGGGCCTTGAAAAATAAAGTGCTGAATTGAGAGGAAATATACAAAACAAGAACAACTACACACTAACTACACTATGTAGCTGGTCTTGATAATGTCATAATGCCAAATGATGACAGATTAGTGTTCAATCAACTTACGCAAATTTAATGCTGTGTAGCTCTTATTTTGACGATTTTTACTCCGAAATATAAATGTAAAACAAAGGATTAGGGAACTAGAAACAAAGTCTTGACAGGAAATGCGAAGCATTTTTTTGTAGATGAATGATTATCGTTGGAGGGTATCTAAAAAAACTACGTGGAATAGAAAAATTAACAGAAACATGGTTGCAAATCAATAAGCATTTATTTGGCTAAGACTAATTTTTTTCTAACCTACCGTGTTGCTCACCAACGAGATACGAGATCCCACCCGCACGATATAGAGCAAATAACGGGCGTAGTTGAATTCTGCATTAAGGCGATAGCCGAGGTTTATAAACATCGGAGTCCGTTACTTGTGTCGAATATTTTTCGTAATAAAATCTGTTAATAGAAATTGATACAAAGAAGATATACTACATTGTCAGAAATGTCATTACATTTAATGTAGATTAATGTATTAATGCACATGAAACCTAATGTACCGTTATATAAAGCGCTTAATACATTTGTACATTGAACTGAATGTTTAAAAAAATAAATGTATATCTAATGCACAGGTTCTCTCGTTTCTCCTGTCTTATCATCATTGATATCATATATTCATAGTCACCGTTCCATCATGATCATTCATTCCAGATATCATTTTGAAACATTGAGTCTTTCATCCTATTGTACATGTATACATTAAACTTTATGTACGTTCATTGATTGATTAGTAATTCCGGGCGCGTCAACAGCTAAGGTCATTAGTCCCGTAAGAGTAGTGCATTTTTATCATGGGAGGTGACAGTGATCTTCCGTCGCTGGATTGCCGAGATCCGGCGCCGGCGTTCTCGTGCCCCTATCTCCCACCACCGTGGCGCCACCCCTGCCGGGACAAGCGCCTAACTGCCGACTGGTCTCCCTGCATGTGGTGTGTAGATGTGCGTTGTTGATAATATTATTTCAATGTACAATTATACTGCGATTTTTTCTAACTTTGCCCCTCAAGGCCCGTCTTCACGATGAAATATATCACGGTATTTCGCGACGTTCTCAGTCATGCCGCCAGGTGTCACACGATAGCGACCGTATCAAGCAGTGCTGGCGATCATGCCACTCCTAGTGGCAGGACCGAGAAAGACGCGAAATGCCGTGTGATATTCCATCGTGGCCATAGGGGTTCGAGAGGCAGAGTTAGAAAAATCACACTACACAACCCATTTATGCCCACTGGGTCGTTAACGACCCACGTAGAAAAATTGTCCACGCTTCGTTACATGTGTCAAATATTTATTTGTAATAACCCGAATCCAGAAAAAAAATTTCTAATTATTTTCTATCAAAATTTTTTGTCCTCCGCGTTCACGAAATTAAAAGAAGGCCAATATCAAGTTGATGTGTGCGAGTGAGGCTCTGCTTTGCGGTGTGTTGCAGGAGGTGGACGTGGGCGCGTGCGAGGGCGCGTGCGAGGCGGGCGCGGGCGCGGGGGGCGCGGCGCTGCGCCGACCCCTTCTGGCGCGCGCCGGCGCCGTGCCGCTCGTGGCTGGTGGAGCGCCGCCACGCGCGCGCGCGCTCGCCCTCCTCCCCCGCCTGCGCGCCCGCCCGCACCTCCACGCGGCGCTACACGGCGCGCGACGGCGAGCGACGCCGCCTGCTCGTGGTGGAGCGCTGCGCCTGCGCCTGACGCAGCCCGCCAAGCAGCCACGCCCCCGGCCCCGGCCCCGCCACCGGGACGCTGCACGACACAAAAAGTGATCCGGAGTCGCGAGACAATAATGTTGAGAAGTAAATGAAGGCCTTCGGGTGTAGAATATGGTAAGCCACGTGGAAACGTTTGGCAGATATAAGCAAGTGGACATTTTTGCTGGAAGAGATTCAGGAGGCGTGCATAAAAATGGCAACAGCTCCAGAACAACTATGAATCATAATTCGACTATTTGAGAATCACAGCCAACAGCTGATCTAGAAAATTTTGCACGGGGAGGGCATGATACTTTTTTTTTTAGTTCTACGAAATAAAAATAAGAATGTTATAGTGAAAGTACATTCCGATTATTATAACAATTTTCAAGGAACCTTTTATTTATTTAAATAATCAGAATATAAAATTAATATTTGTATTAACATTTAAAAAAATATCATTTAAAGGGGTGGGGTAGGGGGGGGCGTTTGCTCGCCAGTGATCCTCTCTTGATCACAGCGCATGGATAACAGATGAAAGCGTACGGAACTTTTAATGTCACAAAAACCATAACTCTGTTGCTTAACGTCTTTTACTGGCGTACTCTTCAAATCTAGACGAAGTCATGTTCTTAAATTCCCGGAATACAGAAGCGCTAAAATCCGCATATGAACTAGGAACCCATGTGGTTAGAATACCAGTAACACCGAAAAAATTGCGGGTCATTACATGTTTCTTTTTCCTGAAAACATTCTCTGTGGCTCATAACGAGATCCTTTTTTTTACAAAAAAATGTCGTGCATTTATTTAACGTCCCGTGTTGTCGATAACTCAAAGTGCCGCGTTGGCAGGGCCGGCGGCGGCAAGGCCTCGCCTCGTAATTTAATCCCATATTTATTGTTGCATCTCGGGAGGTCGGGTGTGGGTGGTCCCTCGGTGCGCCGCGGAATGCGCGGGACACAAGACGCACAGCCCGCGCAACGGGTTCGCGGCGCGGAATTCCTTTTATTAATGGCTCGAAAAACAGGCGGAACGGATACGCGCCTTTTCATCAAAGAAATAGACGCCTAACTAACTGGAAAAGAAACGCGGGGGCATTAATTAACAGATATTTCTGGCGCTCCGGTAGAAATTACCGCAAAAAAAGACTTCCAGTATTTAAGAGGCCAGGCGACTTTATTTTCGGAACAAGAATATTTTTGCAATAAATTATTGCGTCTGCGACCTTGCCCACGGTGTCTGAAATTCGAAGGGGGAAAAAAATGAAAATTTGAATTAGGAGTGATAAAATCGTGTCTGAAGCTGTGCATGTGAACGGTGATGTAGAAGGGAGGCTTGATGTTCCACGCGGTCTGATCCGCCTTGGTTGCGCATGCGTCTACAACCTGTACGCGCGAAAGCATATTAAAGAGTGACCACTCCCTATTCGAGTATTTTCTTTGACCTTGCTCTTTCCTTTCCTTATAAGACACGTCCCCAAGTCGTGTCGTGAAGTGGTAAGAATGGTTATCATTCATCTCTTCATCTTCCATGAAATGCGAAAATCTAGTTATTGACAATTTTTCTGCTTCATTAGCTTTATATTACATATACTTTGTGTGCTTTATATTTTAAATTTAAATCCTTTTCCTGGACTCCGATTTGAAAATATCTTTCTCACAAATTATGATGACTACGGATTCTTAGTCTGTCATAATGGTGTACTTAGAAAAATAAAATTACGTTGAGAGTTATCTGATTTCCTTGGAGATTTTATTCAGATTGTATAAGAAACAAATTAAACATCAAGAAGTAATTATACCATTTTAACACAGTGAATTGTTAAAACAAAAATTCAAATAATGTAATGAACACTGGCATTAAAGACGTCAGTATTCACTACACTACACATATTAATTACGTGAGATTAATTACAACAAAGTGAAGAAAATTAATTGTCAAATTTTTTAATACATTGACTTTTTACTCTTCGAACGTTGAGTAAAAGAAACCATATTATGTAATTGACACAATAGAACGTATTTAACACGCAACAACAGCGTTCGGGTGTCAATAATGTCAGACATTTTGAACGAACTCGAGATTATGATTTTTTATAAAGGAGAGGAAGCAAAAATTTGTTCCAAGGACATTTTTAAAAAAGGAAAAAGAAACGACAGTGATAATTCGCTCGTTGAAGCTCGATTGCACCGATTATTTCGTGTGAAACAGTAGCTTCACATTGCTTGCATTTCCTTGCAAAATATCAGTCAGAATTATTAATACCTCGAAAGCTCTTCTAATGAACGACACAAGCAGAGATCTACATTGCAACCTATTTGCGTTAAAGTGGATGATTCTTGCTTAAGGCTATCGAATAACCTGTCTATATCCGTCCGTCAGTAACTTATATATTTTTTTCCAGCCCACCAATCGGGTTAAACGAGATGTCCATTCGACGCAACTCGGTCACCTGATGGGCATCTGATAATGGTTTTGCGGATCCATCCTCAAGATTGTAGGAGATTCCTCAAAATATATCTGGGGGAATTTCAAACAATTAAAATGCGTTTGGGGAACTCAAGGCAATGTTAGGCGAAATCAGTGACTCGATCCTCTCGACAAAACGAATCGGTTAGCACTATCGCAAAGTGAAACCCTCTAGAATATTCAAGAAAATTCCAAAAGACTACATGTTTTAATGTTTTCAGTGCACCTCGATTGGAGGTGTTAATTATTTTTCGTAATACGTACTGTTCTGTTAATGTATCTACATAATGCAACCCAACAGAGGAATGAAAGAGCATTCTTAATGCCCGCCAGTCATTAAGGAAATAACAGCCGCCGGCCGTTAAGGAACCACGTGCTCATCAAACTATGTATTAAATTTTGAAAGCTAATGACAAATCGTATAAGTAACATACACATATTTCATAAATAACATACACAAAAATAATTTTCAAACGTTCCATTAAATTATTGTTCTTTAACTTATAATTTCTCAATGTAATAAAGATCACCTCCAAAATTGTAGTTTTCCGAATCTTTAACTGAATTCAGATATTACTTGCTAAATAAAGTTTATTATCTGAAATGTAAAATTAAAAACCTGGAATACTATATTTGCTGTGTCAACATTTTTGTTAACTAGTAAACATAGTTTCAGCACTGATTTTGTTCACAACGATGTGAGAGAATACGTCTCAGATCTTTCTTAGGCATATGCCATCACAACTGTTTCATTTACTTCGTCAATATTCTTATACCGATGCTAATCATGAAAATCTTCGCATTGTCTTTTTCATAACTTATCTTGGTTTTCACATGTAACAAGTTGAAAGTTGCATCATCTGCTATTCCCAAAACATCTGGAATATCTTCAATCTTAAGGGGAGACCAACATGAAAAAACACATATCAATTTAAATCTTTTTAAGCCAAAATGTTTAAGCTAGTTTAATTTTTGCTCATCTAGTTTAATTTACTTCTTTTATGCCTTTTTAAAATAATTTTAAACAAATATTATTGAAAATATAATGAAAAGGCTTTTGAAAATGTTTGTAAAACATAAGGAACAATTTCTTTAAAACTATTGAAGCTAGAAGTTTATAATTTTAGAACATTATTCAGTGAACTCATATTCTCAAATTCTTGCAGTGTTTTGTTTCTATACTTTTTAGTTTTAATGGCGGATTTTTTTCGAATATGGTTATAAAAATACAAATATTTCACACATGAAGCATTCCTGTAAGAATTCTATTCATGTTTTAAATAAATATACCCCAAGTATTTATACGGGTACTTAATTGTTCATGCTAAATTTCATGAATATTCATTGAATAGTTCAGGAGATAATGTTCCTTATACAACCAAAAACGTAGGTTGCGGAAAATCTCATTCAAAAATGTTCATACCAAACCAAGGGAAATTATTTCTGTTTCAACCATCTGATGATTTAGAATTTTCTTCCTTACATACTCATTGTTTTGGAGTCCTCTATTGTTGTTCTCTTGAGTGTTTTCTTCTGTCTGACTTGCTTTTCTAGATTCTCTTGTGCATTTTCAGATGTCCTTATTCTGTTGTAAACTTCTTTTAAAATACTTTTCATAAATACTCTTGATTAAAATTCAAGGATCTGAATTATTTCTATTCTTCCAGTATTCCCACCATTAAATATTAATACAGCATCACAGGTTGCTATTTGTACTATTTTGGAGGTCACAAACATAGTTTTGTTTCTATATTAAATTATTCAAATTTTCATTCTGCTTTTGTGTCTTCCTACGGAGACATTTTTTAATAATTCTGGGTCAGGCAGTGATATAAATACTAACTTTATGATGTTCATAATAGAGAGTGGTAAACTGTGTTTGTCATGACATACCTCTCCACTTAGTTGACGATACCATGTTGAGTGCTTTCATTTGTTGAAAGACGACGAAAGAAAATTGTCCATATCGCCCGTCTCATCTCTTCCAAACTTACTGGGTTGCTTCTAATTGCATTCCCATAATAAATCTGTAAATTCTTAACTTCTTTCTTAGTCAAGCGACCTGATCCTCCTACGGATTTTCCATCTTCCAACCGTTTACCACTCATTTGTTCTATAATCTTTGGCAATCTACAATCCATCTCTTTTTTAATGTCCCCACACATTCAAGTTTCTGGATAGGACATGGTTCACTCTCTAAAACACTCTTGATAGAACTTGAGTCACCATCCCCAAGGCACTGTGAACATAAAACACAGTATTTCTCAATGGAAGGATGAAAAATATTTTGCATACCTCTAGCCTCCATTCCACCTCTTGAGCCCTGATGGTTCTTGCTATGTTATGTTAATTTATAAGTATTTTCCCACTCTATCTCTGTTTGAGGATTAGAAAATGGCTTTCTTAGAGCACAAACACTGCAGTATTTACTGGTTACAGCAACATCCAGGACTTCACCCGTGTCCACACTAATAACAGTTGGCACACCGTGAAGTGATATATGACCTCCCTCCATTCATGTGCCATTACAAGACACACTAAGATCAGTACTATTATTCTTTACTGTTCACTGCCACTACTTCTTTTGCAGCTTCTACCATTGATTCACTACACACTGATTCCAGAGCATTGCATAATTGATCAAGCACTTGAAATAAGCAACAAAAGGTGGCATGTTCATGATGCCACAAAATGTATTAGCAACTCCTCTACCGATACCAATATATCTTATAGCAATAAGTTAATCTCGTATCTGCTTCATATATCGTATGTAGTTGCTAGATACTGAAGTTTTAAATTCAGTTTCAGAGTGATACTTTTCACATAAAATGTATAAATCATACAAAACAATTTCTGCTGTTTTCATCATCAAAAAGTTTCCAATTCTTTGTACCACAAGATTCACACACACAAATACAAAGTATAATACTTGACAAAATTGATAATTCAAAACCAGATTAATGCAAAAGAAATTCAAAATAGATTATACATCATTGAGGCAAATATTAACCCGTTTTATTATCACTCAAATCGGGTTTTATCAAAACTCGACAAATTCTACAGTAAACTGAAGCTTTAAGCACTCAAAATTCAAAGATTTTAATAAAAAATGATACAAATGCATTCTCAGCATTCGATCGTTGAAAAACTATGTTTTGCAATTATCGAGTTTTGAAACAATGTCCCTTAATTCTGAAGATGCTACATTTTCCGTCCTTCAGATTTGAAGATATACCTTCTCCAATGTTTTGAGCAGATGCAGACGGTCGTGAGAGTGGCATTTGAACATCGCTTACCTTTAAAAATCGTTTCTTCCTGATGTTTTCAATTCTGCCTTTTACCTTCTTGCATGTTCTATGACTAAACTGGGAAATTTTGTAAATATCACTGAGCTAATCAGGAAATAACCCACAATATATCTCTACTTCAGATTCGCTAGTATCACAAATAAACAAGCCTATGCTGCTTTGTTTACAAAACTAAGCAAAGAGTAAAACGAATATCAAAAATCAGGTTGGCATGCCTATCTTTGTATGGCAGTTTTCTGTTTGTCACGGAAAACCCAAAGCATCAGAAAGTCTCAACGTATCTCAATTTACAGCCAACTAAGAAGAGAACTGAAACTGTCAGTGCAAAAAGGGGCTGTGGCCAGTGCCTGATTTAAAACACACTTAAGAGTTCAGATACGATCCGAAAATTTTGCAGAGATGTTATTTAAAGAACAAACTATTTTTATTGAACTGTTTGAAAATGCAGTTTTTGAAGGTTTTAATGTGGGTGTTCCCAACAAGAGTAATGTAAATATACCTGTATAAATATAATAATATAATATAATACAATAAATCTGTATAAATGTCTTTAGAAATTCCGTGAAAATCTTGTGGTAATCCATAATGAGAAGTAAGGAGAATAATCCACAACAATCACAGGGATAATAATACAAAACAATCAACAATCATTTATTACAACATGCCCAAAGTTAACTTTCGGGAAAAGAATTTCTCATTTTCAGTAGTTCTCTAATATATAGAAGGAAAAAATGAAAAATTAACAAAAATAAAGCAAATAGAAAATAAAGCAAAATTATAAATAAAATTAAAATAAAATGAAATAAATAATATAGAAATAAAAATGAAAAATTACTTACTGCATAAGCAACGTGAATCGCACCTAAACATGTAAATGTTCAAAATATCGAATCGAAATGAAAGGTTCTGGTCGGCATTATCAATGAACCGAACCGAACTGCAATGTAAGATGGCCTTCATCTACTTACTCTTAAAAGCAAAGGTATTTCTTATTTATATTATTTTTCTTATAATAATTTTGTATCACGAAAAGAATTGAACAACACACTGCCGTGTGTTGTTCAATGTTTATGTCCTAAGACAGACATAAGTTAAAGAAAGTGAAGTTAAATGAAGTGGACAAATTTTTTACATTTAGAACTTATTTTTTTTATTCATTGACACAGCACAATTATCCATTTTTAAAATGAAAATGCCTCTCGGAGGCGCCGTTTTAAGTTATTAAACCAATATTTCGTGGTTCAGTACCTTGATGGTCAGTCCCGTGTGCGTTGCGATGTGTAGCCGGTTGGTGGCGGTGTTCCTTCCTCTTGCAACGAGTGATCCGGCATCGCCATAGGCGTCCGCTTGCGGTCACGTTCTTCTCCAGGTAAGTAGGCAGGTAAGCCAACCCCGAGTTAGCAGACCATGTGTATCGTAATGGTTCCGAGATTTTGCTTTATCTATTTCACACTATTCAACTCCACGTTATGGTGCCCATGTAATGTTTCCTACCCACTCTCATAAAAATAATTATCTATTTATTTACTTATATAATACTTTAAGTTCGCCCCGAATTATGGACGCAATAATTTAGGTGGCTAGCTCAGTAATACGTCCACAGGCGTTTTCGTGACTTACTATACTTACTCTCAGGGTTCAATTAATGACAACAATGGTATGGCTGTAACATCGGCGACAGGAAGTGTCGACTGCGTTCTTTATTCAATAATCTTTTTTCTTTTTTTTCAAAATCGTTTAATTTTGATAATTTCCCTCTAATATTAACAATTCACTTTTGATGGTCATCAACTAACTTGAAAAAAACAAACAATTTCTTTAATTTTAAATCTAACTTCAATTTAGAGATATTCTTGGGCCTTGAACAACGAGATTTCTGATGAATCAAGTTCTTATTTCCTCCCTATTATACTTCCCTGTCGACAAGCTGAACTGCACTCTTGGCCGTCGTCTGCTGCTACCATTCACCGTAAATCATCATTCTTGTTTAGGCTGCAAAGTCCATTTCTGCTAAATCCTCACACGTAAATAATTACGTACTTAAATATTCCATCAATAGTTCATGTCGCGTCCGAATGTCCTTACGATCGTGTCACACTAGCATCTCACTTCTGCAAACTATTTTTCAGAAAGTCTCGCGTCTCGTCCTACAGTTCACAATCTGTACCTCGCAGCGATCAAAACGCATCTATAATAACTTTTAGAAAATCTCTTGTCTCTGCCGGCAACTCACGATCCGTCACGGTTCGTGTTCCAAACGCTTCTCATAACTTTTAAGAAAATCTCTCGTCTCTGCCTGTAACTCACGATCCGCACCTCAGGGCGACCAAAACGGATCTAATCTAATGTTTACAAAATCTACATCTCTTTTGTTTTCATTCTTGGTTCGATCTCCTGTATTCAGCTTTCCTCCGTTGCTTGTCAAAACAAGTCACGACTGTCTTTTCTTTTTATATAACAATTTCTCTCTCTACATGCATTGTTAAAATCCAATATTAATTTAATAATATATTTGTCCTGTTCTTTACATATTAAGCGTTACATATTGCCGTATCTTTATTAATTTCCAATCCAATGTTTATTTCTTAAGTACAGGAATATGTCGTTGTTCTGCTGTATTTCAGTATATTAAAAACAATTTAACGTTTATAAATTCTGTCATATTTTGCAAAATATATTTACATAATACTCTCGAAATGAAAGAAATATCTCTTCAAATTTTGATAATATTTATCCGCACCACCCATTTTTCTTAATTTTAAGTGTTGAGATCTTGTTGAGAACCATTTGATGCCCAGACAAAGTAGGCAGACAAGACATTAATAAATCAATAAACAGTTTTAAATATTGTCATTTTCTCGCATACTATGCATATTTGTCAAAATATAAGAAACGTTACAAATATTGTCGATTTTAAGTCTTGAGGTTCATATGATAGTCGGACAGAGTTAGTTTGATCTCTCAAATATTACAATTTTTACATCTGATTATCATTAGAAGTTGTGGTGTAATAGATAGCTATTAAAAAAACTAGTAGTGCTACAGAATGGCACAGACTTTCCCGTCTTAGTTTTCTATTTCCTTCGGTCTGGGCTAGCTATTCAGAATTGCCACATACTTGTGCCAGCTGCCATCTATCGCCGCCCAAAGTACATTTCTTTTGGCATTTTCTTAATTTTTCGGTTTCCTAAAGATAGAACGGAAATATTAATTTTAGAATATTAAAGAACAGTAAAACCTCATCGTAAATGGCAATTTTATTTGAAAAATTTGGAGCCGATTTTAAAAAAATGGAGTTTAAGCGCTACTAAAATGCGAAATTAAAGGCTCTTTTTCACAGAAAACCAGAGTATGAAATACGAAAGTTTCACAATAAAGGATATTCTTTACACTCCAATATTCTGCAAAGATTTGAACATTCCTGCAACAAACACTGGGGACGCGTCATGAAAGAGCGCACAGTGAAGCTGCAGTGAGGGAGCGCGGGGACCTTCTCCGAAACCCACACATTCCAAGGGCTTCAACGCCCATTACGCGAACCCCAACATTAAACCATCTGCGTTGCTACATGCTCTGGCGAATGCAGTGCACAACTTAAAATCCATACAGGAACAGGATCGAAAAAATCTAGATGCCTGAAATTTCTGTGGCGCGATGCCGCGCTGGCAGGAGATACCTGGTTAGGAAAAATCGCCGATTTCTGTGCTAAATCTTTCCCCCAGAGGGTAAGGACACAGCCACATCCAATGATAAATCATGCACTACACTTACGGTGCTAACGACCCTAACCCTTGTCGCGTCTGGAAACACTAATCAATCGGTCAATAAATCAATCAAAGATCAACAAAATATCGATTCAAGGAGTTTACTACATATAGGGATAAGATGTATCCACAATTTTAGCACCTGGGTCCGGCAATAAGATTTTTTCTGTCGAAAAGTCGCCAACTCCGCTGCACGATTACAATACTTTCTCTTCTTACTACTTAAGACGGGAAAGTAAAATTTTGAGTTCGAATCTTAGCGCGAATTTTTTTCTAGCTGTAAACACTTTTGCAGGTTCAACTGATTATTTCATGCTTCCAGATGTATCGGCTGATTTGGTCATTAGTCCCGAAAGTGGAGTGCATATTTTTTTACCACGGGAAGTGGCGGTGATCTTCCTCCTCTGGATGGTAAGATGAGGCGTCGAAGTATACGCCGGCTTGGGTGGGTGGGTGGGGGGTTCTCCAACCAGGTATCTCCTCCAGCGGGGTACCTCCCCACTAGAGTCAATTCTAAGCTCCCGATTGATTTTCCGGCGTATGTGGTAGTGTAGTAGATGTTAGTGTGTGCGTGCGCGTGGGTTAGGAAAGGGAAAGGAAGAGGAAGGAGGGTCCTCGGGCGGTCCACGGCCCGTTTGTTAGGGTTCCGCTCCGGCGTTCGCCTGATGGTGATCGCAGAAACCACTGCAAACGACCAAGCAGAACAGCCGACCGCTAAAACTCTCTTTCAGATAGTGGTTGAATTATAGATCACACGCCACCGAACAGTTTCGATAACTAGGCCCTTGCGGTCGGGGGTGATGGAATGGTATCGATTCTTCTCACTGAGCCATCTCACCCGATGAACTCTCTTGATTGATTAATTGGTGATTGCGAGCGCGTCAACTGCTAAGGTTGGTAGTCCGTAAGTGTAGCGCATGTTATCATCGCGGGAGGTGGCGGCGATCTTCACCCACAAGACGGCGATATCCCGCGCCGAGCTACGTCGCCTTGCGCGGATTTTTCCTCAAACAGGTGTCTCCCTTCCGCTGAGCACCTCAACCGGGACAAGCTCTATGCTTTCGACCGGTCTCCTCACAAGTGTGATAGTGTAATGCATGCAAGTGTGTGTGTGTGTGTGTGTGTGTGTAAAGGGCGAAAATAGGTCAAGGAAAAAGTAGGAAAGATCGCGTGTGGTCTGTAGTCCGTTAGACTACTGCTGCAGCATTCGCCTGGAGTTGATTGGAGAAACCACGGAAAACTATCGATGAAAACAGCCACCTGCAGGAATTCTCGACAGAATTCGACCCAGCTCTGTAACAGTGTCCAAAATCCTGCCACCGTCTGGAGTGGAACCTCGGACCTCCCGGTGAGAGGCACTGCAGTCACATCATTTGATGCTCTGAGCCGCCTTTGCCGGTGTGAGCGATTTTTCTAACTCTGCTCCTCACGCCCCTACGGCCACAAGGGAATATCACACGGCATTTCACGTCTGTTTCCGTCATACCGCTAGAAGTCGCATGATCGCAAGCACTGCTGGATACGGTCGCGATCATGCGATTCCTGACCGCTGAGAACGTCGCGAAATACCCTGACATATTCCATCGTGAAGACCGGCATTGAGGGGCAAAGTTAAAAAAATCGCAGAACCGGAGCTCCCAGACAGAGGGTTATTCTTCCGCGCGTGATCCTGTTTCCCGTGACCTCTGGCGGTCGGGGAGCGGCGGAGCGCCGAACGGAGAGGGCGAGGGCGAGGAAGTGCGTCGCGGCGCCGAGGTCAGTGCGGACGCTGCGTCCGGACGCCGCTCCGGCGCGGCGGGAGCGACGAACCACCTGCGAGGTGGGAGGCGCACGGCCCCGGGGAACTCCTGAGGGGACCACAAAGGCCTCGCCTCGCAGCAACATCCCATCTCCTCATTACCCATCCTCCACAATACAAAACACTCAATGAACGACACCCCGCCCCCCTCAACTAACAATAGTGGTCCTCCCGCTGCTGTCCAATGATAATAGACAATTAAAGTCCTGTCCTATGGCTCGGCGGCCTGCGACGGGCCTTTGCTGACCAGCGGTGACCCAGCCTCTCGGCCATGGGATAAGGAGTTCGTGTGGTTAGCCCGAAGACATCCGGGCACCATATATACTGGTCATCTTAACCTTACGATGAGCATTCTCATCATCATATAGCAATAGATACTGGGACATTTGTAAGGAAAGCGCACAGATACTATTTTATCCAGGCCGGGAATCAAACCCGGGGTTGCGCCGTGGAAAGTAAGCACGCCAACCAACGAACCATTGGAGGCTTATACAATTAAAGTAAGGATGCGAAAAAACAAAACGAAGTTTTTTTGAACACGTACGTTCTATGCGCGAGTATTTTCTCGCATTATTTGAAACCATTAAGTAATATTACTAAAGCACATGAACTCGCAAAGGTGTTTCTAATCCGCAAAGTTCTTGCCTGTGGTAGGATTCAAACTCACCTACTTAGACTTAAGCTATCAACTTATCCACAAAACATAGCATTCTTTAAGCATACTTAATTTAATCCAAGGGAAAAATAGAAAAATTTTGGAACAATTTGAACAGTTTTCGATATTTTTAAAAATTAATTAATTTCAAGCATAAATTACGCGAAAACTATTGTTTTTCGAAAATAATTTTACATGACTTAGTTAAACATAATATTTTTCAAACGTTTTCATTTAATCAAAAATCATCAATATTGTACTTTTGCAATGCTATTTTTGTGTAACTTTCGATAATCCGAAGAGTTCGACGAAAGTGGAGCCAACATTAATTTTTAACTTCCTTTGCTGCGCACAATGAAAAAAATTGAAGCCGTGTTTGACAAAAGAATCGTTTAAAACTTGATTACATTTCATGTAAAATTACGCAAAACTACTGTCGAAAAATTGAATATTTTTGTATTGTAAAATATTGTATACTTTATTAAGAAAAAATCTCTATCTTCAATATTGTAATTGTAGGATGGCGATTTTAACCTTTTGCAATTTTCGATAGTTCAGGGATTTCAACAAAAATGATATCTACGAGTCTTTCAACCATTCCCTACGCTAACCGAGAGGCAAGGTTAATCAAATCATTTGTAGCAATTTTTGAAAAAAAATGAAAATGTTGAGATATAATGTAAAGTAACCCAAAAATCAAAATATATTTGCGAAATTCGCAGGGACTCGAGTTCGGCATGATCGATTGTAAAATGTCATTATAGGCGAAAATCATCTGAACGGTTAAGGCGCTAGCGTTGTCCACACACGGACACACAGACCTCATAGTGTCACTCGATTTTTTTGGGTGCCAATGGACCCAAACGTGGGTTCTGAATTCACAACGTGTTAGAGGAAGTAATTTACTAAAAATAGGAACAATATTTATCCATTTTTGTGTTTAGGATCCCACAATTCATCACTTTTACTGTCGACACAATGTTGAGTTTTTGTGTCGAAAAATTGCTAAAAATAATTCGAATAATTTCATACAATGAATTCCCTATTATTGCTTCCTTGGAAATTCATGGGTACGTTGAGTACACTGCTTTTAAAGTTTAAGGAAAAATTGACATCGCACGGCGGCGTTTCTGTGCATGCAAATGCAAAGAGGTATTTCCCTGGCGGTTCTCCTCAGGCGCATGATGTAAGCTTTCAGAATCGTTAACAAAACAGGCCAGATCTCTTTTCTGACTACTTCACTCAACTCGGAGACCTCTCCACCAACCTCTAATATTGCTTCCGCAAACTACAGGAAAAGAATTCATTGACCATGTTTACAGTCTAACCGGAAAGTTCAAAGAATACCTTAACGACGAAACACATCTGACTTGTAGATTCTGTGTGCCAGCAACACAGAACCCGTTCATTTTTCTCAGAAACGTGTTCATTTTGTTTCTGCGACACTTATCAATAGTTTCTTCTGAGAGTAACGTTTATTCTTAGAACCCGTAGTAACTTCTCTAGCGAATTCTCTAGCAAGTATTCAAAATATTTTCAAACTTCAAGCACTCGCCTGGGTAATATTACACGAATGTGAATGCAGTCGCAGCTTAATTTAAGTGGATTCCTCAAGCGATAAAAAAACAGGGGCCCTAAAAGTTGTAAATAGAAGTTGCAATAAAACTCTCATATTAACAGAAAAACATAAACGATTTCACCCGGTGTCGCATTAAATAAATTGATTGAAAAATATTTTTACATGAATTTCTCTCTGGCTTCATTTCTTAAAAAATCATCAATTATTTTACAATATTTCCTACGTTGTATTCAAATTCGCCAAGTTATTTAAGTCTTTCATCTTCCATTATATTCCTTCAGTAATATAATACTTCTTCAAAACTGAAAACGACCTTTCTCGGACATTTTATATAAGAGAATTGTTCGAAAAATCTTTATATTTAAAACACTAAACTTTTGGTTTGGAAAGCAATTTGAGCCTTGTACTGAAACAAACGTCATTATTTTTGCTTTAAATGAAAGGAAGAGAGCCCCATATGTGTCTTTTGCTTTTATTAATCAGTTTTTATAATACAAACGTTAAAGTTTAATAAAGTCGTAAAATAAATCGAGTAATCTCTAACAACAGTCATTTGTTAATTACTTCATTTTGAATATCAACTATCGTAGAATACTTACACCATGAGTAGTTGGGGAAGTAAATATATACATTTGAAGTTCGAAGATTGACTATTTTCAAAAGAAACTGTTTGTGAGCGTATTATAAATTAACGCAATGTTCAGCAATCGACTGTCACTTTTGTTCTTTTACAAAAACATTTCTATGATTGTCATTATAAGTGATGCATTATGTTTCAAGTTAAGGGGCATAATAGCACAATCGTCCAATGCAATAAACAAATGTACATTTATACTAATTTCAATTACATTTTCTGAAACATGTTTAATTCTCTGCTCCCAAACAATTGTGATTGTATTGTTCCAGAATTTGTACACCTCCCTCATTTCAACAGTTTTGGAGAATAAGAACGACATGAAACAATATTTTTGGTGATTTCTATTTTTCGTTTCGTGCGTGTGAGGTATTTTTTCGGCTGTAACTACCAGCTTGGGTGGATGAGGACATCAACTGAAGACACTGAAGTGCCTCTGACCCGGAGGTGCTAGGGTTTCAGTCCCGACGGCGGCAGAATTTGTTTTTACGCTACCTGGATAGCTCCTCATAAATTGATGGGTGACTCCGGCGCGTCAATCTCTAAGGTCACTAGCCCCATCCGTTAGCGCAGGTTTATCACGGCTACTTTCGCGCATAACATTAACATGGTTAATTTAACAACAAAACCTTGTAGGAACTTATTTGTTGCAAACTGGTCCACTTCAACATAGTATAGAGTTTTCGGTAGGATTGATACTTATGGAGTTATATGCACAGAACGTAGAAAAACCGCATTTAATCCCCCCAGTTCATCCCTCACATGTTAAGATTTTTAGTTTAATGTGCGTTAGATACCAACAAACTATCATCCCCAATTTCAAAACTCCGGGATTTTTTTTTGTCGCGATTTGTCTAAATTGACTGGGCTAATGGGAGTTACCAATCACGACCTCTACGGTAATCTTTCTAAACCCGCGCCGGTCCGGTGTGATTTGAGCAATCCTGTTTACTAGTTAGACTTACCTCTCTTTAACAAAGCCAATGTCGGCCCCGTGGCCGCGATCGCTAATTAGAAGTGCCGAAGTGATCTGGGACCGAAGGGTCGCGGGTTCGAGTCCCGCCTCGGGCGTGGATGTATTTGTGTTCGTCCTTTCACCCCCTATCATCACCACATCGTTTCATCCTCATACCATAACGTTAAATCCAATAGTGATCGCTAATGACCGTTTGTTGATTCGACCTTAAATAACCACCGGGAGAGATGGCTCAGTGCATCAACCTGATGTCACTGCAGTCCCTCTGACCGGAAGGTCCTAGGTTCGAGTCCCGACGGCGGCAGGATTTTCGACACTAGCTTGTGAGCTAGGTCGAATTCAGTCTTTGTCTGGAGGAGAATCCTAGCGGCCGGCTACTCTGATCGGTAGTTTTCCGTGGTTTCTGCGATCAACACCAGGCGAATACTGGAGCAGTACCCTAACAAACGGGCCACGGACCGCGCGCGATCTTTCCTTCCTCTTCCTTGTCCTATCCTCTCCTCTTACACATATACACACACACACACTTACACTAACATGCACTACACTACCACACATGTCGGGAGACCGGTCGGGAGCTTAAAGCTTGTCCCGACTGGGGCGGTGCCCCGCTGGTGGGAGATACCTGGTTGAGGGGAAAACCCCGCTAGTCGACGGTAGGTCGACGCCAGATCTCGCCATCCAGCGGGGAAAAGATCATCGCCACCTCCCGAGAAAAACCCGCACTACACTTACGTGACTAATGACCAAAGTAGTTGACAATGAATCTTAAATAACCACAAAAAAGGTACCAACGTATTGATTGGCAAGAATAAGTACGGACATACGTATAAGGCCGAGCAGGGCCAAAAGGCGACCTCGGCGTGCTGGTCGGAGAAAGCGACGAAGCACCGTATTTCGAACTACACCTGAGATAGCGTTAGTTACTGCTGAGGGCTCTCTACCACAGATCTCAGGAGGCAAATAGATCCAGACGGGAAGGGAGATGACCAAAACCCAAAAACAGCCCTGTCTGAAACATAAAAGATAACTAATGGTGATACAGAAAGGAACAAATTTTCTCGTTTAATATTTAGTTTTCTAATCCCTTGAATCAGGGCTAGCTTTTGGGTTTTGCCCAAACCACTACCAAGCTGCTACCTTTCGGCGCCTAAAAGACACATGTTTACAATTTCTCTAGTTTGCGGTCCCCTCAGAGTAGAATTAAAATATGACTTCAAGAATATTACAGGTGTATAAAATTTGGTTCAAAATGAAAATTTTCATCGACAAAATTTGACCCATTCTTGTAAAATGTCTTTTGAGCGTTTATGGAAATGTGCAAATTTGAGCTCATTTTTACAGAAAACCTTTGAGTTTTCGAAAAACTTTATCAGAAGTCATTTGAAGCATTGGCACTCACAAAATCAATTTTCATGGAGAAGCTTTTCCCCAATCAAATAAACATGTTTTAAAAAAAGACCCATTATTACTTTCTCACTCCGAAGTAAAGAGAAAGTTATGTATTGCTGCGCGAAAAAACGGCGAATTTTCCGCAGAAAATCTCTTATTATCGGGTCATAGCAAACGGAAAAGTGAAAAAATCCAGTTTCTAAATTTAGAAAAAAATCCTCTAACACGTGGTGTACCCAGAATCAATGTTTTGTGGGTCCTTGTTAGCGAAAAACTGATTGACGGCAAAACGTCTTTCTGTCTGTAATCAACGTTCAGCCCATTTTCTCCAAAACTGATCTCCATCGTTTATGATTACATTTTGTTGCTGGATAGTGTAAAGGACCTTCATGAGAAGTGTGAGGGTCTCATCTTCGTTTAAATCTCTGACTTTTAGAAAATTACAAAAGTTCAAAATTTTGTCGGCGTCTTCCTACAACTACAATCATGAACATTGAGATTTTTCCCTTACATAAATCTGTTCCTTAAAGATAGATTCTGAAATAAGGTCATGTAGAATTTTTCGAAAATCTGAGTACTTTCGTGTGATTTGGTGTAAAATTACCAGAAAGTACGTGCTCTTTTAGCACCAATAGTTTTCTCTTGTACACTACGCGTATAAAAATTACGCAGTTCCCTTTTGTTAAGCTCTCGGTAATTTCAAAAATTGCAAAAGTTCAAACTTTTTTCGGCGTCTTTCTACAACTACAATTATAACTAGCGGTGCTACAGAATGGCGCAGACTTTCCCGTATTAGTTTTCTATTTCTTTTGGTCTAAGCTAGCTATTCGGAATTGTCACCTACTCTTACCAGCTCCCATCTATCGCCGCCCAAACAACATTATTTTCACATTTTATTAATTTTTCGGTTTCCTAATGGTAGAACGGAAATATTAATTTTAGAATATTAAAGAACACAAAAACCTAGTCCTAAATGGAATTTTTTTGAACAATTTGAAGCTATTTTTTAAGAAAATGGCGTTTCAGCGCTACTGTAAATGCGAAATATGAAGCTCTTTTTCACAGAAAATTTTTGATTTTTCGAAAAACTTCATTAGAGGTCATTTGAAGTACACTAACTCACAAATACAATAGAGTTTATAAATGGATGAAAATGGCATATTAACGGTGTGATAGATGTTTTAAAAAATTTACATTTGTGTAATTTTTGGAAAAAACAAAAAATACTTCAAATTAAACTGTACGTCACATTAAAGAGTGCAAATGGCACTAACCGTTCGAAAAGTTTGAAGAAACAAATTTGGAGCCATTTATGAGAAAATGGCGTTTGGGCCTTTCTGAAAATGCGGAATTTTGAGTTAGTTTTCACAGAAAATGGCTGAGTTTTCGGAAAACTTTAATTGACATTATTTAAAGCACATGTACTCGTAAATATTATAAAGTGAAAAAAGCGCCGCTAATGTAAATATTAACGATCTGAGAGAAGTGAAAAAAATTACATTTTTGTAATTTGAAAAAAAAAAGAATAGAGCATTATGGAATTGATGTCATCTCATAGAGTACATTTAGCACTATCCCTACCAAAAGTTTCAAGCAAAAAATTGGAGCCGTTTTTGAGAAAATATTGTTTTCGTTACTTTTTAAAATTGCACATATTGTATGCAATATTGCGCGAAAACGACTAAAATTTTCAAAGAATTGTACATGACCTTAATGAAAGAATTAATATGGAGAACAAATTTCATTTGAAGAAAAAATCTCCATCTTCAATTTTGTAGTTGTAGAAACACGCCGAAAAAAATTCAAACTTTTGCAATTTTTGAAAATTCAGATTTAACCGCTAAAATCGGATCTTTATGGGAGTACTTTACTCTATTCTTACAAAAAATTTAAAGAAAAAAATTGAAGACGTTTCAGAAAAAAATTAAAATGTCCGACGGGCTTCCCCCAAAAATTAATTAATGCTTTTCAAAATCGCAGAGCTTCGACTCGGGCCAGATGAACAGATATTTCTTCAATTTGGAAAAATCCTACACATGGTTTAGGCACTACTGTTGTTCATATACACCGGACAGACGATAGACGGACAGACGTTTTAACATCAATTGATTTTTCGGTATCATGGACCTACAAATCAGGGATTCTGGATACACCACGTGTTAGAGGATTTTTTTTCTTAATTTAGCAACAGGATGTATCTGGAAAAAGAGCTTAGAATTTCGAAATTACAGTTTCGCTTAAATGCCATTTTCATAAAAACGGTTTCAAATTTTTCATAGAAAATAATCATTTAGGACGAGGTTTCACTGTTCTTTAATATTCTCAAAATAATATTTCCGTTCTAGTATTACGAAACCGAATTCAGAAAATGTCACAAAAATGTACTTTGAGCTGCGATAGATGGCAGCTGGCAAGAAAATGTGGCAAGCCCGAATAGCTAACTGAGACCAAAGGAAACAGAAAACTAATACGGGAACCACTAGTTTCATATTTTCTGAAATTATCAGTGCCATTGTAGTAGAATGAAAATATGACGTACAATACTGGTAGTATTGACAAATAAACGTACTCGTAGTACTGACTAATAACGTTAAGTAAGAGAAGATTACGTGATTCTGTGGAAATTTTAACGGAAATTGACGTTTTTTTGGATCCCAAGACGCCTAAAAAGAGTAGTTCTTTTTAAACATCTTTCCGTTCTTCTGCCTGTACGTCTGGAACAAAACTAGCGCCTAAACAATTCATACGAGTTTTTCGCAAAATAAATAGTCGATGGACGCCTTCATCCAAGAAATCGTTCTAAGAAGTTCCCACACGGTGTTGGCAAGTAGTCTCTTTGTTTTACGTGCAATCCACGCCTCTGCATACCTTAAAAGGTATCCCCCAATTGAGCGTTGGTGTATGAAATAACTTTGAGCGAAGAAAGCGATTCCGAGGAATTTGGGAACCTGCTTCTCTTCAGAGTACACATGAACCAGTATCGTAAATTGTTATGAGGCAGGAGGGAAACTGCAAGTGGTTTTGCACTCACGGAAGCGATGTTTTTAAGATCTAACCAACTGGGCACTTGCGATTTCATCGGAGAAAAAGAAGAGCTGTAGACAGTTACAACTGATCAGCACTACATATACGCAGTCAGAGTCGTAGTGGTCAGACTGTACCTATGAACTGTCTATTAGAATTAACTTTAATAACTACTAATCCGTATTTTTATAGACAGGTATATCCTTCTTTTAATTAATCATTTTAAATATTTTAATTAATAATTGAATTTATAATTCATCACAAAGAAATACGGTGGTTATTTGTCTCTCTGTATTGCATACTCACTTCCTAATAAGGTAAGTGATGCAAATATGGCCAGTGGTACCATAGATGTTACTAGCATGCTGTCTGGGAGAGCGTAAAAAGTGCTTTAACCCCCTACCAGGGTTGTTGACTCGCGCATGCGCACTCTGGAACCAAGTATATTGTCAAGAACGTGCCGACGGCACTCTGTCCTTAAACCTTCTTTTCATGTAGTTTTATCTTACTTTAATTCTTACGTTACTGAAATCATGTCAGCCAGTATTTTTGTAAAATTAGACTGTAAGAGGGTAATTCATATTATATATTAGTTTAGCTAGCCATAATTCCATGGTCAAGCTACAAGAAACCTGTTAATTTGGCAATGGCCATAAAACCTGCATGTGGTCATATTACCTTCACATTACAATGTTTTTGTAAAACAACAACAAATTTTTTCCTAAATCACTTTTTTGTGATATAGCTATTTCAACTTGAAGCAAAATTTATTACATAAATTGTTACAATTTGTTACATTTCATCATGATGCTGTTCATTTGGCCAATTGTTGAAATATATACACTAGGAATGACTACACATCAATACAATTAGTATTATAAATTGTACAAATCTGGATTGCTATTGCATAACAAGACGTGCATTCCGAGATATATAAACTTATAATGAAGAATGTAATTAGGTGTGTTTAGAAGCTTGCTTCGACAGATAAGACAACGAACGCTCAAAAGATTGGCATAGGTCTTATTTTCGTTGAACTCTCTGAATGTTCGAAATTTACAAATTTAGAAATAATGCGAGAAAGTTTGCATTGGTTGCAGAACCACTAGTTTTCTCTTGAAACGATAAAACTGCAAATTTAACTCTCAATGACGACTGGGTTTTAAATAGTAAATAGGAATCGGATGAGTCTAACTACTCAAGAACAATTGTCTATCATATTTAGAAACTCCATGTTCTACTCATAAAATTGTAAAGAATATAATGAAATGAAAACGAGTAGTATTTTAACTCCAAACACTTGGATCCTTTATTTCTAAGAAAGAGATCTTAAATAATCTTTATTTTCCATTTTCATTTTAATCACCTGAGCTTCTGTTCAGCAGTGATGTCATCGAATTAGTCTATAAGAATAGCTGATGGGTTAAAAAGAAGGAGTTATAAAAAGCTATTCGTACAATTTTAAGCACACTATTCAATCACCAGATGTTGGCAACGGCGAGAAAAGACACGATGAATGTGGAGCAAGAATGTATCAACGTAACAAATGAAATATTATTGTTGTCTAACAAAGTGTGCACTTCGCCAAGCAATTGGGTAAAGAGGCGGTATAGCTTCAGAGGTTGTCGACCAGAGATCACATTGGCATCAGTTATTAAGGAGTAAAGTGAGATGAACAGGTATTTCAATCTCCTTTGGTACTTTTTGGAACTTTCTATAATTATATTTAAGATACTATTGTAAAATTCCTTCCCTCACGTTGGTTTCATGAATATAATTCACGAAGACCAAGTCCGGTGTGTAAGGATGACCCATCATAGATTGAATGAACGCGAACTTTTAGTTTGGCGTGTGTTTTTGAAAAAATTCTATTAAAATAAATTATCAAATCAGTTAACATTTTAAAAACTAATTGATCGCGCATGTAGTACGTTTACAATGTTGGAACAGATAAATTTTAACGACGATTTATAAGTATCTTTAATTCAGTAATAGAAATTGGGTAGTAAGAATCTACGAACACTTTTGCCAGAAAAGAATAGTTGCTCAGCATTTGCATATCACGTGGAAATTTCGAATTCTACCTTGGCTCGTCGGATCGCTGCTGTGACCCTTGATTTGTCATATTACAATATATTTGTGTGCCTTTAATACTCATTAAAGGAAATGTATAATAGTATAGAATAAAAGTAACTTCCTGGTATGTTGTGAGTTTGTCGTTTGCCATTTCCACACTTAGTCCTCGTAGCTTGCATGTGACTGCGTTAAACGTGTACTTTACTGTATACTGTCTTATATAATTTGTATTTTTAAATTTGATAACTTTTTCATTCTTTACCACATAAACTATGGGTTAAGTTCAAATTATGATCTCAAAACTATTTCGTTTTTCAAAGTTAGAAAAATATAAAATGATATTTTGCACATTCGCAGTTAATCAATTAATTAGAACATTTGAGAATTAAAATGGTGACACACAAAAGATGCACAATTAAGAACAATTTGATAAAAAATTGTAGACTTAAACTATTTTAAAATCATTGGATTTAAATAATCGCTTCTTTAAAAAGTGAACACAGCAGATATTGGAGACCCAAAGATTAAATCGATCTGGATGTGTTCAATGCAGATTTTTTAAGCAAGATTTACGTGAACAAAAAGTACCATAACACGGAGATTTTGACAGAAATGCCCTTTCTCACCTTAACAAAAATTAATGAAAAAACTAAAATTTAATCATTTAATTTATGTTTTATTACGAAGTATCCATTCTTAAAATTCCTAACATACAATTCATAGATTTCCATTACAACGGTGCGAAAAAATAACGCAGACCTTGCTGAAAGATAGGCGATAGTTCACAATGCTCTGTGAGTGATAATGGCACTCTCTGCCAGGTGATGAGGGTGGTGAACTAGCTTCGGAGTTTGAAAGGGTCAACAGCTCATCCTTTTTAAGCTGACAAGGCACGACACCCAGGTATTTTACTTTGTGTTTCGCATTTTATGAATTATTTCTCTGCTCTCTCGCTTGCTAGTGAATCGTGACGCTAATTTTAACTAAAGCAATTACCTAGAAGGAATTCACTTCCCTTGCCCAAAGTTATTTCTCATTTTCTTCAGCTAAACGCTTTCTTTCTTTTCTCACCTCTAGTTGTTTTTCTTCTTATTCCGGGGTCTTTTTCCAGCTTCAGGAGATGCCGATTATCGATTATCCGCGCCGGGAACAGACTATGTCCCTCATGGGGGCACCCATTAACCTTTACACTTCACACACGCGCGGTCTGTGTTCAGAAATCTCACAATGTCTTCCGCGACAACACTCGTACATGAAAGACAAGGGACAAAGAACCACGCCAACGGCGGGACTCGAACCCTCGGCCGAGTCGGCACGCGCCCTAGCCACCTCGGCCATCCAGGTCGGCTTCCTCACTTCTAGTTTCACCTTTCATTGTATTTTTAAACTTTTGACTAATCAGCCCGTATTATATTTCTCTTGCTCTCTTATAATTCAAAATACTTTTGTGTGCTTTTACTAATTTCATTGTGTTCTGACTGTATTTTATGACTTTTCTGAAATTTCTTGAAACTTAATTCCCTCCTTTATTGAAACTTCAGAAAGACAACTGTTAATTTACATTCTTTTCTCAAAAAAATCATTTATTTATTTGGTACGATGAAAAGTTTTTGTTTTTTTGTGTGTGTTTGTAACAATTTACTTTGCATTTTTCAACTTGGAATATCTGAACACTGCTTCCTATTCTATTTTCCGATGAGCTTTTTGTTCGATTTGGAGTTTAAATCAATATTTTTACTTCTTCATAACCTTGTATATACGGAGTAAATAGTCGGATTGTGCTCTGTCGAAGTTCTGATCTGGCCTGCACTTTCATTTGGCGCGTTGCGTCCCTCGGCATGCGCGATCTAGCACCCATTGGCTTCCGACGCCAAGCACTGCGCTTCGGACCCACCTCCCACTGCAACGACCGCACTGCCAGATGGCCGCACCCGGCTGCGAATTCCGGGGCTATGCGTTTACCCTTAATGCATAGATGCTTAGCGAGGCAGTTAAAATCAAAATTATGGAGAGTCTTAAGGAGAATTTACATTCATTGGCGAAATGCTTCGCACATACATTTCATTGGCACAACTTTGCATTCAGCTGTTCTTCTTTAGAATCTTCTTAAGCCAGTCGCGGGCGTCATATGCCACTTTGTTTCGTGAAATGGATCTCTCAGCGGTCTATTAAACGAAGCGGGTGGCTCCACACGGGATGAATCAGTGAATTATTTCATGTACTATGCATTTATGTGCTAATTCTACCAGTGTTTTATATGGGGATTATGCATGTTCTACATTATTGCCAGTTACATATACGATCTCAGTAAATCTATAATTTGCATTGCGTACACCGAGCATCAAAAAGGAAAGTAATATTAATTTTAACAATGATATCAAACGCACACAAAATCATTTGTCAGATCCAAAGACTTCACACATGTTTCTCTATGTATTTCCACCTGCTGAATTCGAATTTGAAACCAGAATTGCGGCACCAACCTCGAATTTTTTTAAATTCGAATAAAACAAACATCGTGGCATTGTATTTTTTTGTTTCCGGGGGTTGCTGGGAGACCCACTGCCTTGACACATGTTTCTCTACGTATATCGATGCGCTAAATCATAATCTGCAATCAGATTGCGCCATCATCCTCCAATTTTTTAAAATCAAAAGCGACCATTGCCACCAGTTGTTTTTATTCCGACTCGCTAATACGTATTGCCAGTCGCCATAAAAAAGACGACTTTTAGAGAACGTGCGAATTCCATCCGCAATCAGAAAAGTTCAAATCCGAATTCAGATTACATGAATGAACCAATGGGCATTCAGTAAGTGTTCGTTTTGTTATCCATCAATCCTTACAATACAGTTCTCTCCTTCCAATTACAATTACCCGCAAACACATACTCATATGACAAATAAATAAATTTGAACTCTGAGCCTATTCAACTGCCTTATCATTTTCTCTTACAATCTATACAATTTTAAAAGCCTGTTCAAATATCAAGTTCTGCGACTACTCGCGAACCACGCGTTATTTTACCACGCGCCATGAACATTTGTAGTTGTAGAAGAAAGGTTCGAGCAACTAGAACGTATTTCTTTCTCCTCGAATCTTTCTTCTACAATTACAAATGTTCATCTAATTTCTTTAGCAATAGCTGTCTTCAAAGTCCAACATCATTCCCGCTGCTGCATTTGCGATTACATGAATTTTCCTTACCAGGAGCAGAAAAATAAATATTCACGCGAACTACTCCACCTAACGAGAAGAGCACATCTGAAAACAAGATTTTCTTACTTGAGACAGACGTAATGAATTCGTAGTCACGTCGATTATTACGTTATTCGCATTATTACGTATACGTCAATTATTACGTTATTTCACTTAAATCCAAATAGTTTTCTTTTTTTGTTTTTTTCTTCTTGTTCTCTTTCTTTTCCTTCTCTTTTTCCATTATATATTTTTGCCTTCTTTTGTTTATTCTTCTCCGTCTTTCTTTTCTCCTTCATCTCCCTCCTTTTATTTCTTCTCATTCATGATCTTCTCTTCCTCCTTACTCTCCATCTTCTATTTTTCTTCCCATCTCTCCTGAAACGTATGTCTTCTATTTCTTATACTCCTTCTTCTCCTTCCTTGTTAGTATTTCAGTGAACTTTAATCTGGCATGAGAAAGGGGTCACTTCAGCACGAAAGAGAGCATTGCATAAATGTCCAGCACGTTCCCTGTCAAAATATTTGCGATTGAGGCTGCTCGGCTAAATTTATTAACCTCTCCACACAGGACAATTCCCTCTGTAAGACGAGCCTAACTCCATGTCAAAACACTGCGAACCGGAGCGCTGGCCGGCGGGAGGAGTCGGGCGCGCACCCCTAGCAACGGGCACCGAGTGGCGCGACACCCCGCTGCCCATCGACACATTTAGTTCGTGAAAAAAGAGGGCGGAGGGAGGGGAGGGGAGGGGAGGTCCAGTTGGCGAGCGCGAGCAGCGTCCATCATACGCGCGCGCGGGCCGCGACGTGACGCGTGGCGACGCCCAGCTGCGCGCGCGCTATTTCGGATCGGGGTCGGTGGCGCGAGGGGGGCGGGGTGGGGCGGGCGCAGCTGGCCACGGCCGAGGGCAGCGCACGGGCAGCAATCGCCACTCACTCACTCACTCACTATCGAACCCAACGCCCCCACTCCAATCGCAAGGCTAATTATTAATCATTTACTAGACAATACGATAAAGATATACTCTATGTACGAGAGGAAGATACTCTATGTATGACAGGAAGATACTCTATGTACGAGAGGAAGATACTCTATGTACGAGAGGAAGATAGAGGAAGATACTCTATGTACGAGAGGAAGATCCCTATTGTCGTTCGTGATGAACCTTTCTAGCGTAGATAAACTAGTAGAGCTCCAAAGCACATACTTTCTCGCATTGTTTCTAAATTCGCAATTTTCGAAAATTCAACGAAAATCAGACCCGCGTCATTCTTTTAAGCGTCCCTTCTTCTAACCATGTAAGAAATTTAAAGAAAAAATCTGGAACGGCTGACGAGAATTTTTTTGAATTGCATAAATCATGAGAAAACTATTACTTTAAAACAAAGTTGTACATGACCTTCTTTCAAGAGCTAATTTTGTTATAACAGACGTCGTCTGAAACAAAAATCGCCATCTTCAATTTTGTAGTCTTGAAAAGTTAACTTTTTCAATTTTCGGAAAAACGGGAAAATAGCGGGAAATAGAATTACCACCATATTTTTTTACCGTTCTTTATTACATATAACGAGAAAATTTGAAGAAAAAATTGGAAGGGCTTTTGCGGAAAAAATATTTAAAACATTTTAACGTGCTTCTATTTCGCTCTTAATTACACGAAAACTACTCATATTTTCCAGAAATTGAACATATACTTATTTCAAGATCTGTCTTTAAGGAACAGATTTCATTGCGGAAAAAATCTCTACCTTCAATAATATAGTTGAAGGTAGACGACCCAAAAATATTGCACTTTTTCAATTTTCAAAAAATACGGGATTTCACACCAACATGAGATCTGCGCCATTCTCTTAAGCGTCCTTTACGCTATCCGAGGGCAAAGTTTAATTAAGAAAATTTGGTGCCATTGTTGAGAAAATTTTCAAAATGTTTTGAAGCTATATATAAAGTACCCATAAAAATCAAAATATTCGTTTGAAACTCACAAGCCCCGAGTTCGTTCAGATCTGTCGACGAACAGGAACAGTTTTGCTGAACAGTTTAGGAGCTAGCTTTGACCACAGGCGGACAGAAGTTTGCCCGTCAATCTATTTTTCGGTATCAAGGATCCACAAGACATGGATTCTGCTACACTATGTATTAGAGGATTTTTTCTACATTTAGCAACTGGATTTATCCACTTGTTCGTTACTAGGGTCGGTCAATGAGAGTTTTCTGCCGAAAATTCGCCGTTTTCCGGTGTACGATTGCGTAACTTTCTCTTTTTACGGAGTAAGTGCGAGATGATAAAAACTTTGATTTTACTTACTTCTAATTTTTAGAAAAATACAAAATAAACTAGTGAGAATGAGTTGCACAGCGAAACTTTTACTCGTCTTGGGGTTATTTCTCAATAATTAATCACTTGTCGTACACAAAAGTGCACGACATCATTTTAAGATATACAAACGAATTATGTTATGTATCCAAGCCATGCAAGCCAAAATAATCAATACGTGTGAAATGGCTTGGAGGGTTGGGACATATCTTAAAATTTCCATTAGCAGGGATGCACGCCAAAAATTGGAAATGTGTGGGACATCGCTGTAGAAAAGTTGGAAAAATTCGTCACATTCACTAAACAGAAAATAGAAAAAGCCAAAAAAATATATTTATTTAACGTCAAAAAACAACCTAAAAACAGGGTGACGTTCTATGGGGAGAGGTGAAATCTGTTCCTTAAGCTCTAGGAACAGATTTCACCTCATATCCACATTTCACCTCATATCCTCTTAACTCATATCCACATGAAGGAGAACATTGTAATATACATAACAACGAGCGTTTTTGGCACGAATTTGAATGAAAATATTCGCTCCTGTGTAATTATTTTTTTAAGACAAATCAGCTACAAATATTGGCCATTAAGCCTAGTATTCTACGTGAAGAAATCGATTTACTGCAGCCAGAAAATAAACAACCATCATTCGAATATCCATATTCCCCACAGAGCTCAAGAAAACCAACACTGTCACTAAAGCTACATTGTTTCAAATTATTCAGTATTAATCCTGGAAGACATACACATGAACATGTACCTAAAAGTGTAAAAGAAATGTTTTCTATTTACTAAGATAGTACACATATGTAGTGGGACAATTTGTGAAGGCCTTACCTAAAGATGAGCCTTGTTTCAAACACCTTTGTTAAAAGTTGACGCAATTGTCTAAAGCAAAATTATTAAAAGAGGATACCTTCATTGAGACTGATATTAGAAAAGTGATGTTTGATCTCCAATTTGAACTACATATGACAGTAAATGAAATGAAGCATAGAGTGCTTTTAATCACGTTGTTAATAAGTATCTAGCCAACAAAAAAGGCCGAGACTATCAAGCAATTGTAGCCAATGTGCTGGATGCTTTCAAGAAATTGGGATGTTTAATGAGACTCAAGGTTTACTTTATAAACAGTCATTTACAATTCTTTCCGGACGATTTAGGTGATGTAAGTGCAGAACAAGATGAGCGTTGTCATTAAGATCTGAAAGTGATGAAAAAACGTTATCAGGGACACAATAACACCAACTTGTTGGGAGATTACTGTTGGCTACTTCACCGAGAGAGTCAGCAAACAGCGCAGAGGAAAACAATCTCTATCAGGGGCTTTAAAGAAAAGAAACGAAGAAAATATACGTTAATGGACACGTAAAAACTTTGTGAAATGTAACGTTAAGAATATAAAGCCATCTTGTTTGTTTAAATGAAGTTCTGTTGCAATTTTAGAGGACGTTTAATTTTCATTTTATTTGCATATACAGCATATTTTTCCAGATCTTAATAGATCAAATTCTGACTAAACTGTGGGTGATGGAAAGAAATAGAATTGAGATGCGGATTCAGCACCCAAGAAACTACAAAAATCAGCTATTAAGATTTTAAAAGTTTTTTGGAACCCTGTTTTTCTTGGCCAGTGTAATAGAAAGTGATAAAACATATAGGGCTCACTGTCTTTCTTTTAAAGTAAAAATTACTTAATATGAAGTAGAAACCTCAAAACTGTTTCTAAACTAAAACCCTTATAGTTTTAAATATAAACATTTTTTGCAATTTTCTAAATATCAGTGTTTTAAATGAAAATAGGAACTATATCACACTCATTAATGCACTTTTTTCTGGTTTAACAAAAAGTTCAAGAAAAAAATTTAAGCCATTTTCCAGAACATTTTGAAAATGAAAGAGGGGTTTCATATGAAGTATCCTTCAAAATTTAAATATCTAAAATTTATCCGGAACGGCACTAGTAGATTTCAGTATACCAAAAATAGAGAATAAAATATTCAGGGCAAACTGATACTGAATATTGGGGAATGGTAAGAAATACATTAAAAATTGACGACCGCCCGAGGTTGCCGTATAATGGGACCGTATAAGCAACTCTGGGGGAAGGTTCCCGTATCTGCAACCCGAGCGCTGAAATCAGCCGAGTAATGCAAAAAGGTATCAAAAATTTGTGTAGGTGAACTAACAGGAAGTAATAGAATTGTGGGTAAAACAACTGATAGGTTGTCATCTGCGTAGCGGCGTAGACGGGGGAGCGGTCATTCTGCGACACGACTCTAGACCGTGCACATCGTCTGAATTAGCTGCAGGGAGCGGAGTACGACTTTCTAATTTTCTTTAAATACGAAAGTGAAACATAAATTTTTCGGTGATACTGAATTAGAACTCAGAAACATTTTTTCACAGTGGCGAAGTGAAACTTATAAATATTTAGCTAGCGGTACAGAGGAATAGTCGGACTTTGAAATATTTTTTTAAACACGGAAGTTCAACATATAATTTATTTCAGTGATACTGAATTACGACTTTGAAACATTTTCATAGTGGCGGAGTGAAACTTATATTTCGCTAGCAGTACGGAAGAATATTCGGACTTTGAAATATTCTTCGAACACTAAAGTTGAACTTACAATTTAGCAAGGTTCCGAGGGGAAAAACAGTTTGCGAGTAGGCATCCGCCTGAGACGCAAATGATAGGGTGAAGGCGTAGACAAACAAAGGTAACTAGTGTTAATTGTGATGTTCCGTAAGTGAGAAGACGTGCCAGTGAGCAAGGAAGAAGAATTCAGTGACTGATTGACCTGAGGTTGGGTCGAGGAGACGGACAGTGCCACTAGAAGATTTTGAAAGAATCCTACGAGGCGCCATCCCCCTCGTCGAGGAAGAGAGCTCGTGGTACAGTTTGTAGGAACTATTTTCAAATAATAATATGCGGTCATGACCAAAAGGTTCAAAAGAATTTAGAATTACAGCAATGTTGAAGAATTTAATGAATAAATTTACTTGATGCTGTTCAAAAAGAAAAATAACTGATTATTATTGTGCAATCTGGCACGAAACTTAGTTTCTGCATACAATAAAAACTTTCAGATTTTTCGCCTTCCCTACAGAGAGCAGATAGGGGAGGGCGTATTGTGCAAAGGCAAAGCAATAGTCATCATTCGAACCTAATGAACTGAGCTAGCACGGTAGTGTATGTGAGATTAAATAACGGAGTTTGTAGTTTATTAGTTTAGGGAAGTTATTATAATTTTGCTTTGGCGCCCACACCACACCACCATAGGGTCAAAAAATATTACAATATGTATTTACCAAGTTCTACTCAAAAGCTTCTAACCTAACACCTCCACACAGACTTTCTGATCTTGGGGTACAAAATTGTATTTCCTCTCCACCAGCACCAATCGGGGACACGGAAATCCCTATCCTGGCAATATGACTATATCTCTACACAATGTTGACGACCATAACAAGAAAAATGACAAACGACTGGGAAAACAAGATAGACTTAAGATGGGAGTATGGAATGCCAGAGGAATAAAAAATAAAGAAAAGGAAGTTGAAAATTAACTTAAATTAAAACAAATTAATACAGCCGTAATATCAGAAACAAAGATGAAGTGCACAGAACAAAAGATCTAGAACATTATGAAATGATTTACAACGGGAAACCTCAAAATGAAAGAGCCAGTAGTGAAATAGCTATTTTAATTTATAAAAAGTGGAAAACCAAAATTCACAGTTATACCTACATAAGCGACCGGATCCTATTAACAATATTTAAAATTGAGTTTCCGCTTCAGAAGAAGGCAAAACAGATGATACGGAAATACTTTATGAAATGCTACAAAAACAGGTATACACGTATAATAATCACTTTATTATAGCAGGAGATCTGAATGGAAGAGTAGGTAAACAACCAATTCCAAGCATTGTAGAATTTTATGGAGAAGAATATATCAACAGAAATGAAATAGAATTGCCAGAATTCGCTACCTACAACAATCTTAAAATTACCAATACGTTCTTCAGAAAAAAAAGATATACGTAAGTACACCTGGAGCGCAGCAGATGAATTATTGATTACGTTATAGTGAACAGACAACTAGCGTCCCAAATATCTGATAAGAGAGTCTTCCGTGGGAGTGATGTACATTCGGATCACTTTCAATAATATTAACAATATTCGTATTAGCGAAATGGGAGAAAAAACTACTAAATAAAACAGCGTCCAAAAGGAAGAAATTTTTAAAAACCACTTATTAAATGAAGACAGTATAAAGAAGTTATTCTATGAACAATTAAGGGTATTTACAAGTCAGATCCCAATAGAAGTTGACATAGATAAAGAATGGAATAATATAAAAAGTATAATACAGAAAGCAGTTAATGATACCTCAGGTACAAAATGTAAAGATATAACCGTCAGAAAAATATTGTTTCAGTAAAAGTAGGAGACCTTTACCAGACAACTCCTGAAAATTTCAGTTTCCTATTACAAATGTAAGTGGAAAAAAAGTTAATTTAGTATCTCCGAAAACGCTAGCTCGAAAACTTGCCTCATCAGAATAAACATTTTCCAACAACTACTTCCTTTTGAGACCCTTCTACTTTCTCGCCTTATCAATACTTCGTAAGATAAGAAAGTTATGAAATCGTGCGCCAGAAAACGGCGAATTTTTGTCAGAAAAACTTATTTATGATAGCTTTACAACAAAGTTTTTTATTTACTTTTTGCTTATCTAAGTGTTTCATTTTTTATGCGCTGGATTGTGAAACAAAATGTAAAAGTATTGGAGACAGCACCTAAGCCCAATGAGAGGACGTTCTCAGACATAAATAATTAAAAAAAAATACTTGTAAGAGAAATACCAACATAATTCAAAGCCAATTTTAAGAGAAAACTATGAAGATTTACCAAAAAAACGATTTTTTGACTGAAAATCAATTCTGTGTCAACACCATCTTTGGAACAGGGCTAATGTACCTTAATCCTGACACGTGTGCAGAGTTCAAAAGAACCTTAAACATGGATTTTACGACCTAAAATTCGCGCTTGGATCGTTGAGGTGATTCTAATACTCGTACTTTTCCTCCTTATACTCTAGTGCAGAGAGGAAACGTAAAATAAGTAATATCGCAAAATGATCGGGCAAATAGTTTCGTGTGCCACCGCTCGGAGCTCCCAGGATTTGATTGACTGATTGTTATTGATTACGAGCGCGTCAACTACTGGGGTCACTAGTCCCGTAATGTAGTGCGTGTTTTTATCGCGGGAGGTGGCGGTTATCTTCCCCCGCCGTCCAACCCTGCCCTTACCAGGGAACTCCCACGTGCGGGGCACCGTCACAGGAGAGTAGATGTATTTTTTACCATTCATAAGTGATACAGAGCGTGTTATTGGCCATCTCTATTAAGCCACGGTATACTAACTTGTTTATCAAAGAATATCAAACATATTCCCTATTCACACTACATCCACTCTACGAGAAATTATATCATTAATGCTTTTCCTCGCCAAGTGTACGCTACGCAGGTCAAAATAAACTGCTTAGATAAGACTCATCGGAAACTGTGTGAGTGCAAACATTTCCGTGTCAATCTAATAACGAATAGATTGGAAGGTATAGATATTAGAAACTGAAAGGTATAACACACACACTTGTAATTGCGCCTATATGAGAGATGTAATTGCGTGGAAAACTTTCTTGTATGTTTTCTATAAGTCTGTATAGAATAATTTTATGAAATGACATTTAACTGAAGTTGGGCGGGCAATGAGACGATGATAAACGACTTTCCACTTTCAGAATACAGCACAATTTCAGCCTTGTAAGCGTCATGAGAACGCCCGGAAGACTGAGTGAAACTTCCCTTAACATTCCTTTGGTCGCATAACAGTACACAAATCTTCCAGAGACAAAATGTATTTAAATATATTAAAAATGTATAATTAAAATTTAGAAATGAAACGTAAATAAGCAGTAATTTGAATAGGTTTTTGTGGTCAGGCGGAAGAGTAGGCTAAATGGCTTGAGTGTCGCCACCACTAAAGACATTTGGTCATATATTAATTTATTTACGTTTAAAAACATATTTTTGTTCCCAATAATACCAGCGTCATTTCTGGTCCTAATCCTCCGATGAACCTTTGTCCTGATGGGAAACTGAGTAATTGGAGAATTCGATTACAACATGCATAGCAGTGCTCCAAGCACAGAGAAGGGCGCAGTGCTTCTGAGAGTGTGTTCGCGATGTTCCGCACCCGAGACGGGCCTGAGGACTACCTCGGCGGGGAGTACGAGGATGTTCTTCGCTGGGAATCGTCCCCAAGAGAATGGAAGTTCCCGCAGTAGGTGCCTCAATTCCCGACAGATGGCAGCCGGGAAGAAGATGGGGACAATCCGAAAAGATAGCTCCGACTCAAAACCAAAGGGAGTTAACTAGTATTTGAAAATCTGCGTCACTTTGTAGCACCGCTATTTAAAATTTGAAAAGTGTCATTTCCAGAAATAAACATACTCGTAAGTAAATAACAAGACAGGAATACACTATACCTAAAGAATGTAAATAGGAAACGTTATCTCTTCTCTTAGCATACAAAATGATTAATATATTGCATTTCGATAAAACTAACAAATATTTTTTAGAAACACATGTTATTTTGGTTTATTGGTGATTTGTCGTTGGAATTATTCGAAATAAAACCATCACTGTCAGTTGCCTGCTCAGGATTTCTAAGCCAATGAAAGCGGCTTGTGTATTAATAGTGCTGGCCAACGCAACGCCGCCCGGTGATGCCGTGCGCCTGAAGGCGCGGACGATTCGTCGCGGAGGAGAGAGACCTTGGCCGTCTGGCGGCCACGTGGCGCGGCCTGGGCGAAGGCGGAAGCCGTTCCAGGCGAATGATGCAGCACTGGCCCAATCGCAGCCTCCATTGGAGGAATGAGCGCCGAGGCCCACGCGCGCGCCGTGACGCGCGGGCCGTGCTCAACGAGTGTTTGCGAGGCGCGACGCGTCACGGGGAGGGGCCCGTGCCGGGACGTGGTGGCTACTTCGCTTCCGGAGAAGAAAAAGAAGAAGCGGACGCGGCTCGTGAGGTGTTTGGAAAGTCATCAGAAGGAAGCCGACCGTGACCTCGAAAAGACACGGAGAAAGAACGTAGGCGGCGGAAGGCGGCGGCGACTGGGTCACAAAGCGTTACGTAACTTCTTTCTCTCGCCGAAAGCTGCGCCTTGCTTCGAGAAATAGGCAAGGCGCTGGGAATACGGTGTTGCGAAATGTGCTACACATCTGTTTATTTGTTTGTTTATTGGGTCAAAAACAGTACAAACTGTATATGACGTGTGGGGAAAGAGATTGTACCTTACATCCATGTACGGTTAGAGGTCGTTAGGCTAAAGATACTAGGTCTAATGGCATAAGGTCTAATGACAGGTCTAATTTTTTAAAGTTTAATGTCAGTCTATTCCGACCTTATTAATTGGACTTTCTAATTGTAGACCTCTTTTGGTATTAGACCCTCTGTCGCAAAGTCCTTATGTCGCATTATAACCTATTCCTAGTAGACCTCCTGTTCATTAGACCTAACGAATATTAACCTTTTGTAAGTGTACCTAACGACCTGAAACCCCATGTACATGTACACTGTTGATGCGTTGATGTGTTATGCCACGCAACTATCTTTAATTTTTTCCGTGTATCAATGGTTCAAAACTAATGAAAAACTGTTATATTTTGTATAGAGTCGTTTTTTTTTCGATAATTCACAGCAAATTCAAAGAAACGTTATAATACAAAAGTCCATTACTTCCTGGAACTTAAGAAGTCGTTGTATGCCGCCTCAGGATTCCTTGTTAACCTGGTGTCCTCTCAGCTTCCATTATTTCGATATTTCGCCCAGTCATCGGTTGTTCAACAGTCGCAATAAACAAAATTGCGTACTAAGATATTCGCGAGGGATTTAAGATGCACTGTCATTACGAAATGGGTCGCATAGTAAAATAACGCATAAAGAGGCGAGATCTCGACAATAACTGTTCTTTCGAAACGCGAAGTCTCCGAAAGGTGATAACACAGCGGGACTTGAAAGCTTACGTTTTGAGTCCTTTCAGGCGTTCTAAAGACGTTACAAGGTTGTGCTGTATTCTGGCACCGTAGTAGACAGGATTGTAACAGGGGTATTGATCATTCAATGTTCCAATTGGTTGTAAACAACTTGGTTTCGTTGTCTTCAAACATTGGTCATTGTGTTTCCAGTTGCATTTCCAACTGGAAATGATTTATGCGGTAGAGAACTTCACTTAAGAAAAAAGGGTACAGTCGTTTCGCATCCTCTCATTGCCTGCCCAACTTCATTGAAACGTCATACGACCAAGAAAGTGTTAGTGTGTGTTGTGTACTATTATGTATGTAATTATCCTTGTTTAAATCGAACTGCTAAATGTGTTGTGTCCCTAAGTAAAAGTGTTACAAACTGACCAGACTTATCGTACTAGTCGCTTTACTTTCTTTTGAGTCATGTCTATTCTCTTACGGCAACCATATACCAACGCATTTGAGAGCTCCACGAGTCCCTTCAATGGTACGACTCACAGTGAAGAGCGTTCACGAGCCCCCCGACCACCTTGGCGAGGTAGCCCATTGGACCATCTCGGTCCTCTACCTTTACATATACGCTCTGGTAGCCCGTGGGACCATATTGGTGCAAGTATCATTATTCTGGGTGAAAGCACCGGGAGAGGTGGCTCAGGCCATCGACTGATGTCACTGCAGTGCTTCTGACCGGGAGGTCCTAGGTTCGAGTCCCGACGGTGGCAAGATTTTCGACATAGGTAGACAGGTCGACTTCAGTCGCTAGCTGGAGGAAAATTCTAGCGGCCGGCTGCTCCGATCTGCAGTTTTCATTAGTGTCTCTGATCAACGCGAGGCGAATGCCGGAACAGTACCGTAACAAACGGGCCACGGACAACGTGAGGTATTTGCTTACCCCTTTCACACACTTAGTACATGCACTACACTCTCATGGCGGGAGGCCAGTCGGAATCTTAGGGCGTGTTCCTCCTGGGGCGGTGAGCGGTTGGTGGGAGATACCTGATTGGGAAAACTCCGCTAACTCACGGTAGGTCGGTATCGGGTTTCACCTGTAACGGGGCCAGATCACCGGCACCTCCCGAGGGGAAACATACACTACACTTACGGAACTAGTGAACTTACGCGTTATAATCTGTCAATCTCGGTGAATGGGTCCAGTTTCTCAATAATACACAAATTCACATAAATATCACGCAATTACCGTTTACGCTACGGTTTACGGAAGGATTAAAATATTGATGTACATCACAAGCGACTGGAAATTGCAAGTGTGGACCCCCGTATTCCACCAACAACTGAAAATATTCAAACCCTACGCAAGTCTCGCATCACTGCCTTAATAGCGACACATCTTCCCATGGTTTTGTGCGACAAGGCCGGATGATTTTACAGTACTATTATTCATGTCAAGTAATATTAATTTACGAAATTAATTATTGATATTTCCTATATACGTATCGTGAGACGTCTTATTGCATGCGAGTGTTTTTATAGTAGCATATTGAACCGCTGTTCGCCGAGTTTCCACTCCTTATACATTGCGAGATCTGGTTGAGCCGTGTATTTGCTACCTTGCGTGAATTGCTCCAAGGTAACGAACAAATAAGGCAGCTCATGAGGCAATGTACAAAGATGCACAAGGCAGATGTAAATGTACTAAGATGTACCGGGCGAGTCATTTTATACAGTACAAATCCACACCAGCAACGTGTTCCTCATGAATTAAAGTCGAATAAGCAGACACGTTCACTTACAATACAACATTGCCTTTGTAAGCAATATACAAATCCATAATAAGACCCAAAATTAAATTCGCATGCCCCATATGGATTAAAGCCGTCAATACAAATATTTGAAAACTCCAATTAATCCAAAACCAATTCCTGAGATCTACAACTAACGCCTTTTGGTTCATTTCCAATTACCAATTTCAAAAGTAATTCAACATTTATCACTAGATCACCACATCACATACCTTGCTGTAAATTTATTTCGTAACAAACATCAAATCCCAGAACTCGCCAAATTCAGACTCACAAAATATCCAATCCATAGAAGCAGAATCCAAAATAAATATCCTTTCCATACAGTCCAAATCAAATTTCCAAATATAGAACCTGACTAGAGAACCCATAGTATACATAGTACCTCCCCAATATACAGTATATAAATAAATTCAGAAAAAGTTAGTGAGTAATTAATAAAAAATGCATATGTAATGTTTAAAAAAACATTCATGTATTTACCTTCAAAAAAATTACAAGCAGCGCGTACTTTACAAAAGTATCAGTAAATAATTTCTCTTTATTAAAGTTAATTTCATCAGCTGCCTTAATTTCAGTGATTTGTATTGCAATGCGTTCTATATGTAGGTTTTTATGGACAAACATGTATTAGGTAAAAGGAACAATCTTTATCCTTCGAACCGAGATTCGAACTCATGTTCTTGGAGATAACTCAAGAGCTTTACCACTAAACAACAGTTGTCAGCACGCAGTCGCCAATCGGTCGGCTATTGTCGACGCCTAAAAATCTATTGATCTCCACCACTATTTCTAACTTATGCAATTTTATTATTTTATGCAAAATACAGAGTGTTCAACGAAAAGAAGACCTGCCCATTTTTTTCATTAGTCCTTTCCTCAAGTAGAAACTTCAAGCAGCTACTTCAAGCTGAAATGACACAAACAGCAAAACAAAAATTGTACATGATTTTTTTAAAGATTTGATTATTTAGTTACAGGTCTCATTTAAAACAAAAACCATTATCATCAATATTGTACTTTGCAATATTAATTTTTTTGCAGTTTTTGGAAATTAAAGAGACTGCACCGAAAATAGTATCAGGACCCCTTTCTTATTGACATGTCCACGAATTGTCGGAATAGGACCTCTTCCAAACAATTAAGAACATGGGAAACTGGAAATCCCCAGGGATTGATAAGATCCAAAATTATTGAATTAAGAAAGTAACAGCATCACATTCTCATCTAACCCACGCTGTTAATAAAAGTTTCATAAACCCAAAGATACTCCCGGAATGTCTCACACAATGGCATCACATGTCTGCTACACATGACAGTTTTTTTGGCGGACTACAGGCTAATCACTTGTCAACTAATAATATACAAAGTTATAACTGAAACCACCGCTACCAAATTGTACAGACACCTAGAAAAGAACCACCTTTGCCGGTTAAGCAGAAAGAATGTCGCAAATGATCCTTCATATGCAAGGAGATATTGCTACTAAATAAAGTCATCTTCAATGATGTAAGGAAACGCAACCGCAATCATAGCATGGTTTGGACTGACTACCAGAAGGCCGTAGACAGTGTCCCACGCGATTTGAGTTTGAAGACCCTGCAGGTCTACTTATTTCATCCTAGAATTACTGGGTTTTTCAAGGCTAGTATGAAGTGGAGTACCAGGTTACTAATACACAGCGGAAAAGGATGTAGTAGAAACAGGAAGTATTCAGATTAACAGGGAAATTTTTCAAGGAGATTCGCTATTCCTTCAGTTTTGAATTAATTTGATCCTACTATCTAGACAGTTATCGCATACTGAATTTGGTTACAAGATCTAAGGTGATGAAAGACCAGTATCACAGTTTTTACATGGACGATCTTTAAGTGTTTCCTAAGAACGAAGTGATTCTCTCCAAATGCTGTCTGTCGTCAATGATTTTGGCAATAACATCTGCGTGAAATTTGATTTTGCAAATATGCTAATGTCAATTTAAAGAGGGTCAAAGTGACGTCCGAGAGCGATGAAGTTGATATGCACATAGCCATTCAAGACTCAAGAACGACGTAAAACGTACAAATATCTGGGCACTGAAGAACGCAAGAACATCTCATACGGCACAGTAAATAGGAGAATTAGCAGAGCTCTATTACATCAGTAACGTGACCAACAGCTTGAGTTGTTCATCTGAATTGGTTTTGATCAAGTTTTGACGGAACTTTTTTTTGTTTTTAGGGCATTTTAAACTCATTTAGATCATTTATTGATCATTTTTTGGCAACGTTTTAATTTTGGGCGATGTTTTTAGGTCATTAAAATCCGCCCCCTTGTAATCACGCATTAGCCCAAACGTGGATGTTGGACATTGATGATCCTGTGGACATAAACAAATGTCCGCCTCCGCGCGGTGGGGGCGGGGCAGGGGCGGGGGCGGGGGGCGGGGGCGGGGGGGGCGTCGCCGTGCCAAGGCGGATGACGCACGTCCCACGCTGCCGCACGCACGCACGCACGCACGCGCGCTGTGACATAAGCGCCGCGTCCGCCGAGGCGGGGGCGGCGGCGGCGGCGGCGCGTGGCGCGGGAGGGGCCTGGCCGGTGGCCGGCAGGTGGCCGCACACTCCGAAAATCGCTCCTCTTGGATTCTCCATCTTCTTTACACACACACTGGACATGCACTACACTACCACACATGCCGGTCGGGGACATGGAGCTTGTCCCGGCTGGGGAGATGCTCCGCTGGTGGGAGTTGCTTGGTTGGGGAAAACCCCGCTAGTCCGACGGGTAGGTCGGCGCCGGATCTCGCCATCCAGCGGGGAAAAGATCATCGCCACCTCCAGAACAAAAATATGCACTACACTTACGGGATTAATGGCCCTAGCCGTTGACGGGCCTGGAATCACTAACAATCAATTAATCAATCATTTAATATTTTGCTGAATAATTGATCAGTGATTTCGGGCGCGTCAACTGCTAAGTTACGTGGTCCTGTAAGTGTGGTGCATGCTCTTCGCGGGAGGTGGCGGTGACCTTTCCCCGCTGGCTGACGAGACTGGCACCGACCAACCGTCCCTTTGCGGAGAGATCTCATCAGCGGGACCACCCCGCCGCCCGAACTAGCTCGAAGCTCCAAATGTCCTCTCGACATGTGTGGCAGTGAAGTGC
>JAHLJT010008756.1:135414324-135625146 GCA_031308135.1 Acheta domesticus | reverse complement strand
TCTCGCAACACTCTCTTTTGCAATTCTTTCATTGCGTTATTTGTAACGGTCGCAAAAATAGGAGAAAACTACTCACATCTGCAAAAAGTGTACATGAGATTATTTAAAAATTTAATTTTGAAAAACGTATTCATTAAAAAAATCACTAGCTTCAATATTGCAGTTGTAGAAAGATGCAAAAACAATTAAAATTTGCTTTTGTGCTAAATTTCAGAGAATTCAAATCGAAAATCACACTGCGTTCATGAATCCACTATCATGAGAGAACTTTGTCCATCTCCAACAAAATGAAAGTAAAAATCTAGGAGCCATTTTGAGAAATTTTTGACAATGTCGTTTAGGCTTTAATACAAAGTACACCCCAAAATTAAAATATCCGTTTCAAAACTACAGGGTTTTGAGTTCGGCCAAATCAACAAGGGAATATCAATTTTGGAGAATTCCTATAAATGGTTTACGTGCTACTGTTGTCCGTATACAGATGGACTGATAACGTGTTGGAGGAAGAGATTTACTACAAGCAAGCATTATCCATTTTTTCGGGCCCGCAATGCGAGTTCTTCTGTAAGAAATAGCCACTAAAATATTTATTTGCTCACACTTAATTACATCTTTCCGACAACTTTGAAAATGTCGTGATGTGCCAATTTCTACATCTCACACGTAACAAAACGAAATACATTATTCTCATAAACTTATAAAAGCTTGTGTGACGCGTGTGAAACGCGATCGACATTCTGTAGAGAATCAACGTGACTGTCTGCATGTGCTCCCGAGAGCATCAACGAAGCTTTGAAACTCATTTGAAACTTTTGAAGAATGATACATTCCTCATGTTGCTCAACTGAATACCACTAGCTCAATCGAAAATCACAGACGTTGTTGAATTCACGAAATTGTTCGAGAGATTGGTAAACCACATGAGTTTTTTTTAAGAATGACGTAGGACGCATGAGTTCCAGACCACACGATTTCATGTGAAGGACTTGCTTCAGCTGATAACCTGATAGCCAAAAGGTAGCGGAAAAGAGGGAATAGAGCGTGGAAGATAACAGGCGGTACGTTTACAGGATGTATTCTAGAAATTTACCAGGCAAAATGGAACGCAATTCATTTTCAATCGTTTGCTACAACTTAATGGAACAATCGCCTCGTGGTTGTTCTTGGGCAGCGAACTCGCTTTCCACTACGCCGTCCCGGGCTCGATTCCCGGTCGAGGCAAAACATTAGTGTGCGTCTTCCTTGCAATCTTACAGGATATGTTTTAGTATACTTCTCAGGTCAGGTCTCTCGCAATCTTCCATTATACCTCTCAGGTTGAAAGAACGGAATATAGCATGGGAATGTCTAATGGGAACAATCCCATTGTCCGTCCACAACTGTCCCCACCCACTAGGGGGCCGTCCACAAATTACGTAACGCAAATTTGTAGTATTTTCAATACCCCCTCCCCCTTGTAACGCACTTCCCTATCTCTGCGTAACGCTGCCTCATACCCCCTCCCTCCACCTCTAGCGTTACGTAATTTACGGATGACCCCTAGGCGCATGGAAATGTAAGCACCTTATAATGAAGCAGATAAGTAATTAGTGGTAAGATCACATTGCAAAACGGAGTGAGTATGAATTTTTTTTCGGTCGAGTCAACGTTCTTGATCCTCAGCCCGGTGAGTGTCGCTGGGAGATGGAAGCGTTCCTTCCTGCTGGAACGTGAAATCCGGTGACGATCTACACGTCTGCTTGCCTCCAATGCCTCCACCAGTGCAGGCACCGCCCCAGCCGAGACACCCTTTAAGCTCCCGACGAGTGTGGTAGCATAGTGCATTGAAGTGTATGTACGTAAGAGGTGTTAATAAGGAGATAGGACAAGGATGTGGAACGAAATATTATTATATATTTGTAAGGGTGATTCAGCAATCTCTTGTTATAGAGATATTATTATAAGAAGGCAACTTTTTGAGCATACTACTTGGATGCTGCTCGTAGCATAATTGCAGGTTAACTAATATGCCCATGTGCCATAGTACTTAATGCGTTCGTTTGCAGTTGTGAATGCTTTCGACATAACTTCTTGCAATGTCATCGTCCAATAGAATTTTGATTTGTTTTCGGATCCAACAAACTGGTCTCTTCTTAGGCTAACTTCCCTCTACTGACCACGGGGACCACGGGAAACTACCGATGAGAGCAGAGGGCCGGCCGCTGGAATTGTCCTGCATGCAGCGGCTGAATGCCAGCAAAGATTTCGCCCAGGGTGTGCGAGTTGCGAGGGACACAAAGAGGAAGGGACCGAGATGGTCGCTCGCAAAACCCGTTTCCGGCAACGCTGGAGGCCGCCCCGTCCCATCGCTGGAATTCCCGCCCCGCGCCGCGCCGCGCCGCCCCGCCCACTGCGCTTCACACCTGGCCAAACTTACGTAACGGCGGCGCGGCCGCTAGCCACGGGGCGAGGGCGAGGGCGAGGGCGAGGGCGAGGGCGTTCTCCGAAGCGATTCGGAGGGCGAAAGGACGGCCGGGCGGGAAGCCCAGCCACCGGCCCCCCTCCCTCACCCATCGCTTTTTTACTCCGCGCCTCGGCCCGCCCGGCGCTTCCGAGAAGCCCGTGCCGCGCCGCCCGGGGCGCTCCGGGCGGCGGCGCAGCGCGACCGCCTCGTCTTTTTTGCCGGCAGCTGCCTTCGATCGCCTTCGATCCCCTGCGCGCGCCGCCGCCGACTGCAGCACTCGCCTCCAATGTGTGTGCGAATGTGTGAGTGAATGAGATTGTGTCTACATATGGCCGGGGAGGAAACGTCGAAACTTCCAAAATAAGCTCTTAAGACTTAAAGCTCTTAAGAAAAGAAGCTCTAAGCATATTTTGTCTAATAAACTACGTGGATATCCCGAATGGTTGACCCACAATAAGCACTCAAACGTTGGTTTGAAAAAATGATTTCTAGGCAAAAATTTGCATTACGGAAGCATAAAAATACTCCAGAAACATAAATTGTTTATTATTTACAAAAGAAATGAATGTATTTGCTCAGACAGAAAAATTAGCGAGAAATACAAAAGCAGTCGAATTGTGTAAATTGGGTGCTTTTTATTTCAGGCTTAATTTTTCTGAAGAAAACAAGAACAATGAACATTAAAGAACCATCATTATTCTCAAATATTAAAATATTTATGTAAACTAAAGTGCACCCAAAGAGGCCTTGTTATTAGTTTTAATTTAGAATATGTAGTATTTATAAGTTACTCGCCCTCCTACTACTCCAAAAGCCTTATCGGCTGTAGTTCATGTAAAGCCACTAATAAACGAAAACAATTCCCGCCTCTCCAGGGCAGCTGGAGAGGGGCTGCTACGAATCCACATGTTTATCCCTCAGGCACGGATTCTTCTGATACAAAATCTTTCGTTGAGTCAAAGATCAGCCATTAAGGAGGTTATTATCTTTCAATATTTATTTTCTTTAACGTAGTGCTATTTCTTGCAAGTATTCCGGGTGTTCATCTCATGATTAGCCAGGCATAGGAAAAACGATTCTACGATGCTTTATATACACACCCACTGATTGAATCACATATTTGATTAATTGGTTGATTGATTACAGATTCCGGGAGCGTCAACTGTTAAGATCATTAGTTCGTAAGTGTAGTACATGTTTTTTCGAGGGAGGTGACGGTAATCTTTCTTCGCTCGATGGACGAGATCCGTTGGCGATGTACCTGTCGGCTCGCGAGATTTTCCTCAACCAGGTATCTCCAGCGGGGCACCGTCCCAGTCTGGACAAGCTCAGAAGTTTCCGACTGCTATCCCGACATGTATGGTGCATGTAAGTGTGTTTGTGTGTAAGTAAGAGGAGAGGATAGGACAATGAAGGCGAAGGAAAGATCGCAGGCAGCCCGTTGACCCGATTGTTAGGTTACTGCTCTGACATTCGCCTGGTATTGATCGAACAAACTACGACCAAACTACCGATCAGAGCAGCCGGCCCCGCTAGAATTCCCCTCCAGACAGCGGCTGAACTCAACCTGTGTAGCTAGTGTCGAAAATCCTGCCACCGTCGGAACTCGAATTTCATCACATTTTGCTACATTCATGATTGTTCTCCCCTTTTGCTCCAGCGTTACAAACCTAGCGTAACTCTTCGGCCTGACATGATGGGTGTTATCCGACCCGATTTACATGCTTTCTTTTGACGAATGATTTTTCGGTTTAGCTCAGATTAGCTTCCGGGACGGCAAAGTTGCTCGGCGTATGCCTGCGTTCGTTAAACATCCTACACCCTTCATCAAAAATTGGGGATATAACGAAAATGATACCTACATCACTCCCTTAAACTTTCTTCGCACTATTCAGCAACAAAACTTAATCAAAAAATTTGGAGTCTTTTTTTTTCACTTTGAAAATCTCCGACGAGCGTCATGTAAAATACCCCCAAAAATTAAAATATCGATTTCAAATTCCAGGAGCCTTGACACTAGTAAAAACGATCGGGGAATATCAATTTTGAAGAAAATCGGCTGAACGGTTTAGGCGCTAGCGTTGACTGTAGACGGTTAGACGGACGTTTTGCCGTCAATCGATTTCCAGTATCAAGAAGAAACAGAACGTGGATTTTGACAACATCACGAGACAGAGGATTTTTTTCTGAATTTAGCAACAGGTTTTATCCACTTTTTCGTTACCAGACCCCTGCTATAAGTATTTCTGGCGAACATTCCCCGTTTTCCGGCGCACGATTACATAACTTTCTCTTCTTACGAAGTACTTAAGACGAGAAAATAAAAAGAAGCGTGTAAATCGGGTCTAATTTCCAAAACGCACAGAAATTGAAAGAAACCTACCCCGCCTCCGGCCATGTTCGAGGTGTTTTTGTTTTCGTTAGATATCCAGGTACAGGGGGAAACATTAAAACCCAATAAAGCAGTTTTAATTTTGACTCAAAATGGCACTACAGAAAACCCTCGTTAACACGAACTCGCTCAACACAAACTTCGCCGTAAGGCTTCGGTCAGAGTGGATCCGTATTCGGCCGAATTTGACTTCGGCCGAACACGGCCGTTTATGGTCGAATATATCAACATTGCATCCGACAAGTTCTGTCCAACACGGCCGAACTTCGAAGTCGGCAAGCCGATATCAAATGGATTTGATTTATTCTGCCGATCTGAGCTGTCTGAGATGAATGGGGAAAAGTGGTTTCATCTGTACACGAACGAGATGTTCTGTGGAAGACATCGGATACCAGATATCACAACGGATATAAAAGCAGGAATTATGGAATAAAATCGTAGAAGAAGTGGGTGAAACTAGTACAAAATGTGTTGTAAACATGGGATATAACCTCACATACCTTATGGAGATGAACAGTCATTCCTCTGTAGCAATGCATTTTCTAAAATTCGACCTTTTATTAATGTCACCTCTAATTGCTCCAAGTATGTAAAAAAAGTATCAGGCGACCTTCTTGTGTGTTGTAGAAATTTTACAGGTTGTTTCATTAATTGGTAATATAAGGTATGAAATTCACCAGCATTTTCGCGATCTGTGAAAATAGGTTTCACCCTTAAATCTTTTTGATTTTCAAGCAGAAGAAATTTAAGAGCAGAGCTCTCAGCAAGCAGTTGTAATCTTCTCGCTTCCATTGCATGCCATTTACATCCAATAATTCACAGATAAATATCTACTGCAGTCGCGTGTAGTGTGACTAGTCAGGTCGACAGAATCAGTCGGCCTTTCGCGCGCGAACGTTTCTTCGGTCGAAAACGGATCCACTCTGACCGTACACTATCACGAACAGAATTTCAGATCCGACAAGATATTACAGTAAAACGAACATTTATAATACTCGGTTAATATGAATGTTTATAACACGAACTCCGATTAGTTCTGTCCCTTGGAATTCGTGTTAATGAGGGCTTACTGTATTTGTGTTATTCCACCTATTGTCATCCTGTGCGTACCGTCTGAATACAGTCACTCACATCTTACGACAAAGCTGACGTCATTCGACAGCAATACTCCCACGGAAGAGGTCACCCGCCATTACGCAATTGCTATTCACCCGTTCCGATAGGAAACAGGAAAAAAAATTTAGGAAGATAAAGAACTGTTGTACTGTATGTATCCTTAACATTTGTATTGCAGTATACAAGAAGACTTGTTTTAAATAATTAATTTATTCTAATGTTATATCGTAGTATTTTATTTGTTGTTCTTGAGCGGTGTGTGTGCTACGCTTTCGAAATCCCATTTTGTGCTTTTGTTCCGCAGCTTTTTTGCCATTGGTTTTCTTTATAGGGTAAAAGATACGACTGTTTTCCACCTCAACTACATATGCTCCAAAGCATAATTTATTCAAGGTCAGTTGTTAAGAAGCAGAAAATATGAAATAGTTTTTAAACGAATTAATTAATAAAACGGAAAACCCATTTTTGTAAGAATACAAAAATTATAATTTGGTCATAAAACTGTACTAAGCGCAATATAACGACGAGTTACACTTTTTAAGCAAAAGAAGAACTTTTTGGAACTTCGGATGTTAGAAAATGTTGAAACCCATATTAAATTTCATTGAATATTTGGTGTTCTGTTCCATTTAATCAAATTGAATCCATGTATTTCCGTTAATAAACCCTTAGAATTAATAGAATGATTGTCCCATGCAGAGTTCCTTATCTACATGACACAGTTCATGACTTAGTAGTTTAAAATTAAGTTAAAATGCCAAGATATTGTCACTTTGAAAACAACAATTCATAAAGTGCGAAGTGTTCTCGAGGGTTAAACTACTGTATTTTATTAATTTATGAAAAACATTCAAAAGAACGCGCTTGGAAAAAGTTATTTCGGAAGAAATTAATACACAACTCTAAATATTGAATTAAATAAGCAAGCAGAATTCTATGAAACGTTTCTCCGGAAATGATTACTGAGAAACTGGATCAAACTAGGATAAAATTAGCACACATGACGGAAGCTTAACAAGCAAACCACATGTGAGGGGACAAAATAATTCTTTTATGAAACGCGTTTCTTGGAAAATAAACACAGGCTGCGGTCGTTTCAACCAGCTGTTTGCCTTCCAAGGAAAAACGTCAAGTTTGCAAGGTATTTCGTAGAGATGACGACATTACGCAGTAGAATGAAATGGTGGTAATTCTACAAGGTTGGGGAATAATAGTTGCATTATAATGTAACTCAGACAATATTGTTTTTGATTTATTTCGTCTTTTCGTCAAATATGGTTTTCACGACAATTTCAGAGGTTTATAGTTTTCAGTACTGTAACATTATATATTCATTTTATTTCATTAATTGTTTTAGACAATTTTGTTTGTTAGTCATGTTTATCGTCTTTAGAATGATCACAGTAACGCAGAGACATTATTCACTGTGGTATTAGAAACATGAATGTATACTGCGATTTTTGTAACTGCCCAACTGACAGGAATCAGCTGTTTCGTTGCCATCCAATCGGGAGCTTATATTTCACTATGGTGACGTTAAAGCTCCCGATTGGATGAAACCGTCAACAGCTGATTCCTGTCAGGGGCAAAGTTACGAAAATCGCAGTACAGCGCCCTTAACACAATTAAGAAGTTATATAAGATAGAAATGTCGCAACATCTTACTGAATAAACTTGCTCAGAGGCAGCACTGTCATTATGGAAGAGACTCTGATCGGGACGCCCACACGGTGGAAGGGGTTTCTCACTGGCCAGATCAGGGCTGCCCAAGGCGGCGCGCGGTGCCATTCAGGTTATAAGTGGAAACAAAGTCTCTTTCATTCATGTCGGGTTAATGCATAGTGCGCCTAGTGCACGAATCTGGCCGAGACCAACACCCCTTTTAATGTAAATATAGGGTAAGTTTAGATTTATGGAATTTTACTTTCTGGTAAACTCAAAATCATTCCAATGTGTGTCACTGCATTATGATGGTTCATCATGATATCACGCATGGCTCCACCCCCACCCCTCCCGTTTCAGAGCACCCGGGCAAACTGTCGAGATCAACAAGACGAGCAAGTCCGGTGTGAATCGCTCTAATAATGAAAATATGGCCCGCTACCATATTAAAGTGGCCCTTGAGGCCTTGCATGATGGACATCCCTAGGCTAGTCAGGTCGATTTCAGCCGCAGCTTAGAGGATAATTCTCGCGGCCGGCTATTGAGATCGGTAGTTTTCCGTGATTTCTCCGAACATAACCTGACGAGTGCCCGAGCACTACCTTAGGAAAAGAGTTATGGAGCACGGGCTTCTTCCTTTCCTCATTGATGTGTAGTGGTAGAGGGAGTGCAGTGGAGTGAAGTGGTGTCAAGTGTTCGATACGCTTTAAATCAATTTAGAGATAACTAGAAATTAATTAAAACTAGGATATCAACCTCCAATTCTAATTGTAAATGTTTGTAATAGTTTTGTAATTTTTATGATTCTAATTCTAATCAGTTTGCCACCGAGCATTAGCTCAAAGCGGACTTTAATAAACCTATCTAGTATTTTCCCCGCCTCTCTCCTTACTTACAGACACACTTCAGATTCACTCAATTACAAGAGATGACAGAAGACCAGCCAGAAGGTTAGAATTCTACCGTCTTGGGCGGCAGTCTGGTAAACGCCTGCAGGGAACCCAGCGTACGGTCGAGTAGATCGGCGAGGGATCTCATGTTCCAGGGGGAGGGGAACACCGCCAACTCCCGGGATAAAGAGCATGCACTACACTTACGGGACTCATGACTGAATGGGGGGGGTTGCAACTAGTATTTTGCTTTAGATATATTCAAATTATTTGCCAGATGAAACAGTAACTTGACTACTCCACTCGTGAGATTAAAACAGTGTTTAACTATACATTCAAAATGCCCCAATTAGGGCGGTGTATCTGAAAACGTTTATCCTTTTTCTATCCGATTTTTCTTACCGCTTCTCCTAACTAGTCAATCTTAAGCTGTGACGGATCTAGTGTAGTGGAAGCGGTATACATCGATGGCTATGTCGATGTCCAATAAACCGTGTATGAACTGTAACATGACCTCTTTGATTTTAACATAGCTTTCAGTTATTTTCAATACAATCGACTCAGCTTATAGTGAACTTCTAGGACTAATATTTTCGGTTCACTATATCAGAGATTCTCTGTATCCGAAGATGTCAAAATTAAATAGAATTTCTCCATTACGATTGATTTTATTAATATAGCGGCACAGTACAAAACATTAACAGCACGAACTGAAAATTTCAATATCTTTATTTGTTTTATAAAATCAATTATTTTCATTTGTTTGCTTCTTACATTTTCCATTAGTAATTTCTTTAGATCCTTCTTCAGAGTTTGTACTCTCTCCATACTTGATTCTGCATTGCCTTCTGGGTCTAAGTATCGTAATGCAGTCTTTACACCCTTCAATGCCACTTGTGTTGTTGGAACATCGTCCCATCTGCGAAGATCATTTTACTCTCCTAACAATATACGACGTGCTTTCGGTAGCAGACAGGCGCAAGCGGCTAATGAAATGCCGCTTTTCCACGCGGCTATAAACCTAGATCTTCAAATCTGCTGTTCTTAATTTCATATTATGCAGGTACGCGCCAGATATTCCACTCATGTTTGTGTAGTTTGCCGTTTCAATGAATGAAATAATTAAATTACAGTTTTTAGAGCTGAAAATGTAATAAAACCTTTGAACACGATTATCTCAAAACTTGCATGATGTCGCATAGCCGGTTGATGCATAACACCGTCCAATTGCTGTCGTCTAGATAGAACTCAACGCGCTTTGTCCCGCGGAATATCAAGTACAACACCAGGTCCGCTACCTGTACCTCAGGGGAGACGTCTTCGGATATGACATTTGGCCGAAGGTAATTTTTTCAAGCTGCCTAGTGATGTAATGTGTGGCACTGACGCGATATATTATTTTCGAGGAGGGAATTAATTACGTTGTATTTCCTACATTCTCTACAGCCAATATTCAGGTTCACTGTAACCGAATCATCTTATGCTTATTTGTAATGCAAGTGAAACAGGGCCCGTGACAAGTTCACTATAACCGAGGGTTCACTATATCCGAGTTCACTATAACCGGTGTCGACTGTATTTGGCGCATTTTGGAACTCTGTTGGACATAATCTCATTCCTACAATACTCCTATTAAATACCACTCTGGAAATTCTCAGATAAATCCCCTCCTTACATCGCTAGTCGGGGATTTTTCGTCAATTTCCAAAGCACTCGTGGTATTACCTATGATAATACTTCTCAGGAAGAGTTGAAGAGTGGCTAACGTTTTAAACTGTTCAAAAATATTTTCACGTATTAAAAATGTGAACTACACAAGTTCTATATACAGAAAATGAAATATACAGTTATCTGGTTCTCTCTTGTTGAGCGTAGGACGTAAAAACATCTCTTCGGTATTAAAATTAAATAATAAAAACATGCAAGAAATGTGTGTTGGAAACTTTTCTTGTCAGATGCCCTTTCGGACTACGGTTAGTACCTACCTCAGAATACGGTATTGGAAAATCTAACACGAAAGTAGCGCTAGAAAAGTTATTCTGAAAAGTAAATTCTTTCAGTGTATTATAATACACTGATAATACACCTATAATTTTCGGGTGGCATATAAAAGAAAATTTGTGGAATTATAAACCATTTCCTATTTTAGGACATATCGTTCAATTTGCATAGATTCATACATAATTTTGGAGTTGAAATTATCCTACAAAGTGGAATTATCCCATTAGCACAACTGTATATGCTACACACAACGTAATTATCCCACGGAGTGGGAACTTTTCCTTCCGAGTGATCCAAGCCCCGAACTGCGTACTGTAAACAGTGGCGTTCGAGAAATACAATCTCGAGCGAATTATTGTTATTCATCGCCTGGGTGTCATGGCGCTGGGGCACTTGTTTCGCTCTACCACTGCTAGATCGCAGCGCTAGAAACGCCAAAACACAAATGTTTGGAGATATTTCTAAGAATCTTCCACATGGATCCGAAGACAAATAATCGGTTTCCCTCCAGAAGTCTGGGTCAGGTCGAGTGATAGCTAATTTGGCGGACATAAGGGGGTCTAACTAAGGGAGAGGTAAATAGCAAATGTGACCTTGAATGAAAGTAGTTCGTGAGGAAACCGGCACTGACATTGACAGCTGTGATGAACTTTCTCGGAACTGTCTCTACCCAGAAAGCATCAGCAAGAACGCCGCGTGCATTTGGGCGGTGGGCGCTCGCGATTCGCGAGTGGAGGGGGTGGGGACGGGGAGCGTGGCGCGCCGGTCCGCCCACCGCGCGAGGGGCGAGGGCGGGGGCGGGCTGTGCCAGTACTGTCCGCGCCCGCCACCGCCGCCGCCAATGGTCTCTTCCGCCGTGGGGCAGGGCGGGGCGGGGCGGGGCGGGCGCGCCCCCCGCCCCCCGCCCCACTCCCCGCTTTATAATTCCGCGCCGCCCCGGGGCCCGGCGCAGTGTGGAGCGAGCGCGCGGCGGCCAGCAGCACGAGCCATCCGGTCGGCCGGTCCCACCTGCGTCCCCGGCCCGGCCCGGCCCGGCCGGCCACGACCCGACCCGACCCGACCCGACCCAGTCCGACACTCGCACCATGGAGCGGCTGCTGCTGGTGGTGGGCGTGGCGGTGGGGTGGCTGTGGCCCGCGGCGCTGGGCGCGCCCTCCGCCCACGCCCACGCCCTGGCCGCGCCCGCGCCCGCGCCTGCGCCCGCGCTCTCGCCCGCCGCCCTGCGCGAGCAGGCGCTGCTGAGGCTGCAGGAGGTAAGGCCGAAGGCCAGCCGGCGCCATCGCCGCCCCCGCGCCCCTCGCATCCCCACAGCGGACGAGCAACAGGGCAAGTGCAATCGGTGATATGAAAAAAAATCAGCTATTACTTCTTTCTCCAGTTTCCACAGCAATTGCTTCAAACAGTAGGAATAAAAGACGCGAGTAATTGCTCTTATTTTGAGCAATTTCTCCATTGATGAGTAACTGCTCGGTCGAGGTACGATTGCTAACTTTTCGTATAAATAAATTCGAGAATTTGCTTCTAGTGCGAAGCGTTTACTTCAAATTTTTGGAGCAACCTCTGTAGGAGACTCAAAATGGATACAAGATAGGTTGTACACGACTGTTGTAGAGGCTTTAGGTAGTGAGTGATTGAATGAATGAAGGAATTTTTCCTACGATTTCGCCAACAATGCACGTCAATTGTACCACTTAACCTAACGCGGTCGATACCACCAGGACGCGCACATAACAAAACAGTCGAAAATCGACCAATCCAAACAGATCAGTTAGTGATCAATTACTCAGAAAGACAAGAAACTTTTTATTCACATGAAAAGAAGCAATTGCTTGTGAGAAGTAGTAGTTTCCGACCTGTACTCGTGAGCAATTGTTCTGGGATACTTATTATTATTCATATCACCCATGGAATTGACACTCGAAAAATGTAGTAACCTAAAATACGGAGATCGGAAATCTGTACAGCATCTGCCAACATCTGACTCTACAGAACCCGGAAAGCGGAAACTCATGAATTTGGTAAAAAAACTAACAAAATGAATGACAAAGACTTGGTTCTGTTTTATTGCCAGAATTGTATTTTGTCCTTACAATTTGCATAATTTCTCAAAATTAACTAGAGACTTTCAATGAGTGAATAGGTTTGCCTGTCAACGAAGTGTTGGAGACCGGGGCATACTCAACTTTCCTGTATTTTTGGTGTCGAAATCGCAGTTATTTCACTTTAAAGATGGTTAAGGATTTCGATCTTCTTGTTACCGACGAGAAACACATGTTTAAGATAATATAGTAAAATTAAAAAATGCAAAAGGCCAAAACATCTCGAACATGTATCAAAGCTAATTTTTACATAACCAATTTCACCACTTTTCCACACACTTTTGATTTTTTTTAATTTATTTATTTATTTTTCTTGCGTATCTGTTTCCAAAGTTCATGACAAGTGTTTTATGCCAAATCTCGAAAATTTCCTGCAATGGTGAAACTGAGAAAATAAAATTAATTTAAGTGATTTGATAAAGCAGACGTATAAAATATATTGCGTCAAATGCCTGTGTATTTAATACTGTGATTTTACAGTTCATAGTGACAAGTTTATACACATGAAATTTTTCACATCTGACATCCAAAGCAAGAGGAATTTCATAGTTTTCACAAAATTTTCAATGTTTTTATGTGCATATCACCAACAAGAAATCATCCCCTACTAAATGCCTCTTGATTCATTTCGATAATGCATTCAGAATTTGCGTAATTCGGGTTTAAACTTGAAAACGAATTCGAACAAAGAAGGAAGGGGGCAGAGTGAAGCGGTGGGAGCGGAATGTATTGTGAAGACGAGCGGATAGAAGAAAGCGAGCAGATGCTCGAATAAGATTTATCAGTGGAGTGAGATGAATGTTCATTTAATTCTAAAAAATGTAAAGTGATATCATTTAGAGAAATAAAAACCCCAAAAATAACGATTATAAATTTAATGGATCAAATCTTGAACGTGTTGAAAAAATTAGAGATCCGGTTGTCATTTTTGTTGCGAAAATGAACTTCGATGAACTTCAAGAACATATAATCAATAAAGCTACTTAACTCGTCACACTACAGTTTTTAACTGTTTTTCTTGTAAATAAAATAAATTCATTTTTGTAAATAAATAAATAAACAATGAGTTTTCATTAGAAGAATGTGTCATAATTTGTTATTGGCAACTTAATTTAAAGTTTTGTACGTACACTAAGTAAGACCAATATTAATGTTTGCTTCGGTTATCTGGTCTCCGTTTCCAGAAGTATATAAAAATTGCCTGTAAACAGTACGACACACATTTTTCAGAATTGTTGTGCAACCTATGAATCTTCCTTATCCGTTCTTGGATCATAATTGCAATGGAACTGCTTCAGAGATTCAATTACAGATCCCATCATTGAAATCATTGCGAAGGTCATATGATGCTCAAATTTTTGTATAAACTTTGTAATGGAACAATTGTTTGTGAAATATAATTCAATGATTTAAAATTTAAGACGCTAGTGAGAAATAATTCAAGTCAAAATCCGTTATTTGCAATCGACTTCCATAAAGCTGTGTTTGCAAGTAACAATACATTAACCATGTGTCCAATTATCAATCTCTGAAGAAAAAACGCGAGTAATGAAATGAAAAATACTCTGACGATTGATATTTACATCGTCATTTTAGTTATAAATATAACTTAAACAACGAATTCGTAGTACTTTTTCTTTAGTTGAAACTTACAGAACCAGGTTATGAAGTTTTTGAGTATACATTCCACAAACGAATTGTTTAGGAGTCGAATACGGGGCACAAAAGGCCTCCATGAACTCCAGTACTTTCCTTAAAGTCGCTACACTGCGTTTATTTATTTATTATTGGTAAAAAAAACAGTAAAAACTGTATATGACGTATGGGGGAAGAGATTATATGCGCACATTTTCTTGAGGCCCGAAATAAAAAAAAATAATTAAAAACCATGCCTTGAGCGCTCTACGAGTGGGGCAACGCAGGCACGCGAGGCGCGGCCAACGATACGCGCGCTGAGACAGAGGAAGCGCGAGGGGTGTACTGGGCACGTGACGCAATTTGCAACAAATGTCAATAGAGATGCGATAAGCTCTGAGAATGGCTCAGTGCAAAAATCTGTTCTCCCTGTGGCGTCTCTGAGCCGGGAGGTCCTATTGTTCGAGTCCCGACCTAGCTAGATGGAATTGATCCGCTGTTTGGAGAATCATTCAATGAAAGCGGTCGGCTGCTCTGATTGACAGATTTCCTAGGTTTCTCTGATTATTGCCAGACAAATGACGGAGTAATGCCCTAACAAACTAGTCGTAGACTGCGCACAATCCCCGATCTATCGTCTCCACCTTACACCCTCTGACGTGTACATGCACTTCTGTGTATACGCACGCGTCTGGGGATCAGAGCGGTGGGCGGTGCCCCGCGGGAGGAGATGCCTGGAGGGGGGAAGCGCGCGAGCCGGCGTCGAGGAAGGAACAGAACTACCACTCGGGATGCCGCCACAATTATACGTATTTACAGAGAAGCGCAGCTCCGAGTTAATTGCCCTATGATGAAGTGTTGGTAGCGACTCTAGCAATCCGCGCGGCGACAATGGAATATTACGCCGCCTTACCATTCGTAATACCACTCGGCCTGCTAAATCTAACTAAAATGTGAATGAAATTTTATATGTCTTGATTTCCTTGTGTAATATAACTAACACATGTGATGTAGAAGTTTGGAACTATTTCTAAAGAAAGAAAGTTATTTAAATCTAATGAATATGGTCCATTGAAAGTGAATAATGGAACTGTGACGAAAAACAAGTTTTTTTTTCCGTTTTCATGAAAATATCTAGAAATGACAGTAATCTAAGTACTAAATAAGGGTATCTAGGAAGAAATAACATTTCTGTAGTGCTTTTGAACAACTTTTCGTCTTTCCTTTGTAGGTATATTGAAATAAAAAACATGACTCACGAGTTATAATTAAAACAAATTCCTTTCAATTTTTAGACATTCAAATTTATTGTTCTTACTGCAGTTAACTGAAGAACAGTGCGCCCCATTCGACACATGCTTTGTTGTTCTGTTAACTAGAAAAGTATGAGAACATATCAAAAGTCACAAATATCACATGCCTAATGAAAGGTTAGAACGTTAGTTGTATGTAATATTACGAGTTATTTAATGACTAGCCCTTGAAATCCTAGCTATATAAAATCACGAATATTTTTAATGTTTTTAACCAGCACTTAATAATCGCGATTTCACAAACAAATCCGTATACTACTTCTGTAACAGCTATACGCAGTTTTAATTTGCCTTCACCAGGTTTGCTTGCTGTATGCGCACGTATCCCTAAGTAGCCTAAGAACGGGCTGGGCTGGGCTGCGCTACTTTACTGATACGTATATTGTGGTGTCATAAGGAGGATTTTGATGCCAAAACCACTGCCAAAAATTATCAATGAAATTATATTAAAATGTTTTTAAAATGCCCTAAAATCAAAGCAAAAGTGACGAAAAAACTTATTAAAATCCCTTTAGATGAACAACTTAAGCAAGTCGGGATATGTTTCTGACGTAATCGTGGCTTCTTCCTTTTGTTCAAGTCTACTCAGATTGCAAACTTCAAGCGTGGAAAGAAAATATCTGCCTTTATTAAACGCGAAATCGGCCGAACTGACAATGGCACCGATAGGTTGTCGATAGATTGACACTATTAATAAATGAGGGAAGAAATCGAATAGGCTACTCAGGAATTCTGTGGTGAACATTTGTTGCATCTTGTAAATATGTATTGAAGCAAGTACCATTAAAATTATATTAAAATCCACGAAATCAGCGAAAAATTCCTTAAAAAGGACGTAAAGAGGTAAAAAAATGGAAAAAGGATATAAAAATGGGTCACTTCTTTTGTCATAACAGAAAATGAATTTCTATAGTAAAGAGCCATTGTCCTAAACTGACAAAAAAATTGAAATTTCATTAAAACCCGCCCCCTAGTCATAAAGCATTACAGTTAGGGGCAGGGGTGGATCCAGATTTGGAGGGGACCATCATAGATTTTTGTTCAATATTAGACATTTCCTATTAAATTCTCTGTTATTTTCGTAGCGTACATATGGCAGTAAACAATATTAATTTGTAAATAATTACATTATTCCACCAAAAATAAATATTTAAACCAATATTGTCAAATAAAAGAAGGTAACAAAACAAAACTCTCGGCCTTTTGGGGGAGTCATGGCCTCCATGCCCCCCCTTGATCCTCCACTGGTTAAGAGGTCAAATAATGTTAGAAGTTGGTGCGCCCGGAAACAAAAAAGTAATGACTTTGTGCACCAGGTGGCGCAGGATCTTTTTTATTTGCGTGTGTACAGTACAACTTATTTCATTGCCAATCTAGTCTGGCGAACTGTGTCGGTTCCTGAGCTATGCTCCGACCCTGACACGTAGTTCGCCTTACAATTTAACTAATAACTGTTTACAAAAGTTTTCTTCTTTTAATAAACAAACAGAATTTAATTTTCCTCTTCATTATTTCCTCCATTACCATTTCACATAATTTCGGCTCACACACACCCAACCACATAGCCGTCGCAGGACTTCCACTTCTTTACACAAGTCATACGTACTCGTACGAGTGGTTGCCCATCGTGTTACAAGTCGTATGTACTCGTAGGACACAGTTGTACGAGTGGTTGGCCATCGTGTTACACGTCGTACGTACTCGTACGAGAGGTTGCACATCGTGTTACAAGTCGTACTTACTCGTACGAGTGTTTGCCCATCGTGTTACAAGTCGTGCGTACTCGTGCCACGATGGGCGTTACCGGTGCGCCAATTACCGGTGGCGCAGGGTGTTGAGTGTGGCGTGCGTGCGGCAGGCGCTGGGGCTGCCGGCGGCGGCGGCGGCGGCGGCGGCGGCGGCGGTGGCTGGCGGCGGCGGCGGCGGCGAGGGAGGCGGCGTTGGCGTCGGCGGCGGGCGGCGCGCGGAGGCGCCCGAGTTCATGCTGCAGCTGCAGCGGCGCGTGGCGCACCCGGACGGCGTGCTGCGCGCGCGCTCCGCCCTCCCGCACGGCGCGCGCCTCGTGCGCAGCTTCTTCGAGCAAGGTGAGCAGCGCCCCGCGCCACGCCCCCTCCCCCCCGCGGCACCTATGCTTCTCTGCGGAGATGGCTCAGCGCATCAATTGATGGCACTGCAGTTCCTCTCACCGGGAGGTCCTAGGACTCCACTTCCCACGGTGTCAGGATTTTCGACACTACCTTGTCAGCTAGGTCGAATTCAGTCGCTGTCTGGAGGAGAATTCTAGCGGCCGGCTGCTCTGATCGGTAGTTTTTCTCCGATCAACACCAGGCGAATGCCGGAGCAGTACCCTAGCATATGGTCCACGGACCGCGCGCGATCTTTCCGTTCCTCTTCCTTGTCCTATCCTCTCCCTCTTACACACACTTACACTAACATGCGCTACACTACCACACATGTCGAGAGACCGGTCGGAAGCTTAGAGCTTGTCCCGGCTGGGGCGGTGCCCCGCTGGTGGGAGATATCTCGTTGAGGGGCAAACCCTGCTAGTCAACACTAGGTCGGCGCAGGATCTCGCCATCCAGCGAGCACCTCCCGAGCAAAAACACGCACTACACTTACGGGACTAACGATATCTGTAGTTGACGCGCTCGGAATCACAAACAATCAATCAATCTACGAAGATGTCCTGGCCCAACTATGGTCCGATTAAAATAAGTTGGTGATTGACAGTTGTGCTTCTCAAGCTGTAGCTTCATTACAATATGAGTGTACGATTTTGTTACTTTAATATTTATTTCAAATGTTTATTTTCGTGTCTCAGGGAACACGTTCTCAGTGATACGCAAACTGTCAATGTCGCTCCCTTCCATTCGCAATTGTCAGTCAACATTTCTATAATCGGACCATAGTGGCCAGCAACCGCAAAAACACCGATAATGTAACAGACACAGCTCAAGAACAACATATAAAATACCCTCTATAACCTTGCTTTCTTTATATAGGATATATCGTCGCATTGACATCATGGTCATTAGCGACTAAATAGATAAATACATTTTACAATTACGATATGAAATTTAGAACCATATTCCATTATCAAAACAGTAAATACGGGGATACTGATTCCGGAACTCAACAAAATGTGTGTAGATTACACTCCACCCCCATACTGCACAAAATGTTTTCACTGTTGTTTTTCTCACGGAAATAAATCAAATATAATACGAGATTGGAAAATTATTAAACGACATAGTTACGCCAAGTATTTTATAAATGTAATGATACGAAAATCGTACGTCTCTTTCACTTCGTAAAAACTCATTGAACCAATTTTTTCTTTAAATTTAAATTTTCATCGAGCGAAATATGACAAATGTTTATAGCAGTAACTATCAGCCCATGGATTATTACACAGTGAACTCTCATTAGCCCGAACTCGCTTAACACGGAATTTCGCCGTAAAACGAACAAAAACTTCGGCCCCAACCAGGGATTACGGTAATACGGACATTTATAATACTCGGTTAATACGAATTTTTGTAACACGAACTCCGATTATTTCGGTCTCTTGGAGTTCGCGTTAATGAGGGTTTACTGCAACACATGTGAACACTTTTCCCTGTTTTTATTACAAAACTGACCTGTCGTTATAGTGAACCATGGATTACTTCAACACATAAGTCTTAACGAATCTAATAACGAAACGTTTCTCAAGTTCATAAAATCTGCCTTAACATTAAACTATTAAAACTGAATGAAATAAAAAGAAAGTAGTCAGTTTGGTGCGAAGGGTAACCGCGTTGCCACGTACTAGGCAATGTATTTGTTACTACATAGCGACCAGGAAATACCAAAGGCGATTAACAATAACAACGATTAACATCAATTAATTAATCAATAACAAAGGCGATTAACATCATACGCTACTCTCAATGTCCGCTCATGCAATGTACACAAGGGAAAAGTATACACACTTCAAGCAAATAAAAAACTGTCTTAACAGAACAAAACAGAATCCACATAAACGGAAAATGGTGAGCACTAATCATCTTAGACTTATACAGGTACAACCGTTATAACAAGTTTCAAATGCTCACTATCGGCGTCGATACACTTCTGAGTAGTTGAACTACCGTTCGAGCAACATTTGCGAAAGTGTTCTCAGCGATGACAGGACTTAACGTTGCAATTTATTCCCAAAGTGCTGCTGCTTTTCTACGGTTTACATCATTCTTAAGTCTTCCCCATAAGTAGAAGTGCAATGGAATTATATATGGCAAATGCGGTAGAAACTCAATCAGGCCTCTTAGTCCTGAAAGATTGTCGTCAAGGTGCTCACACACATCTCGGTTGTAATGTGGCGGTGTACCATCCTGTTGGACTAAATTTCCTGATTTCCGTAGTGTATGAATAGCGGATGGATGTTCGTATCATGTCTAGGTACACTTCGCCAGTAAATGTTCCTTAAAGAAGAATGGATTAGATTGGATCTGGAAAACGGCGTGGAAACTCAATCGGACCCCTTCGTCATATTCAGTGCCCTGGAAGATTGTCAAGTTGTCATGATTGTCAATATTGTCATGATTGTCATGATTATCAATAATGTCATGATTGTCAAAATCGTCAGAGAGTGCACCGCCACATCACCACTAAGATGTACGTGCGTACCTTGATGACTATATTTCATGGCACTGGATGGGACGAAGAGTTCTGATTGAGTTTCCACCGCCTTCCTTAGATCTAGCACTGATGGACATTACTTAAGAATAATTAAAACCGTAGAAAAGCAGCTGCACTGCCAGCACTTTGGGAATAAATTGCAACGGTATGTGCTGCAATCGCCAAGGACACTTTTGCAAATGTTGCTCGAACAGTAGCTCAACTACTCAGAAGTGTATCGACGCAGATAGTGGGCATTTGGAGCATCTGTTGTAACGGGTCTACCTGTTAAAGTCTAAGAAGATTATTGCTGATCATTTTCTGTGTGAATTCAGCTTTCTTTTGTAATGACAGTTTTTATTTGCTTGAAGTGTTTATACATCTTGCCATCTTCTGTATTTTATCAGAATGGAGACCTAGTGAAGACAAAGAAGTTAAGTACCGACATTTTTTAAAACGAAGGTTTTGACTTCTAAATATTATATAAATTCGTGACAATACAGATACAAAACAGAGATGTTCCAAACACCGTCCAAGAAATGTAAGAAGATGGCGACATGGCGGTCGAAACGTCGGCACCTCAGCCTGCGACGCGGCGTCACCCGGACAGCCCAGATCATCACCGTCCAACTAGTTGTAACATCTAGTGATGGCTCTGATTCTATGTCAAGAATACAATTTCATAGATATTTTATTGATCTCCCGAAAAGAAATTACACTTAAACCCGTTGGCTATGCCTGCTTCAGCTAGTGACTGTTCCAGTAATCATATCCTCACTGTCAACACTGGACTTGAAACAAATACTACGCATACAATACAGGACACATTGAACCTTTCTAATACCATTAAGGGGAGACAACTGTTCACTAGCAGACGTGGAAAATCGGCGACAAATACAAATTTCAATACATAAAGAAAACCTTCCAGAGTTCTGAGGAAATCGAAAATACGATTCTTCTAATTTTCATAATTTGTGCAATTAAGAACACTCCATTCATATAAAAAAGAAACCAAGGGAAAATACTTTAATCAGTCTTAGAAGCGTTAGTAAACGTAATTGTAAGTAAACTAAAAAAATCAAACTTATACATTTGATACTTGATATCACAATGGTTATGACAGATCACACCACCAAGAGCGCTAGCGACTAATGTCTGCACTTATATCGCATTGTGTCATGCATTGTCTCTATAGTATTTCCTTGTAATGATTGTGCTGCAATTTATTTACATCTGCTTCTGTCATCAGCTGTTACGGTGTCATCCAAGCGGGAGCTTAGTGACGTCATTATGGTGCCGTTCAACCTGCCGATTGGATGACGCCGTAACCGCCGATTTGCGCCAGAGGCAACTCTAAACAAATGCAAGCGTACTTGAGCTGCTTGGCGGCCGAGACTGAGTGCCTGTGGTGCGTTGTGCGCAGAGCCCCTGGAGGAGCACGTGCTGCGCTTCAACGTGTCGCGGCTGCGCGCGGACGAGCGCGTGCTGGGCGCCGAGCTGCGCGTCTTCCGCCTGCGCCGCACCCGCGCGCCGCTGCTGGTGAGCCACCCTCCACAACAATCATCGCTACAGGAGCTTTATTTTAACTCGCAACCCTGTCCGGGGCATGCCGTATCGTAAGGAAATAAGTGTGGGCCCACCCGCAAAAGTTTATGAGGGCCCCCTTTTTAAAGTAACCCCCAAAAATAACCCCCCAAAATAGGCCCTCTTTTAAATGGGCCCGCCCGCGTCGCGGGCTTTGCGGGCCCGAACGTTACGCCACTGGGGCCATGATGGAAAGACATATAGTTCGAATAATATTTGTCTACTTGACAGCTAGCGGCTGACTGGAGAGAGGGGTTTCCGGCATCCAATCTGAGGCTTCAAATTATGCTGACGTCACTGGAGAGTTGCCGATACTACTCCAGAAAAAACTGAAATTTAAGAGGGCGGAGAAACAGAAAATTGACGAGCGCCATTACTTCTTGAATTATGCATCGTGTGTGTGATTCTGTGCCGTACGATGTTGTGTGCTCTTATTGCAATTGGTGTCTTGCTACTGTTGTGATCTGATGCAAAAACGCCCACACGATCACTGTTTGACGCCCGAGTAAGTGGCAACATCGCTCTACCCCCCACCCCAGCTGTCAAACACACAGAAATATTATTCTGGAAATAAGTGAGCTACCGCGCATCGTATCCGACTTCAGCCAATGAGTTTCAGACACCTGGATGTGTCACAATATTAGCGGGAATTTTAAATGTAGCCAGATACCAAAATTATCACCTTGTTACAAATCATTTATGTATAGCATGTTTTTAAAATATTACATCTTTTATTTCAATTACATCGTAGTATTTTTTGTTGAAAATTGTCACTTTACGCCACTTTCAAAATGTTTCTCAACACTTCTCGCTCTCCATGCAACACGGCGGCCGGCGTCTGGTCTGGCTTTTCAAACGAAGTACCGCCTGTTGTGGTCACGTGGTTCGTGACGTCAATTGGTGCTGCGTAGAACGAGCAAAGGTCTGTGCACCGGACTCGCTCACCTATATCTTTCCATCATGGTCTGAGGTCACCTGCGCTTGTTGTGGTCATTTGGCAACACCGTGTCTTCGCCTCCGGTCGACGCAGCCGTGGCTGGCACGAGACGGCAGAGGAAGCGAGCGTCAGGTCGTGCACTGCAGCAACTTTCCTGTTACTTTGTTTTTCCCCATTCATGACTTATATGGCGGCCAGGCCGGAATCCTTTCGGGCTGAGTGAGGCTGGACAGGGTGGGGCGGGGCGGGGCGCGGCGGGCTGAAACATGAGCGGGCGAACAAAACGTCCGTTTCTGCTATTCTTTTCAGTACTTTCTCGAACCAAAGCTATGAGATAAAAGAAGTGGAGGGAAGTTACGATTGATTTATAGGTTTATTAACCGTAAAGTAGCAATTACCACTATTTAATGAAACCTGACTCGGAAATCAGAAATATCGTGAACTATCATCGCCAATGTAGGCTTTCACGGCCGGAGTTGTACTCAATGTTTTCTTCCGGGCTAGGTGTAATCTTCGTCCAAAACCACATCGCCACTGAAGATGTCCGTCGTAGTTACGGACGAAACGTTTGGAAATATAATGTCCAATAGACCACGGCCACCTAGCCGGGAAGAAAACATTGAGTATCATCGCCAAGCTCTTCATTATTTATAATTATATTATTATAATATTATGATTACGTTATTATTGTTAAGTACATTAAATTCTAGCGTATCTATTGCTCGAAGACTTGAACCCTGGAAATTAAATAACAAAACTCTAATAAAGTTAATACAAATATTTATAAAATATTCATAAGTATTAAATTCATTGTTACAGAAAATAATTTAAAAAATAGTAATAAAATTATTATTGTTCCTTACAATGAAAATTTTGGCGACTGCTCTTTTCTAAATGTGAGTTATTCGGAGAGTAAAAGAAACGAGAAAATAACTGCCTATGGACAGAATAAGTGCTTTCTCCCTCTTCGCACTAAATTAGCTGAATTCTCCCACCCCAAAATCTGGGACTACCAGAGTCGTTAAAAGTGAAAGTGATGAAGTTATTTCACGAGGTTGCCAAATTGCCGAAACAAGAGCAGATGCTCCAAAACACGGGTTGCGAGATAAAACAAAGGCCTGTCTAATAATAAAATATAACAGTAAATAGCACGTAGAGTAGTAATAATAACAATAATGATAAAATTACAATAATAATGACTATGATGATACTAAGAAGAAATTATGTTAGACTTTTCACAGACTTAGCTTCCCCAGGCAATCAAACTCAGATTTTTTAGTTATACTCCTAGATGCTCTACATAGTTGAGCTACCGATACAGTCAGCACTTCATATTTTTCTGATATTTTTATCTCTTACACAGAGAGGCTCAGAAGTGAGAAATGATAATGCAGCTTCATTACATCTTCATCTAAAGTTTTCTCACATTTCCACTGTTCTCGACAAGACGTATGGGGATGTTTTTTTCGATATTGACTATAATTTTATTTTTGAAGTCAGCACAATTAGATTTTTTTAAATAGTTTCTATAACAGGAGGCCTCGCCTTCCACGCAAAAAGATTATAGTTCACAGATGATGATCAACTACATCACCACATCATAAATTCACCACAGTAATTGATTCCTTGAATTTTCTCGTGAGGAGTTGGTAATTGTTTGCATTTTTTCATATTTGCATACTACATACATAATGCAGAGAAAGTTATGTAATGCTGCAGCAAAAATTGCCCATTTTTGGCAGAAATATTCGTATTGTAGATCCCTGATACCTAAAAGTGGGATAATTCTGTTCCTATTTGCAGTATATTACTTCCCCTAAAACGTTAGCCACGTTCTCAGAAGCTACGTTTTGTGGGTCCTTGAAACAAAAAAATTGGTTTACGGCAAAACGTCTATTTGTCTGTGAACAACGCTAGCGACTAAACCGTAAGTAGGATATTCAACAAAACTGATGTTTTCCAGGCAATCTGACTGATGTCGCTCCCCAGTAAGTTTGAAAACGATTTAATTGTTCAGTGTACTTTACACGAATCTCCAAGTACATCTTTAATTTTTTCTCATAAATGGCTCCAATTTTTTTTATTAAACCTTGTCCTCTGATAACGTAAAGGAGGCGCAAAAAACGAGGCAGGTCAGGTTCGTTGAAATATATTTTCTAAAATTGAAACAGTTCAAAAAATTTTCAGCGTCTTCCTATAACTACAGCATTGGACATAGAATCTCCCTCTGAATAAAATCTGTTCTTCAAAATTGAACCTTAAAATAAGAACGTATACACTTTTTCACGTAATTTTTGGGTAATTTTGAGTGAAATATGAGCAATATTAAAAAAATTTCAAAACAAGATTTTCTCAAAAACTGCTCCAAATTTTTAGGGGACAGAAAATTTCAGAAAATGTTTAAATCAAGTTTGGGCTCCGATAGGGTGGAAACAGGGTGGGGTAAAATCAAAAAAGCTAACCTAGACTAAAGAGTTTAGATAACTAACTAGTGCGAGAAAGTCTGTGCATATTACAACTCCCAAGTTGCGCCAAATTAGAGGAAATGGGATGGACTCCACTTGAACATCCTCCCTACGGCCCTGAACTACTACCTTGCGATTTTCATCTGTTTGGGCCGCTTAAAGAAGCACTGGGAGACAACGTGGGAGTAGAGGCCTTCTTGCACAAATGGTGGATGTCACAATCCATTTCCTTTTACGATGCTGGGATTAAAAATCTCCCAATCCGCTGGTCAAAATGCATTTCCAAAGCAAGAGATTAAGTGGAAAAATGATATGTACTTAGCTGCTACATTACGCCAAATAATTTTAATAAATAGTGTCGTTTATATTTGATTTACCCTCGTACCACCAGTTGAACGCCGGAGTAGTACCTAACACTTGGGGAGCGAGTCAACGCACAACACAGGAACCGCGCCATCTTTCCCTTATCTTTACTTCCTCCCTCCTCTCCCCTTACTTTCCCTTCATGTACACTTGCATAAACTCCACTACCAGAAATGTTGGGGTACCAAACGAGAGCTCAGTGATTGTCTCGTTTTGAGAGATACCTTACTCGGGGAGAAACCTGGAGGGAAAAACCAGAAAGCCGACGTACAAGTCGGCGCGGGACCTATCGTTTTAGCGGAAAAGCAGAATTGCCACCTCTCGGTATATAACGTACACTACACTTCAGAATCGAATAAACTTAGCGGTTGTTACGAAGGGAATTGATTAATATTTACTTTAATATTAAGAAACATCCCATACAACTATTATGTGCATCTTACCATCATATTTTTAAAATTACAACTGATTACAATGCTAATTATTCACAATCCTGTGGTACCGTCACATGATTTTCTGATATTACTTCAACCTCAAATAACCCTGCAACCTTTCTTCACACCAATGTTTCCACAAACTGTAACTACCTTGGTGCAAAATAGATGTAAGCCATGTAATCTGATAGGAAGCAAATGTAGTTTTACAATTGATTAATGTGGGGAATCCAAGTAATACAGAGTGACCGCGGAGGAAACGTCGTAATTTCGAAAATAAGCTCTTAAGACAATTCTAAGCATATTTTGTCTGATAAACTACGTGGATATTCCGAATGGTTGAGCCGCAATGAGCACTCAAAAGTTGATGTGAAAAATTGATTTCTAGGAAACAATTTGCATTATAGAAGCATAGAAACACTCCAGAAACATGTAAATTGTTTATTATTTACAAAAGAAATTAATATATTTGTTCCGAAAGAAAAATTACTCGAGAAATAAAAAAGGAGTCGAATTGTATAAATTGGGTGTTTTTTATTTCTCGCTTAATTTTTCGTTCTGAACAAATATATTCATTTCTTTTGTAAATAATAAATAATTTACATATTTCTAGAGTGTTTCTATGCTTCCATAATGCAAATTTTTGCCTAGAAATAATTTTTTCAAACCAATTTTTGAGTGCTTATTGCGGCACAACCATTCTGAATATCCACGCAGTTTATTAGACAAAATGTGCTTAGAATTATCTTAAGAACTTGTTTTCGAAATTTCGACCTTTCCTCCCCGGACATCCTGTATATCCCCACGATGATGAAAAACTCAATCTAAAGATCACAATGACGATGAACCTAACGCTTGGTCACCTACTGCTCTGTTCACATTGTTGCAGCTTGCCCGAACACAAGGACATTACCATGAATGAACTCTTGAGGAAGACCGCGTGCCGTAGCCTCTTTAACAAAACAATACGAAGGGGAAGAAAAGTGGAAGAGATTCTTTTAACCTCTCACAGATGAACTGAGTCAATTCTGGAATGGTATTTCCGTGGACGGGACTTCCTTCTTAAGTATTCAAAGATGCTTACGACCAACGGGTCACCCGGCTCACTCTACAAAAACGTGTCTTTTCATCTTCTCTTCGGGAACAGATTCCTCGAAATAAATATTCTGTCGACCATAGAAGGGAAAGTTTTATTTTTGGAGCCGTAGTCGCCTACCACATATTTTTTGGAATTATGATTTGTTTGTGTATTATACCATTATGACTATTCAACATTATACCACTATAACCATTCAATTATATCATTATTACCATCTTCAATCATCCTAAGTTTTAACCATTTATTATGAGACCAGAATACATATTTCTAATGAACGTAGGGAAAGAAATTGCCATTGCGTGTTAGTGCGGATGGGCCCGTGGTGGTTGAAAGTAACTGAGTTCACGTGATGTTGAGGTAATGGACAAGGAAAGCTGAGGCAAAATTATAACGTTTTCTGGATGTTGTGCAAGTTTGACTAATTGGACAAGTCTTTGTCGAGCTGCGTGTTTCGGAAGAAAAACAACGTTAATGTTTAGCAGGTCACAGACTGACAAAGATTTGCCTACCCATAGACATGTATTATATGATCACCTGACAGATACAAAGTATTTATTTATTAATAAGATGTTGGGCCACGATTTGCATTCAGATCAGCTGCAATTCGTCACGGAATAGATTCGTAGAGTCTAAATAGTTTCAAATGGAATGTTCTCCCGTTTTGTACCAATATATCCGCCAATTGTTTCAACGATTGGAAATTTGCCCCTCACTCTCTGCTCCACAGTGCCCATAACATTTCAATTACGTTCAGGACTGGCGGCTGTGCTGGCCAGGGATTCCGATATTGTGATTCTCTGCAAACCATGCCTGAACATTTTTGCTGTGTGTATGGGCGAATTATCATCTTGGACTATGGCAGGGTTTGGCAACAATATGCTAGTCATTGAAAGCACTTCTTTGTTGAGGATGTCGAGATATTCTTTCCCAGGAATCGGGTCAGTGCGGGTAATGATAGGACCACCTGAATTCCACGGTATGGCGCACCAATTCAAAAAGGAATTTCCCCGATTCTTCACTGTAGGAAGCAGGCAGGACGGTTTGTTGATTTGTTCTGAGGATCTCCATAAATATAAACCCGGTTGTCCCTTGGGCCACCCTCGCAACTTCAAAATTGTTCACGATATCGAATTGCAGAGTTCGCTGTTCCCCGGAAGGTGGCTGTGGTTTTCCTCCCGCGTTGAAGGGTTGCAGGGTTTTTCCCTCCAGATATCTCCCCGCGGGGAACTGTCTCAACCGGACAAGCTTGAAGCTTTCTCCATGCGTGGTTTTGTAGTGCATGTGACTAGAGAAAAGAGGAGACGAGCGTAAGAAAGGAAATATCTCGCACAGACCCTTAGTCGTTTGTTAAGATATTGATGCGGCATTCGTCTGGTACTTATCAGATATGTAACCAATAGGAGCGACCGCTCACTAGATTTGTTCTCCCGGGGTTGAGTTTGATCTAGTTTCACACGTGTCAAAACTCAACCATTTATTTATTTATTTAGTCAAAAAAACAGTAAAAACTGTATATGACGTGTGGGGAAAGAAATTTATCTGCGCACATTTTCTTGAGGGCCAGAATTTTATTAAAAAAAAAAACGAAAAAATTAATTTAGAAAATAATTATTTTAGAAAAATAAAGATATTTGAAAAATGTTTTTTCCCGAGTTATAGAAAATCAATTTCAACTGTAAATGAACTACAAGCAAAAGGAGTGCTTAACAAAACGTGCGCACAGTGAAGCTACATTTACGTCCAGAAGCAAAACAAGGGGCCATCTCAGCATTTGCTCTATGGATCAGGGAAACTGGACAAAAACCTGATCGAGATGGGGGTCATTGACCCGGAAGCTGAAGTACATTACTTGTTACAGGCGTATTAAATATTTTTTTAAATGTATACAATGCAAACATAAACTAATTCATTATATATCTTTGTTTTGTTACATTATTTTTCTTTTTCACGATCAGTATAGTCTCTAATTGTATAGAAACAGTTTTGCAGCAGAAAAGATTTTACTTTTAACTTAAATTTGTATACCGACTTTAATTGTTTTATGTCATCTGGCAATGCGTTGTAAAGTAACGTACATGTATTGTATGTTGATTTCTTGTACTGAGCTGTTGATACTGACACTTGATGCACGTGATTTCTACGGCGTGTGTTGTAATTATAAATATCAATATTGCATGAAAATATGTTCCCTCCGTTAAGTAGGTCATTTTTGACAAATATTACAGATTCGTAAATAAATAGACAAGGCAATGGTAGGATTCCCAGCTCAATGAAAAGAGGCTTGCAGGAATCACGTGGAAGGCATTTTTTCATTATTCGAATAATTTTCTTTTGCAATCTGAAGGTCTGAATACTACAGGATGAGCTTCCCCAGAATATTATGCCATATCTCAGGCGGGAATGCACATTTGCAAAATAAACGCAACGAGCTGCATGAAGGCTGACAGAATTTGAAAGAATTCTGAACGCATAGCATAATGAACTTAATTTAGTGTTTAATTCTGTTATATGTACATTCCATTTGAGGTTTGATTGAATTGAAAGACCTAAAAATTTTGTTGCCTCAACATCAGCTAATTGCATATTGTTCATTTTCAATGGAACATGCGATTTCCGATTTGAGATGCAAAAATGCATTGAAACAGTTTTTCTTTCGTTAACAATTAATTTGTTATTATTAAACCAATTTGAAACTTCTGAAATTGTACTATTTACTGCTTCTTTTTTGCAAAGAACATTCGTGTCATCAGCAAACAGAACCGTTCTTCCATTTTTAATAGACGAGGGCATATCGTTTACATATAACAGAAAGAGAATAGGACCTAAGATCGAACCTTGCGGGACCCCATGCACAATTGGCAAAGAATTGGAAATATAAGTATGTAATGTCCTTTCCTGCCAGTATGGTATTTCTACTCTTTGAGTCCGATGTTTAAGGTAAGAAGTTATCCAATCTATCGATGAGACATCCATCGATGAGACATGAAGCTAGGACCTCCTAGTCGCGAAACCGCAGAATGCACCCTCTCAATAACTGCATAAATTCTCTCTCAATCGACCCTAAAACACCACCCCTTGTTTAGGGTTTCATTCAAACTAGTCTCTTATCACTCCTGACCCCGATGCTAATGACAAACTGAATTTTTCAGCTAAATCGGTTGAGTAGGATATAGAACATAATACGAACATTTTATTCATGAAGATGAATATATTTAATAATTGAATAGAATGAAAACTTATTTGGTCGAAATATTTTGTCAAAGGTGTTGTACCTTGAACCGGTCCAAGGTACATCATTTTGACTAAGTTTAAGGTACAACATTTGGTCATATTTCACAAAAATAAATCAGCCATTTAAACTGTCAGGAAGGTTAGGCTTAAACTTCGTCTATACGGTATTCATGTCTTTGTAGCTAAGAGGATGCTTTAAATGATTGTACTATCATTAATTAATGTAAACAAAATGGCGTGACTAGAGAAATAAACGAAGTTAAAGCAAATACTTTATTTCAATAAGATTAAAGCATTTTATTCTTTCTTACAAAAGGAACGTTAACAACCTACTGTGAGTGGTCTTAAACCACCACCACTAATAATTGTCGCGAGTTTTTAGGAGAGGGAGACAAATCTTATGCCGACCTATGGCAAGGAGATGGCTTAATTCAGAGAGAGAGAGAGAGAGAGATTGCGTAGACACATTTGTTAAGCGACTTCCACGTCCGTGGCAGCGTTCACTAGAGCGAGGGAGGCTGCGTTGCGGGGCATCGTCGAGCAACGGCAGAAGGCGCCCAGTGAACTACCACACTTTTCGGGAGGCCAATCGGGGGATTGGGGGAAATTCCTACTTGGGGAAAATCGCTGCAAAACGACATAGGTCGCCGCCGGATCTCGCGCTATGTAACATGCACTACACTTACGAGACTAATGTCCTTACCAGTTGATGCGCCGGGAATCACTAATCAATTAATCTTACCTATTATCCAAGATAAACATTTTTAATTTATCAATTTAAATTAATGTAATTGCACTGGTAAGGATAAAATACTCGCATAATCTCAATTATCAGAGTTACTATATCTCATACATAAAATCAATGTATTTTATGCGCTGCCGTACAGTTCATCCCATTGCGATAAAACTTAGTCAATGTATTGCTCGCACTTGCGCGAAGAATATAGGCGTAGTATAATGGGAATGAGCGTATGTCTGTTGCACATAGACGTACGTTAATGATTTTATGCATTAATGCTGGCTCAAGGGCCCCTGAACAGAAGCGCTATGCAACCCGCCGCACCCTAAGTATTAAGCGCGACTTCGCTACATATTCTGCCTCTGCAGTTATGAAATATCGGCCGGAATTATTACTTGAACGTTATCTCGGACAATGAAATTAAATTTCTTCACGACAATGTCATAGCGAGTGCATGCCTAAACTTGAGCAAGAAAGTTTTAACAGTAAGATGCTTGGCAACCATGTCCAAACCAGGAAATAGAACAAACTAATACTCTCCAGAAAGCCGAGAAATCTACTACAATTTTTGTAGAGCGTAGCGTAAAAAGTGATTAACAATCACGCGACCAGTAGCGTGAGAAGCGTAATACATTGCAAGAGCGAAGCATTGCCAGGTTCACTAGTTACAGTTATAAAAATAACTTTACTCTTTGATTTGGCCGCAACCAATTTTGCCAAGGTGCCCTGTTCTGTCAGTAATACATTAAATTATCTACATCGTTTACTCTGTGAAAACCACTGGAAATTGTCAATAAACACATAAAAAATTCCATTTACTACCTTACGATATCATTCGTCTGCACCATTGCTACCATGGAGAGGCCAAAAATAAAAATAATGAATGAAAGATCAGTATCGCCAATTCTGCACAAAGCATTACATCAAATCGAATTAGTTTCATTGCTTCAAAATCAATATATCGTCGATGAAAATAAATGGATCAAAAGTAACTTACCAATTGCAATATTGTGTATGCTACGTTGTGTCGCTGATGTATCTATACAATAATCACGTTTCGGGAAGCTTCCACAGAAGAGCGTCTGAAAAAAAAATTTCTTGTAAATATTTATATGCAACAATTCTTTACAGTGTTTAAATAAATAATAACAGAAAAACAATACTCAAAGAAACTTGCGCGGCCCAGATCATCAGATTTCTATGCCAGCATGTTCTATAGCATCTAATACCAGCAAATTAACCCCCAAAAATTTATCTTTAAAAGATAGCAGATGAAATGATTTAAAGACCTAAGACTGAGGAATATACTATATCCAAAAAATAGAACTTCAATGTTGAGGGTGAAGAATTTATTTCAAAAAGTAACTTTGGCAAGACGTAACTCAAAATTATTTGAAAACAATTAATGGTTTAAATATATGCAGATAGAATTATTTAAACATCTAATTACGAAAAACACATTTTATTTCAAAGAAATTGTCATTTAATAATGTGGTTGAAGGAGGGGGTTCAAAATACAATACATTAAAATATTACGATTTTCGAAATTTCAGAGGTTTTACAGAAACCCGGACCAGCGCTTTTTTCACCGAAAAGTACTCCCAAAAATTGAAACATTCAAATTCACATTCCCTGGGCTTAAAGTGCCGCCAGTACAGTGGGGGAGTACTTATTTTATCAAAAATACTATGAACGGTGTATGTACCAATGTTTTACACGGACTGACAGGTACACATTAAAAAAAACTACTTTTGCGTATCACGGTCTCCCAAAATACGTACTTTCTTCAATATTTCGACATCGATTTTTTCAACCATTACAATACTTTCTCCATTTTTCATACACATTAAAACGCGTGCTTATAATTTACAAAAATGGTAACTTATCTTCAAAATAGATAATACGGTAATGAAAAACTAAAACATCTTATTAGCTGTTATGTTACCTAATGGTGTTCAACATTTTCGTTAAAATTTAAGATATTTGGGGGAAAATACTCCTTTTTAGAGGTTGGCGTATTGAAATACACTAATTTTTGATACGTTGTCAAGGAAATTGGCGAGCTACACATGTTTCCGGCTTTTTAACAATTTTTGCTGGGCTTTATACAGATGCCCGAAATATAAACAATAAAACAAATGCGCTTTAGAACGCCATAGGGTATGCGAGTTAAACTGTGAGTTTGTTGCAATATTAGTAATTTACAAGTTCTCAGAATTAATACTATAAACTTCTAGGGCAAATGGGTGGGTCAAACACTAACAACTGGTGCTACAGAATGGCACAGACTTTCCCGTATTTGTTTTCTATTTCCTTGGTCTGGACTAGCTATTCGGAATTGCCACATACTCGTGCAGGCTGCTATCTATCGCCGCCCAAAGTACTTTTTTTACATTTTGTTAATTTTTCGGTTTTCTCATGGTAGAACAGAAACATTAATTTTAAAAAAGAACAGTAAAACCTCGTTGTAAATGGCAATTTTATTTGAAAAATTTTGGAGCCGTTTTAAAAAAAATGACGTTTAACCACTACTAAAAATGAGAAAATTGAAGCTCTTTTTCATAGAAAACTTTTGAGTTTTCAAAAAACTTCATTTTAATTCATTTGAAGCACATACACTCACAAATACAATAGTGTTTACAAATTGCTGGAAATGTGCGTATTAAAGGTGTGAGAGATCTTAAAAAATGCATTTACGGAATTAAACTTTACGTCATTTAAAAGAGTGCAATTAGCACTATCCGTTCCTAAGGTTTGAAGAAAAAAATTGGAACCATTTATGAGAAAATGGCGTTTGAGCGTTTCTGAAATTGCGAAATATTGAGCTAAATGAGCTGAATTCTCGAGAAACGAGAACTCAACCCTTCAAAGTTTTGCAATTTTCGAAAATTCAGTGAAACCGTGACAATCGGACGTATACCACGTTAATAACCCACTATATTTTTACAAGAAATTTAAAGAAAAATTTTGGAGCCGTTTTCGAGAAAATTTCGAAAATGTCCTGGCCGCTTTATGTATAGTATTCCCAAATTTTGAAGAACGTTTTTCAAAATCGCGACGCAGATCGACCGGGGAATATTCATTTTGGAAGAAATCGCACGTACGATTTAAGCGCTAGTGTTGTTCACAGACGAACTGATAGACGGACAGACAGACAGACAGACGGACGGACGTTTTGAAAAAAACACCTTTTCGGTATCAGGGGACCCCAAAACGGATTTCCGTTGAAATCTCGAAATCGACTTTCCGCTGTATTACATAACTTTCCCTGTACTACGTATATTACTCCGTATATACATACGTATACGGGAAAGTAAAAACGATTAATTCTGGCCAATGATCGCGTGGCAACAAATCTCGTTATAAGAAAGTCACACTTATGAAATTTGTTTTAGGTTAGTCAATCCAATGTGCATAGGTATTCTGCAGTTAGACGTTCATGTTCCCACCACTCACCAAGGCATTGTGTGTTGCCTTTCAATCAGGGACAAATTTCACGTCTACAGGCTCCGGCGAGAAAACAGCCCTTATATCAAAAAGCAGTTTCAAAGAAATAGAGATTTTATTTGATTTTTTTTCTTCACAGGATAATATCATACATATAAAGTTAATACACAACAAGTTATAACTAAAAGACGAAATAATGAGTTTCAGAAAGATACAGAAAAATGCTTTTATTTGAGAACAATTACTATGTCATTTTTACATTATTTGGCTTTAAATATGTCCAGTAAATAGCGTCCTCTACTATTGACACTCATGAAGCCATTCCCAGATGTTGTCCATAGTTACCGTGCAATTTCCGGGGGAATGGCAGCCACAGTTTGGGAGATTGCCTCCTTGGGCGCTTACAGGGTTGTTGGGCGTTGACGTGACGCAGGATGATTCATGGTGAGTTTGTGATAACCGCTGCTTATCGGACCGGCGAACGAGCGCGGGTCCAATCAGCAGTGGTTATCGGAAACTGCGCACAAGCGCGGGTCCAATCAGCAGTGGTTATCGGAAACTGCGCACGAGCGCGGGTCCAATCAGCAGTGGTCATCAGACACTGTGCACGAGCGTGGATCCAATAAGCAGTGGTTATCGGAAACTGTGCACGAGCGCGGATCCAATAAGCAGTGGTAATTAGACACTGTGCACGAGCGTGGATCCAATAAGCAGTGGTTATCGGAAACTGCGCACGAGCGCGGATCCAATCAGCAGTGGTTATCGGAAACTGTGCACGAGCGCGGATCCAATGAGCAGTGGTAACCGGAAACTGCGCACAAGCGCGGGTCCAATCAGCAGTGGTTATCGGAAACTGTGCACGAGCGCGGATCCAATGAGCATTGGTGATCAGAAACTCATTTCGCGTGCGCGTGCGCGCAGCTGCGCGTGTACCAGGTGCTGGGCGGGCGCGGCGCGGGCGCGGGCGCCGACGAGCACCGGCTGCTGGGCGTGCAGGCGGCGGGCGCGCGGGCGCCGCCGGCCTGGCACTCCTTCAACGTGGCGGCGGCGGTGCGCGCGTGGCTGGCGGGCGACGCGCCCAACCTGGGGCTGCTGGTGACGGCGTCGGCGCTGGACGGCGCGCGCGTGCGCACGACGGCCTTCGCGCGCCGCCACCGCCACGCCGCGCGCCGCCAGCCGCTGCTCGTGCTCTACGACGCCGACGGCCCCGCCGTGGCGGCCCCGGGCCCCGACCCAGGTGAGTGCCTGCTTTCCCGCAAAGCGAAGGACGGTCGGCCCCGTCGCCGAGATCGCTAAAGCAGTAGTGTCGTAGTCATCTCGGATCGAGGGGCCGCGGGTTCGAGGCCCGCCTCGAGCATGGTTGTATGTGTTAGTCCTTTCACTCCCTCTATCATCACCATATGATGTCATCATCGCAGTTACCATAACGTTAAACCCAATAGTGGTCGCTAAAGCCTTGATGTTGATGCGACCTGAATAACAACAAGTGAAGGAGGCGTCGCGGGTTGCATACTGTTGCAGCTCCTACGATAGGTGAAAACACATCTTGCCAGTACTACAGTTTGGGAGGTCCTAGGGTTCTAATCCCGACCCCAGGTGGGGCTTCTTAATGCATTGCTTCCACACAAAATTAAGGTGTCGCGGGTTGCTTACAGTTTGACGAGTAGAGGTAGCGTATGGCAACAACTATTGCTCTTGCAATCTGACCGGGAGGTTCAGGGTTTTAATCCTGACCCCAGGTGCTTGCCCAATGCATTGCTTCCACACAAACTTAAGATGTTGCGGGTTGCCTACCGTTTGACGAGTAGAGATAGCTCAGAGGAAACAACTACTGCAGTCTCTGATTAGGAGGTTCTAGGATTCTTTTCCCGGCACCTGGTGAGGGTTTTGAATGTTTTGCTTCCACGCCAAATGATAGCGGTGTCCGGGTTGCCTACAGGTTGACGAGTAGATGAGTCTGAAAAGTCGTAGGGTTCTAGTACTGACCCCGGGTGAGGCTTCTCAATGCATTGCTTTCACACCAAATGAAGGAGGTGTCGCGGGTTGCCTACAATTTGTTCCTAGGTGCTACACCCAACCCCAGATAATGCTTCTCAATGCATGGCTTCCACGCAAAATCAAGTAGGTGGCCTGGTTGCCTACACTTTAACGAGTAGAAGTAGCTCAGGGGAACAATTGTTGCTACTGCTGTGTCTGGCAAGGAAGGTTCTAGAGATATCACTCCCTATGTTGCGGAATTTAGACCAGCTGCAAATTTACAGAGAATTCTGTCACTTCTAGAGGAGTATTCTAGAGACCAACTGCTTTGATCGGTACTTTTCATGGATTTTCCGGTGAGGGTGTTGGTCCCGTACACATTTGGTGCGAGGGAGCAGGGTTAAGGCCCATTCACAATGCAGACGTAAACATAAGCGTAACGCACAGACATAAACATAAGTGATAGACTGAAGCATTCACAATGTCCAACAAAAGCGTAAGCAAAGATTTTTATTTTCTGTGGGCCATTATAGTTACTATTGGTTGGATGTGAGAATCTATATTTCATATATATTGAAATTTTGTTTAAAATATGCAGGTTTATATAAACATGTACGTATGTACTGTGCCACAACAGCTCTTTACGAGCCAAGGCCTACCAGCGGCGTCCTCGGCCTTGCGGCCATGGGATTGGGTTGGGTTGGGTTGGGTTAGGTTAGGTATTTTAATTTCAATAAAAATTTTAAACTAAATGGTACTACTATGTATATTACAACAAAACTAAACCACAAAAAGATCGTACATCCTACAAACAACGAAGAAAACCGTCGAAAATCAACCAAGCAATTTGCAAAATAAGTCTTTTGTTCGATCTATCGATTCGATCCTATTTCGATAGTCGATTTTGAGTTAAACGTACTGTGATTGGTTCATTTCTATGTTCTAACATAAGCATAAGCACAGAAGCTTGCAAGCTTTTAAGTTAACGCTTCATGTGTTACGCTATTCGAAGGCATTGTGAATGAGTCCGCTTATGGAAATCAGTCCTAACTTTTATGTTAACGTCATGCTTATGTTTATGTTTGTCATTGTGAATGGGCCTTTAGGGCCCTTGGATGCTGAGGCCGGGGGGAGGGGGTGGCGAAACGACGCCCGGGCAGGGTGCACGGTTGGAATGGGCTGGAGGACAGTAGCCCACTGAGCCGGCGGAGTAGGTAGTTAGCCGGATCCAGTAAGTAATTTAGGGGGGAGGGGCAGATTTTGTTTGGACACCGGACTAACATTTTTTAAATATATTTATATATTAATTGTTAGCTTGAATTAAAAAACGTACGGGTATATTCATAACGAGAATACTTTTTTGGACGTAATTATACCTAAATATGGTAATTATTTTGAACGAATAGAGTAAAATTACAAAGCATTGTTGTCTTATGGGAGTATATCCCCCAACACCCTAGATCCGCCAAAAAGTAGTCATATGACTTCTCCGCCTCGAGATGCACTCCATCTAGGAGGCAAGGTAGGGCCGAATTCGCCTTTATGGTGCGTTTTCGATCTGTAAAAACTGGTAATAAAGTGAACAACAGTAGCGCCAAAACCGAATACAGGTTTTTCTACAAAATGAAAATTTTCCGATCGATGTAGGTGCTAGGTTCCTCGAATTTCATATGCTTTTCACTTTGAGGGGTGAGTCTGTTTCTTTAATACTTGTGGATTTTCAAAAATTAAAGACATGCATTGTGTTTGGAGATATTTTAGGGCAAATACAGGCTTCAACCTCCTCGCATTACGTAGTTAATTTGTTATTACAAAACCAGTCTGAAATGTATGATATTGTACTATACTATTTCTTCATTGCAAAGAATATTGGTGTCATCAGCAAAGAGAACTGTTCTTCCGTTTCGAATCGACGAATCGACTTTACCTTTAGTTCCTACCAAACGTAAACGATATGCCCTCGTCGATTCGAAACGGAAGAACAATTCTCTTGGGATGAAAGAGAATTGGGACTACAAGCAAGCTCTGAGCGACCCTTGCGCAATTGGCATGAATTAGAAGGGCGAGTAAATAATTACTCTTTAATTCAAGTCGCTTTTTCTGTTCTCTGAGGTCGTTGTTTCAGGTACGAACATAACCAAACAACGAATTTTATCAGAAGGTAATATTCAAGTTAAAATGTTATGATCAATGACGGCAAAGCTTTAAAAGATAAAAAAATTATTCCAGTATGGCCTTCATTTTGATCCATTGAAGTGACATATTGAAGAAAAGAAAATATGGACGTTTCCGTTCATTTTGATTTTTTACGTTCTTGGTGTAAATCCGAAAACGCTTCGTATTTATTGAGAAAATTTTTATTGGTACGTAGAAAAGTCTTTTTAATATTAATAAGATAGAGAAATTGGACGATAAGTTTGAATTATTATTTTTTTCCCTTTTAATGAGCCGATCTAATTTTAATTGTTTTGAAAATATCTGGAAATTTTCCGGGGCATAAGGATGCAACAAATATGTACGTTAACGGCATGCGCACGGTGAATAACGGCAAGCGCACAAGTATTTAACGAACAGTCCGGAAATTCATCTAAACCGACTGAAAATTTATTTTTTGGCTCATTTTTATTTTGAGCATTTTACACAAAGAAGTTTCAGAAACAAACAGCGTCTAACAAGCAGACTAACAATCAAAGGGGTAAATAACAATCAAGGGTCAATGACCCCCATCTTGATCAGGTTTTGTCCAGTTTCCCTGATCCATTGAGCAAATGCTGAGATGGCCCCTTGTTTGCTTCTGGACGTAAATGTAGCTTCACTGTGCGCACGTTTTGTTGAGCACTCGTTTTGCTTGCAGTGGTAGGAGTAGAAATCATGTTCGTTACTATTTTGTTAGCAATGCATAAAAATCAAATCAGCAGTTCATTACCGTTGAAATTGATTTTCTATAACTCGGGAACAAACATTTTTCAAATTTTTATTTCTCTAAAATAATAATTATTTTCTAAATTCTTGTTTCCAGTTTTTCAAATGTTGCCTTTTTTTATAACTCTGGGCCTCAAGAAAATTGTCACAAGTGTTACTTCATTTTAAATGAAATGTCCAATTACCTGTTCTTTGGAAGGGATCATCTTCAACACCACTGTCTTTGAAATTTATAACATTTTTTTCTAAGCCACTTCTATATCCTCCCGCTTCTAATTCTTTACCCTCCTTGTACTCAAAACCTAAATAATGGAAAAATGGAACTTTGAGTTAGAGCTTAAAGCTTTTGTTCACGTTTAAAGGCAAGTGTCACATGCCTAATAAGAGATGTATTCGAAAAGAATTATTACTAACAGACTCCATAGAATTTTTGTATTTAACATTCGTATTTTTGAATTGTGCCAGTGTGCCAGTCCATAAGGATGTATGCAGACATTGGTTACAGTGTGATGGAGTGACATTGGTTTCCAAAATGTATAAGCTATCTGCTTCTTTTTGTAACATTTTTCCTTAATGTTTTAGAATGAAGTAAAACAAATGTGACTTCGCCAAAATAACAGTATTTAAGAAGAAACATGTTACTCGGCCATCACAGAAGGACCTCAACGGAAGACGTATCGCAAATGTGATTTAGTAAAATTCATTTCCAAATTCACTATTCAGAATTATACAGTGTGACTGTATAATTCTGCCATGTGATGGCTGTAACGCGTTGCAAAATGATACTCATAACGATACAGATTTCATTATGATAAATTTTCTTCACCAATCACAGAGAAGTTTAGAAACCAACTATTGACACTTCATTAAGCATTTAGAATTGTTTCTAGTAAATGTTTCGTTCGACTGTGAACATTAAAATTGCATTTAGGGGCCGTCCACAAATTACGTAACGCAAATTTCGAGTATTTTGAATACCCCCCTCCCCCTTGTAACGCACTTCCCTATCTGTAGTAACGCAGTGTAACGCTGCCTCAAACCCCCTCCCCCCGCCTTAGTGTTACGTATGAGATAACCCCTCAATATTATATTTTTAACCGTCTCTTATGCATAGTGTTCTCATGTGAGGACGGCTATTTGTTTCATAATTGGTGCCAAGTAAGTCGTGTTACAATCGATATGTAGTTATCAATACATCCGTTAGAATCTATAGTACCGATTACATTATCTAACGTCCTCACATGAGGACACCATGTATGTATATAGACAGGTATACTGTTACTAGTCCCAGTTAATTCGTCCACTGGTGTCCACAAGTAAGGACGCCTATTTTTTATCACTAGCACAAAATATTCGGGCCAATTAACGCTTAGTATGATAAAGAAAGCCATTTTCTTAAAGTGTAATCTAAAAAAATTTAATAGAAATTTAAGAATCATGCATGGGAAGAGTTAAACCAGTGGAAAGTTTACTGAAAAGCGTTTTCTTTCAGTCTCGGAAGGCAGCTCTGACGGCCTGCTTGCACCGTGCGTGTTGCAGGGCCTCCTGTGTTCTCCGCCGCCGTCTGAGAACGAAGTGGACGCCGAGGAGGAGGAGGACGAGTACGACGACGAGGAGGACGAGGAGGAGGAGGACGCGGCGGGGGAGGGGCGGCGGGGCGGGCGGGCGCGGCGCGGCGCGCCCCGAGGCGGGCCGCGGCGGCGGCGGCGACGCCACGGCGGCGCCACCCAGCAGCAGCAGCAGCAGCCACAGCCGGCGTCCGCCAACGCCACCGAGGGCGTGTGCGCGCGCCAGGACCTGTGGGTGGAGTTCGACGAGATCGGCTGGAGCTCGTGGATCATCTCGCCGGCGGGCTACAACGCGTTCCAGTGCGCGGGCGCGTGCCCGTACCCGGTGGGGCCCGCGCTCAACCCCACCAACCACGCCACGGTGCAGAGCATCGTGCACGCGCTGGGCCTGCAGGCGCACGCGCGCGCGCCCTGCTGCGCGCCAGACCTCCTGCAGGGCCTCAGCCTGCTCTACACCAACGACCAGGGCGACGTCGTGCTCAAGATCTACGAGGACATGGTGGCCAGCACCTGCGCCTGCCACTAGCGCCGCCGCCCGGCCGCCTCAACACGACCACGGTCCCTTTGCACGCCTAGGGCATGTGGCACGTGCCACCCATAAATGCTCTCTGCGTTCGGAGATTTCTCAGCACAGCGAGCTCCTACAACTCGTAAGGCATGTCTAAGATGACAATGGAAAAAGGCTGCACAGCTCGAAGCCGATAATCGGGATTCCCCCTTCCCAGCTCGTTCTCGCGTAATTGCATTAACATTGTTTAAAAATAGAATAGTAGCTCAGATCGATTCAACAATGAGAACTTTATTTTTACAAACAAGGAAAATATGTGGACATCTGTGACATGCCCTAGGAGATAATTAGGTATTCTTGTGTGGCATCTGAGATATGCCCTACGAACGTGTCACATTACATACAGCTACGAGATAGTAGCCATTATTCTCGTGGCATCTCTGACATGCCGTACGTGCTGTAGGACGCGTATTGTGCTCCTTGCTTACGAGTGCAAAGCGTTAAAAGAAGTTGGTGATTGACAGTTGCGAATGGAAAGGTCGTGGACAGGTTGCATCCCACTGAGCATGTGTTCCCGGGACACGACAATAAACACTTGAAAGAAATACTTTTAAAAGTAACCGAATCATATACTCATATTGTATGAAGCAACAGCTTCAGAAGAATACATATCAATCCCCAACTTCTTTAAATCGGACTGTATGTGCGCACGTTTTCTTGGGTTGCCAGGGTTGCCAGGTGTGGTGCGATATCTCTCCCTACCACTACAACGGAATTTCCCCAAATAACCCTCCTCCCAATGAATCAAAATTCCCCAATTTTAAAATGAAAAATACTCTCCAAATTATGATAAACAATATGAACTGTCCCTAGCGATTCCAGTCGCCTGTTCACTTACATTCAAATCAACCAGTCATCATTCTTTGAGTTGGTCGAAACCATTGAAGAGGGATATTTGTGATCTGAGCTCGAAACCCTATCGTATCTTCGTTTTTCTTTCTTTATACCTGTCGTTTATTTTTCTCATCTTGATTCATAAAAATTAGAGATAATAACTTCAGTTATTCCTTTTTTATTCATAATAATGGAGAGGAAAATATTTCAATCTAGACTCCCGATAAAAAAATAATTTCCCCAAAAAATCCCCAAACCTTTCCCCGATCGTTTATATTCCCCTTTTTTTCCTACAACAAATAAAGTTCCCAATTTTGGGGACAAAATTCTCCAATCTGGCAGCCCTGTCTTGATCCTCCAGCTCCCTAGTTCTGGCGCAACACGGCCCGGTAGAAAATATGAGCTCCATTCGGAAATTCACGGCTCAATATGTAGTGCTGCCTAACTTCGTCCTTTACAATGCAGACTCCTCAGTTTTTGCTCTCTCCTTCTAACGATCTGTGCGTACGGTGGTCCTTGTTACTCAATAGTTTCTATAACTATTATTTCTTCAGAATTAAAAAAAACTCGCTTTGTTTCTCAGTGTTATGTAATCCAAGACGCGCTGTTACGCTGAATTTTGTGTCGATGAAGTTGACAGCACTGCAGTGCCGTGACGCAGACAGGGCGCTCTTCTTTCCGCACCACCCGCTGCGATGTAACAAGGAAAAGTGCGCGATTAGTATTTGTGAAGACCAGACAATACGCTAAAAGCCTCAACATTACGAAATAGTCGATTACGCAGACGCAACACATTTGTCAAGTGTGGAAGAATTCTGGCAGATATTCAACATATCGAATTGCCAAAAAAAACGTTTATAACTGCCGTTGTCAATCGGTTGCTGTAAATCAAGAATAACTACTCATGAACCTAGAAAGACTGAAGTTATATACAAAAATTCTCTAACTCACGCACACATTACACTTTCTAGTAATTCGTATTTCATTTGGAACATAGAATATTCCAAATGAATCCTCAATGATCTCAACTATTTTCAACGAAACTAACTGCATCTCTGTCAACGAACGTGTATGTGGGGCACTAAATTTCAAATGGCAGTAGTGGATAAATGACGTAGGCAAATAATGCTTTGGACATGGAGTAAGAAACTATTTATTTGAATTCCTCTCGACGCTCCAGAGGCGCTTCTGGGCGTCGCGCTTGTGGGCGGCGCGCGGCCCCGCCCACCCACCGCCCGCGCCCAGCGCCCACCGCCCTGCACGCTCTTTTATTATTATTATAATTTTGTAGCAATATTTATACAAATAAAGTTATTTTTAGATATGAAAAGAATGTTTCTTTTGTGTGAGCTCATCAGAGAAGAATTATTTGGTGCTTGCCTCTGTGCACATACAACTCTTACTCAACCACAAAAATACAAACTAACGGCGCTTCAACATCTCATATTTTCTCGCATCATTTCATCACCAATATTATAATATTGCCATTTCTGGCCTACTAGTACTTCAGGAATCGCTTTAAAAGTCCATACCAATTCAAATTAAGCGATTGCGATGCATATCTACAATTATTTTAATAGTTAGAAACAGGTGTAATTTCACACTTCTACAAAAAAACACATGTGAATGTATCCCGACTGTTACAGCATTTGCAGCAAATCTTACATATAAACAAGGATAAAATCACTCAAGCTTGCCTTGATATCATTGAAGTGACGTTCCATTTCTTTAAATTATAGCATAATCACCGATCAAATCTTTTTAAGTCAAAAAGGGTATCAATTAAATATCCAGAGCTGATGGTCATCCAGTATTTCGCCTTTATATATGCATAAAAATGTCAAAAATCTATCGCAATTATACGAGTAATTTAAATATTACACCTGCACGAAAGTAACGTTTGCACGAAATTAATTCTTTTGAAGCAAAATACATCACCGCAAATTCAACATTTCAGCATCGTCTTACTAAGAGAAATATATTCAAATGATATATGGATCATTACATAACGTCCTCCTTAACTCCTTAAGAACCATAAAAAAGGATGTAAAAGTTTTATGAAATAACTACTTATTTAAAAACATTCAGTAAGTTTATGTATATATATATATATATATATATATATATATATATATATATATATATATATATGTAGGTGGCCCATTTAACTTGACAGATCAAAATAACTCGAAAAATGTGCAACGTACAAAAAATTTCAACTTATGTACTTTTTAGTGTAGAATCCGAATCTGCAATAAAAAATAGGGGTTATTATTACTAGCAGTAGTTTTGTAGTAGTAGCAGCGTATAGCTGGCTTTGAAACTGCATTTCGCAGATGTTAAATCCCGAAGGCATCGGACTCCCATTTAATATTTAACGGGACTCCGATTTATATTTATATCGGACTCCGATTTAATATTTCAAATTTGGCTCCCACCGCAGCCTCAAGGGCCGAGCGGGGAAGTCTGATTTTAGATCTGACAGATGCACCCTTTGGAGATATTAATTTTTTGCCTTTGGCATTTCTTTGTACGTAGCATATTTTTCGAGTTATTTTGATTTGTCAAGTTAAATAGGCCACTCTCTATAAATGGATGTTGGTATGTGTATGAGGCAAGCTCCGACACTGTATGACCGATCTCCATGAAAGTTTGCACTTCTACGTGTTTTTTCACCCAGAAGGTTTACGTGCTATTAATTCTGTTGTAACTCCACTACATGGCGCTTCAGAACAAAACTGCGCTTCATTTTAATTCAATTTCCATTCAAACTGCGCTTCACCTGGGCTTCTTTATTGCTGAGCGACGTAGGGTGAGGCCCAGGAGAACCAGGCGGGTACGCGCGAGAGACAGAGAAAGAGAGACAGAGTGAGTCAGAGACGGAGAGCGACGGAGAAATGCAGTGACGGACACAGACAGTCCGAGAGAGACATAGAGGCAAGAGACATGCAGAGACAGAGAGAGATATACAGAGGAACACAGAGAGACAGAAAGAGACAAACACAGAGAGACAGAAAGAAATAGAGACTGACAGAGAGAGACAGAGGCAGAGAGAAAAACAGAGAGACAAAGACAGAGAGATAGAGAGCGACAGACACAGAGAGAGAGAGAAAGAAAGATTTTTCCTTTTCCAGGTACCTTCTTCAGCAAGGTACTGTCCCTGCCGCGATAAGCTCTTAAGACGTGACTGGTTTCTCGATATAGTAATGCATGTAAAGGTGAGTGTAATTGTGTAAGGAGAGAAAATGGGCAAAGACGAAGAAACGATCATGCGCGGTCCGTTGCCCGCTTGTTAGGATGGCGACATTGGCGTCATGTGAATGGAGAAATCTCGGAAAACTACGGATCATATCAGCCAGCGGCGAGAATTCTGCTGCGGACAGGGAACTCTTATCTAGTTTGTGACGAAATTCCAACAACGTCGGCACTGGAACCCTAGGACCTCCCGGAAACGGATATTCTGCCACTGAGCAATCTCGGCCAGTGAACAGAAGGAAAAATAATCATGATTGAAAAAACTAGTAATGTTTTTTACGAAGTGAAATATGAAGAATAGATGACACGTGCAACGGGCGCGAGCAATGGAATCTCCTCTCCCAGGCCCTAGTCACTAGTGATGTGACATCGATAACAAAACGTCGATGTCCGCAAACATCGATGATCAAAATTAAAACATCCATGTTAATAATACATCGACTAAGAACAATCGATGTTTTTCAACATCGATGTTTTCAAGCTGGTTTAGTAACATCTAACATTTAAATTCGCGTGCATTAAAATTTAATTTGACAATGTGTTTACGAATTTGCCGAATAAGGGTACGAGAAGAAGGGGCAGACCCTTCGCCCACAGCGCATTTGTTGATCACTTTCTAATGTGCGAAATGAATATGAAGGAAGAGGAAATACTTGGGGTTGGAGGTCATCTAGGGCGAGAGTGTTTGGACGAGGAAGGTGGTACAAACAGCGTTCCTTTGGTTCCACCATGTGAATTGTGTTATCATCAGTTACCCTCGTTAGCACGAACTCGCTTAACACTTCTCCAGAACACGAACAAAACTTGGGTCCCGGCAAGGTACCCAAGGTATTACGGTCATTTATAATAATCGGATAACACGATTTTTTTAACACGAACTCTGAATTTTTCTGTCCCTTGGAATTCGTGTTAATGAGGGTTTACGGTATTTCCTCTTTTAACTTTTACAGTATTGTGATCAAGAGAATTTTTCTTTCAGAGAAAAAAAAAGGAAAATAAAAAAAATCGATGCTAAAAAACATCGATGTTATAAACATCGACATTGATGTTTTGAAAACATCGCCATTGATGTCGCTCGCATCTCCACAAGTCGCTGCGGGCGGCGGGGCGACCGGTGGGTCGCCCGGCCGACGGACGTGCCCGGGATGGCAACGGGCCCCGGGGGACCGGCCGGCCGAGCTATTTCGGGCACGAGAATGCGGCTTGTCGATCTTTATCTCCAGAAATCATTTAACATTCCGCGCCACGGGCTCGTTTTTTACCCCGGCGGGAGACGGACGCGTGTGCAAATTTTAGTGCTTGTAGCCTGTCGTCATAATCGTTCGTTTTGCGGCGCGGGAGAAGTACCTGCCCCCGCTCCGGCGATCTTGCCCCCACCCCTCTTCCCCGCGACAGATCGTATCCACTGCCATGAAGGTAACTCAGAGTAATAGTAAATCACATGAGGTAGGTGCAAGTACATGACGTAGGAAACTTTATTTTCCTTTCGGGAAAAATTATTACTTTCGAGACTGTTTGCAAATCCACGGGGTGGCGCAAAAAGTTTGAATTATTCAGAGCGAGCCATTTCACACCAGTGTTCCTCATAACCCTGTCAATACATAAATAATTTCTTTAACGTGTTTGACTCAGAATCATGGATTCCAACAGAAAGTAGATTTTGAAATGTTTCGGATTTCCAGCGAAGACGTTCAGTGCTTAGAGCGCTGACTTGGCAATCAGGAGGCTCGGGTTCAATCCCCGTGCCGGCCATCATCACCGGGGTTTTCGTGAGGCCATCCAGGCGAATGCTGGGGTGGTTCTACTGAAGGGCCACGACCGCGAAACCGGCGCCGCTAGCCGAATTCGTTAACTACGTCAAGTCAGGAGGGTGAAGCGAATTCGTGTGTTCCTGGCAGCGTAGAGATCCCGGGATCCAACGGCGCCGAGGCCGATTACCCGTTTCCCGGACATATAATGGCTAAAGGCAAATACAAAATGAACACAAACAATTTTGAAGTTTTGCAATTTTCGAAAAATTACGGATTTTAATGAAAATGAGACTCTAACCATTTTAAAAATCTTTTATGCAAAATGAGGACGAAGTTTAATCACTACATTTGGAACCATTTTTGAGAAAAATTGAGAATGTTGTAGAAACATTTTGTAAAGTACCCCCGAAATCAAAATATCCTCTTCCAACTCGCAAGGCCTTCCGTTTGTTCAGATCGACCAGGAAATATCGAGATATGTTTTGGAGAAAATCCTCTACACGTTTTAGTCGCTAACGTTGACAAGAGACAGACAACACGTTTTACTGTCAATAGATTTCCCGATATCACGATTCCACTAAACATGGACTCCAATTGCCCTTTAAAAACATAATGGTTAAATACAAATACAAAATGGTTATGAATCCTATTTGGCCACTGATTTTTTATCGAGAGACAGAGTTTACGAAGTGACGTGTCGGGGTATACTCAATTTCTCTGTAAATTCAATTTGGCCACAGATTTTTTATTAACAGACAGTTTGTATATCATAAAAATGTTTTTATTCAGATCTTTAGAGCAAAAAATAACAGTTTACAGAGCAACGTTTCGGGGTTTACCCCGAACCCAACTGATAAAAACTATGACCAATGATAGTACACACAATTTTTATTGGTGTTTTATAAATACAAAATGAACAGGGAACAGTCTGACGGACGGACAGGGGGCTAATATTCTGGCGGCCGATGGATCGGTACGATCCGAGAAAACAAAGGAACAAATGGGGGGGAGACAAAAGTGACGACATTGGCCAAAAAGGACAAAAAATTCAGAATCTATTTCTTAAAATAAATTTCAAGATAAACTTCACGGTTACAAATGTCAGTACACTCAGTGGAATGTTAAAAATGTGTAACTTTAATATATCTATAACAAAACAATTGTAAAAATGAATTTTTGTTTACATTTATTTCCAAACATTCTGTTTGTGGCAACGACATATTTATCAAATGATTTATGAACACTGGCGAAATCTAAACCCGAAAATGGGGGGAAAATATTTTTAATGAACTCTCGAGCACTTTAGCGCCCATTGTTGTGGACGCGCTCTTAACGCGTTGTTTCAATGGTTGGTTGGTAATGAGCTAGGCGCGTATTTACCAACATAAATAACAAAAAAAACTTTTTTTACATTTTTCCAGCTTTTTATTCACTTATATCTTTAAATACACATTGAGCTACAACTGCATTTATATTTTCTTCATTATACATCTGAATACACTGTTGTATCATCCAGAATTTTTTATATTGAAAATTGGTAAAAAAATTTCACATTTTAACCAACATAATTCTTTATATTGTATACCATACGCTAAGAAAAGATAATAGTTTTTAGCCGTTTATAAAACCCATCAACACCACAAAATCTTGTAAGTGCGCTACTGGTGTTTCGAGGATAACACCCGTCCTACATCCAAAAGATTTCAGGAGAAAAAATAGACGTTTGTAGATTTTGACATAACAGATTTTGGATCACACATAATAATTAAACATAATTCGGAAGCGACGCGTCCTAGGCCTTTTAAACCTGGTTTACGAACACGAATGGATCACTGCTTTCTTGCACTATGCACTTCAACTCATTGCTATACAACGCACTTCACGTGCGTTGCCGGAAGCATCAGGCACGCCGCTCTCGTAGTTCTGTATTTCTTAATCTTAATATTCGCTCTAACTAATGCTTTGAAGCAGGTGTGGATTTGTAATATGATTTGACGTTCTTTGTTCAAATAGTAAAGCTCATTGGTGAATCAGATACGCCCTAATATTTTCGTTGTTTCATATCATTTAATATATAAGGGTAAAATGTTTGTTCTGAAAAATCTGAGACTTATATAATTAAAACAGCATTATTTTATTCTTTCTCCTTATAATCAACTTAGACATTAAAGGACTCATACTAGTCCAATAGAATTTCCTACGTTGAAATGTTTCTGGTAAATTGAATAACAAAAACAACTGAAAATACAATACATTTCAGTGTCTTTTTACTTTGCATGATTGCTGCATGCTGCGTGCACGGTGGAATTTGTAAGTGATTCTTTCCGTGATCATTTAACACACGAGAACTACGAATATTTAAAAATCCTTATTGATTATTTCACGTGAAGGGACGAATTTGTTTTTCACGCATGAGTTTTCCATGCCGTGAAACTACCCAGAGGGAAAATACTGGTTGTAATTTGTATTGATTGATCGAGCAACAATTCTATAGGTCAGTTCAGTGAATTAGACCACGAGGCTGAGTGGTCTCTCTGCAAGGATTATTGCCATTTTGAGCCAAGGGTTCTCTACGATGGCGTTTATCAAAACTCTCGTCCTCATTTTGTTGATAATGCCTTGCAAACTTTCCAGAGGCCATTTTTCTTCACCAGGACATCACGTTCTCCTGGGTGATGTTGTACGTAAGAGAAATATTGAGGATTCTCTAAAGAAACAACCCAGTACTGACTGTTACAAAATAGCAAATCACCATACTGTTATGTCGCACTTCTGGACAAACAAAGAAGGTAAACGAATATACGACGGCACTTTTCACCATGCGCTTAATATATTCGAAGAAAAGACAAGAGTCCATTTAAAACGTGTTAAACCCACTACGGATACTATTGGAATAAGTACCAATGGAACGTACGATGGCGTAATAGGCCTGGTTCAAAGCGCTGCAGTGGACATAGCAGGCCCCTTCTTCTACTACTCCCACGACAGGTATCAATTTGCGGACTACACCCTTCCCATCATAAGGAACCCGTTCTGCATCGTGGTGCGCCGCGCCCGTACAGTGCCCTTCGCGCAAGTGTTGCTGCTTCCATTTACACCGCTCGCTTGGGCGGCCATTTCGGTGTCGCTCGGGGCCGCCATCTTGACGCGCTTCTCTGTCCACTGCTACCACCCCAACGGCGACCACCAGGGCGGAAGATGGCCGGCGCTGATGCGCGCCGTGCTAGACGTGACTCAAGTGATCCTCACAGGCGGCGCCAGCTGCTCCGGAGCTTCTCTGCGCCGCCGCGTCTTGACGGGAGCGCTGCTGCTGTTCTCGCTGGTGCTCGGCAACGCCTACACGGGTCAGCTGCTGGGTTTCCTGACGGCGCCGCCTCATCTCGCCGACCTGCACACGTTGGACGACGTGGCGCGCGTGGTGGACGGCGTGTTCGCGTTCAGCCTCACGAGCATCTACGAAAACGCGGACGCTCCGCAAGCGTTGCAGAACATACGACGGAAGATTAGCAAAATAAAATACGGCGATATGATGGACATCATGCGGAAGATAAGGGGTGGGGAAAACATCGGTATTCAGATAGACTCTTTCGCCTACTCCTATTACTCCGGCGTTGAAGAACTCACTTATAATGGCGAACGGATGCTGCACCTCGTCCCGGAGTGCGTGAATCCGCCAGGGCATTTAGCCTTCTTCCTGCGCAAGAACTCCCCGCTGTTCCCTTCGTTCAGCCAGGTGATGGAGCGCCTGGTGGCAGCGGGGCTGTTCGAGCACTGGAGGCGATTGCAACGCCATCACATGGCCGCCAACGGAGTGATCAAGTCCGAGGACCCCTCCAGGCAATCCGCAGCCCCTCGGCCCTTGAGGCTGAAGCAAATGGTGGGCGCGGGATGTGTCCTTGGCGTAGGTTTAAGCGTTGCTGTCGCCGGTTTTCTCCTGGACGTTTTTCTGTTGAGGGCTCCCAAAAAGTCCTTCAGGGGTGGGAAAAACTGACCAATTGGGCGCACCACATCGACAATCTAATCCAAAGCTCGCAAGGTAGTGCGAAACAATTTTGGCCAATGTACTTAAGTGGCAAGGGATTCCTTAGAATTGGATGTCTAACAAATTATACTGATATACCAAAATATTATATACTTTGTCAATAACATTGGCTGTAAATGGGTTGGGTAAAAGGGTCTGCAAATGGCAATATACAGCCTTAGCAACGCCGGCGTAGTGGTTGGCAAGGTCAATAAACTACATTCAGGCCTTGAATAGGTGGGGGCGCTGGCTAGAAAGACATAAAATAATGTGGGATTGGTCTGAAAAGGAATGACTATCGAGGGCGGGGCAACTCGGTTTGATAAAAGATGAATGGATTGGCTGAGGGAGAATAGACTGTCGAATTTTGTCGTTTTGTTTTAAGAAAGAGGAACGAAGGACGGATACCGAAGCGTTGAGGGCGGAAAAACGGTGGAGAAAAGGACATTCTGATAGATGTCGTCGAGTAGTACAGATCGCTCGCGAGATTAACATGAGGGGAGTGGGCCTTGTAAGTTTTGACGTAAGACTCAATAGTTTTTCGGACTCTGAAAGTTGATGGGCAGAGGTAAATTCGATGAGGACTTTGAAAGTTTCTTTTATATTGCGGTGTTGGACTTTAATGTTTTACCACTAGTTGGGGAGGATTAGGAGCACTAAATATCACGTAAGAACCAATAGATATTCTAGGTAGTGAGGGCTGGATTCGTCGGCAGTGTCGCAAGATCAGAAGAAAGAAGCTGGACTTGGGTTCATCTCCGTTCAAGTAGGAAGATACTGCGGGGCGTCGTAGATCAAGACGTTAGATCAGTACTGCAGTACAAAGGAATTATTTTAAAACGAGGTCATGACCTAAAGACAAAACAAATGTCAACAGAAGGTAAATAAATTGTTAAATTTCTCTTTTGGAAATGAAAAGATTTTCATTTGGTCAATCACAATTGTTAAGTAGTTAGAGATAGATAATTATTCCCTTTCAGATTCCTCGCAATACTGAATAGTTGGCACATCAAGTAATCGGCTATCTAGGCGATAGCGATTATCCATAACGGGACCCATTAACCCAGCCGGACATTTATCCATTTGTTAAAATTAGCTGTGGAAGCATTGGTTTTAATTAACGTAACCTGTTCCTGGCGCCCAAAATTTTACTATAAATTCGGAACGGGTCACGATTATAACCGTCCTAAGGTGAATGATGTCAACGATCTCGTAATAGTCTATGACGAGATATTGTTGGTACATTTCAATACGTATATACGGAGTAATATACGCAGTGTAGCGAAAGTTATGTAATGCTCGTGAAAAAACGGCGCTTTTTTGGCAGAAAAAATTCAATGCCGGAGCCTGATAACGAAAAAGATGATAAATCCAGTTGCCAAATTAAGAAAAAAAATCCTCTAACACGTGATGTAGCCAAAATTCCTCTTTTGTGGGTCCTTGATACTGAAAAACCAATTGACTGCAAAACGTCTGTCCGTCCATCTGTCCGGTGTATGTGGACAATACTAGCGCCTAAACCATGTGCAGGATTTATTCCAAATTGAAGAAACTTTTGTTCATTTGGCCTGAGTCGAAGCTCTGCGATTTTGAAAAAAAAATCATAAATTTTTCGGGTACTTTACATGAAGCCTCCCCCCGGCCATTTTCGAAATTGTCTCATAGACGGCTACAATTTTTTCTTTAAAATTCTTGTAAGAATAGAGTAATATACACTTATAAAGATGGCATATGTTAGATTTTCACGTTTAACTCAGAATTTTCGAAAATTGCGAAAGTTTGAATTTTTTCGGTGCCTTCCTATACAACATAGAAGATATTTTTCTTTCAAATTAAATTTGTTCTCCAGACTGAGTTCTTTTATTAAGGTCATGTACATTTTTTTGATAATTTTAGTAGTTTTTCGCGCAATACTACGTGCAATACGTGCAATTTAAAAAAATAACAAAGACAAGATTTTCTCAAAATCGGCTCCAAATTTTTTCTTTAAACTTTTTGGTAGGATATTGCTAAAATGTACTATATGATATGACACAAACATCAGTTTCTTCTATTCTTTTATTACAAAAATGTATTCTTTTACTTGTCTCTCACGTCGATAGTATTTACATTAGCGGCGATTTGTTCTCATTTTTATATTTATGAGTGCTAGTGCTTTAAATAATGTCCTACAAAGTTTCTCGAGAGCTCAACCATTTTCTGTGAAAACTCGCTCAAAATTCCGCATTTTCAGAAACGCTCAAACGCTATTTTCTCATAAATGGCTCCAAGTTTTTTCTTCAAACTTTTCTTACAGATAGTACTTATAGCACTCTTTAAGATGACGTAGAATTAATTTTGCTTTATTCCCTTGTTTTTTTAATTACACAAATGTAATTTTTTGAAAACTCTCTCACACCGTTAATATGCACATTTCCATCAATTTGTAAACACTATTGTATTTGTGGCTTAATGAGCTTCAAATGATTTCTAATGAAGTTTTTCGAAAACTCACAGATTTCAGAAAAAGAGCTTCAAATTTCTAATTTACAGTAGTGATTAAACGCTATTTTCTTAAAAACGGCTCCAAATTTTTCAAAGAAAATTGCCACCTAGGACGAGGTTTTACAGTTCTTTAATATTCTTAAAATAATATTTCCAGTTCTATTAGGAAACCGAAAAATTACGAAAATGTCCAAAAAAATGTACTTTGGGCAGCGACAGAAAGCAGGTGGCAAGAGTATGTGTCAAGTCCGAATAGCTAGGCGAGACCAAAGGAAATAGAAAACAAGTACGGGAAAGTCTGTGCCATTCTGTACACTACTATTTTTCTATGGCTTTTATCCTTTAATATTATTAATATTATAAATACATTATACATAATTATACATAAATATAATACAGTATTAATAATATAAATATAATATTACAAAAAACAATACCTCAAAATGAACATTACATCATATTAAACAGTGCAATTAGCAATATCTATTCGAAAAGTTTGAAGAAAAAATATGGAGCCATTTACGAGAAAATGGTAATTGAACGTTTCTGAAAATGCGGAATTTTTAGGTAGATTTTAACAGAAAACAGTTGAGTTTTTGAAAAACATTTATACGACATTATTTAAAGCATATGTACTCATAAATATAATAATGTGAACAAATCGCCGCTAATGTAAATAATAACGTGAGAGACAGGTCAAAAAAATTAATTTTTAAAAAAACAAAATAATAGAGCAATATGGCATTTATGTCATCTCATAGAGAACATTTAGTACTATCCCTACCAAAAGTCAACAGAAAAAAAATTGAGCCGGTTTTGAGAAAATCTAGTTTTTTGTAATTTTTTAAAACTGCACATATTGCACGCAATATTGCGTGAAAACTACCAAAATTTTCAAAAAAAGCCTTAATGAAAGAACTCACTTTGTAGAACAAATTTTATTTGGAAGAAAAATCGGTATCTTCAATTTTGTAGTTGTAGGAAGACGCCGAACAAAATTCAAAATTTTGCAATTTTCGAATATTCAGAGTTAATCGTGAAAATCGAACGTATGTCATCTTAATAAGTGTATTTTATTCTATTCTTACACGAAATTTAAAGAAACAACTTGGAGCCGTTTTTGAGAAAATTTTGAAAATGTCCGGGGAGTTCATGTAAAGGACTCCCAAATTTTGAAGAAAGTTTTTCAAAATCGCGGCGTCTCGAGTGGAACCAGATCTACCAGGGAATATCGATTTTGGAAGGAATCGTACTTATGATTTAGGCGATAGTGTTCACAGGCTGACGGACGGACGGACATACGGACAGACATGTGTAGAAGTCATGTGCACAAATGCGTTCCTGAGCTTTCGCTCTTACCGGGGCATTGTTCCGTGTTCTCGATGAGCACAGTAATTACTTTATCTGTACTACATGTATGTGTAGGCTGTGTATTATCCTTGTCCTGTGTTGTCTGTGTTGCAGTATTTATGTTGTAAGTGCATCCACGTGTTGGTAATCCACCTCGATGACGGCTAGCAGCAGCAACCGTCATAAGGACCCTTTAGCTTTCATCACCGAATGCAGGCTCACGTCCGTCGCCACGGGAAGGCCGGTCATTCGTCTCGTGTCCACTTGCTCTTATTGCCGCAACTCTCCTTGGTTCTGATGCCGTGAAGTTTTGTATACACGTGAATATTGATATATTCACTTGAAATCATGTAGACAATCTATTAATAATATAAATGAGTACTTGCGAGGCTTAAATGGACGTCTTATTGTATATCTCGAAGGCTTAAAATAGTTTTTCAAATGTGTCTGTACCTCAAATGTTTTAAAATATGACTGACAGACGAACGGACGGACATTTTAAAAAAACAAACACTTTTTGGGCATCAGCCCCCCTTGAATAGTTAATTACAGACATTACTTATAAGACAGAATGCTATAAAAAAATAAAATGACGCTAGCATTAAAGTAAGTTCTACTGAAATTCAAATTTATTATTTCATGTATTTAAAAAGTGATTTTATTGAACACTAACTAAACACAAGAATTTTTTGGCACGTTAAACTCACCGTGGAAATTGTAGTATTTGATCACTTACTTAAAACTTCTATTTAAAATATATTTCCAAAATCTTTTTCTAGCTTAAACGTAATGTTTTGAAATGAAATAACTCATAGTTTCTTTCACATTTTTAATTTTTTTTTCGGGACGGAGGCTACGTTTCAGCATTGTCCCGGGCCCAAAACTGACTAGCTTCGGTACTGGATAGAGGGGTCGGCCGGGATTCTGAAAAAGTTCATTACGTAATTTCCCGCAAGGGTGCGCGTACTAGGCTGTTACGGTCGGGACGGGACAATACGCACCTTCCGCCGTTTGCAAAATGTCCGAAGGAAATTCTTCTGGAGAATCCGACGAACAGATGACGTCATCGGCACGGTCGGGACGGCTTTTCCGCCGCTTCAGTTTTGAGGTAAGTAATGCGTGTGGAGCGAACATCAATGCGTCAAAACTACGTCGATCCATAATTATTCCGAGTTGTACAACGTGATATTAAGTTTAATTTATCTCCTCAGGTGTGTACGGTGGCATAAGCCGTCATTCACGACGTGCCTCTCTAGTGTGTACGACGGTAACCGCAAGAGGTCATATGTAAAAAAGAACCATTTTTTTTTTGTTTATTACACCATTGTGATCAGCCAAGAGAACTATATCAGTTGGAATAAGTCGTAAGAAGAAGGAGTAATGGAAAACTGAATAGCAAGCTTCTACATTTGTGTAAGCACCGTCAAGACAGGGAAATGGTAGGAACGTTTTTCGTTCTTCCTGAAAACTACGGTAGATTTGACAAACGACCTAATACGGTTACCACGACGATATGCCATTCATGCTTTTGAATGCGTCGCCAGGGTTACTTGACATATTTCGTGAAATGATCGCTGGATAGCATTTCAATTTAGAATCTCACCTTCTTGTATAAGACTGCTTCTTATATATATATATATATATATATATATATATATATATATATATATATATATATATATACATACATACATACCACTTTGCCTTATCGGGAAACAAATGAACGTCATGCACGGCGATGAGATGGCAAAAGATAGTGATGAAGTCATTTACAAAAGAGTTAACTAAAGGAACGCACTGACAAATTGAGTGTATGGTCTTAACCAGTTGTTATGTTACCAGCAGTAACTGTCAAAGCGGTCCCTTCTTCGAGTAATCCCTCTATACCAATTTTCGTACTTTCACTTCAGCTGTTGATTTTTATGAACGATATTGTGTTGCTGACGCAGAATTTTTTGTGGTAGTACTGTAATATCGGAAATGACAAAATATATCTAGAGCTCAATCCAAGTACTAAGTGGGTCTAAGGAAGTGCGGAGGATGCTACAACACCAGAAAATAAATATAATATTGCTGCAAACCGAGCCCTCGAAACTCACCATTGTCTATGGTCTCGTGCTCTGAAGAATGCCGCTCTCGGAAACATACAGTTTGTTTATTTTTTAGGTTAATGTGCGTATTCTTCGTGTTCGTATTCCACAAACTAAACGAAAGAACATACGTTCCTCTAGGTATCTTCATGTTTACAGACATTTTCCTTTAATAGTTTACAAGACATATATTTTTTCTAGAAAAAAACAACACTGAATTGTAACTTAGGCAAATTTAAAACTCGCAGTGAAGCAGGTGACGAAGGGCGGCGAAAATCACGCTCACGTACGAGTCTCGTATTCCTTGTTAGAAAGTGTTATTTAGTGGGTTAGCTTAACTATCTGAATCAACGAGTAACATTCGTCAAATTTAAAATTCTAAATATTCATAAGAAGCTGTGCAGTACTATTAGTAAAACTTGGGAGCCGTCCATAAATTATGTAACGCAAATTTCGAGTATTTTTAATACCCCCTCTCCCTTGTAACGCACTTCCCAATCTCTATATAACGCAGCGTACCGCTGCCTCAGACCCCCCCTCCCTCCCTCTTGGAGCGTTACGTAATGTATGGATGACCCCTTGTTAAATTTGTGCACGACAAATAAATTATAACATATTTTGGAATAATGCATTACAGACCATTAATCGATGTAAGTTATTTGTATGTTTTGCGTAAATTATTGTCTTATTTGTGCAGATGATTTTTCTTAATTTTTAAATAAATTATGCAATTATGAATCTGTACCTTGGTTCTATTTATTTATATAATTACAATAGGGCGAATCAGTTAGAAAATCAGCAACTTCTTATCTGATTTTCACAATATCCACACCAAAAGGATTTGCAGAACGTTCAAATTCACTACTCGTGACCTTCAAATCATCAATCATATAATACTGTTTTCGAATTGTATTCGTGTGCTGTAATGTTTGGGCATACACTCGCTTTCAACGTCTGAGAGGGCTAGTAAACGAAAGATAATACACGTTGCCCCTAACGTGTATTGCGCTCCGAAGCAATAGTTTCACGAACCATTGATTTAAATTGTCAAATTAGGCATAAGCTTTGCAAATCAGCGATACATTACTTTCATGCCTTTACGAAGATTCTTCGTAAGAAGAGAAAGTTATGTAATCGTGCGCCGGAAAACAGCGATTTTTCGACAGAAAAACCCTTATTGCCGGGCTCTTGTATTGAAAAAGTGGATAAATCCTGTTGCAAAATACAGAAAATATCTCGTCTAAACCGTGGTATAACCAGAATCCATGTTTTGGGGGTCCTTGATACCGAAAAATCGATTGACGTCAAACGTCTGTCTGTCCGTGGTCAACACTAGCGCGTAAACCGTTCAGCGGAATTTTTCCAAAAATGGGGACCTCGGTGGATGAGGTTAGCTTACTGGCCTCTGAACCCCCAGTGCGCGGCGGAAAATCCACAGTGGCATTCTTTTGGCATGTAAAAAGAACCCTGGCGGCATGTCTGGCAAAATTAAATCCCTCTGACAACATCCCTCCCTAACGAGATGTCACTTCCTCCCAACCAGATAGTTCGGATATAGTAAAGTCCCTAGATACAGAGAGTAGCGCATTCCATTGATCCTCCGATATCTCTATTTTATGTCCAGTTGTCAGGAGAATTAGAACTGTGGGATATTCTGAGTGTTGAGAACCATGAATATATTCCGAATCAATATTAATAATCTTAAACATCACCATAACGTCACCAATTTTATAAATGAAGTCTTAGGCTTCCGCGGCCAGAGTTGAGATCTCGGTTGACCCGGACAACCGAGAAATAATATTTCCGTTCGACTCTTAGGAAACAGAAAAAATAAGAAACTGACAAAAAAAATGTACTTTGGGCGGCGATAGATGGCAGCTGGAATAAGTATACAGTAAAATAGCTAGCTGAGACCAAAGGAAGTACAAATATAATACGGGAGAGATTATGCCATTCTGTATCACCACTAGTTCTTTCTCCTATACGTACGTATATACGGAGTAATATACGTAGTATAGAGAAACTTTTATAATGCTGCGGAAAATCGATTTCGAGATTTCAATGGAAATACACGTTTTGGGGTCTCCTGATACGGAAGGATTATTTTTTCTTTTTTCTTTTCTTTTTTTCTTTCTTTCTTTCTTTCTTCAAAATGTCCGTCCGTCTGTCGTCTGTGAACAACACTAAGAGCCTAAACTATTAGTATGATTTTTCCCCAACTGCATAAACCCAGCCTGACACGAAGCATTGCGATTCTGCTGAATTCTTTTGCTTTTTCAAAAATTACAAAAATTTGTTTGTTTGTTTTTTTTACTTTTCTCTCACATCGTTAATATTGAAATTAGCGGGGTATTTCTTTTACATTATTGCATTTATGAGCATATGTGTTTCAAATGATGCCTTTTAAAGTTTCTCGAAAATTCAAAAAGGTTTTTTGGAAAATCAGCTCAAATGTGGGTCTTTGTTTTGCTGTAGAGTCTCCTCCACACAAGTATTACTCGGTAGTTTTGTCCTTTTATTTCTTCGTAAATATCAGTTTCAGGGAATATTTTTAATCATAACTGGAAAAGTTATTGAATTTTTGTTGTTACATCTCTACATGAAAATAATTTAATTTTTGAATACTCACAAAATTTACAAAATTTACTAAAGTCTTCGATTGTATTAAAAATTAATTAATTTTGTTTTTGAAGGTTTTTCTTGAGAAATCATTATACACTATAATTCTTGATATCTTGAATTAATATTGAATATTTTTTCCTGATTGTAGGTGGCGCCATCTTAATATTTGTAGTTTGTAGATTCAGTAGTTGGGTCTTCAGTTTCTAGTAATAAATCATATCTGGAAGATATTGACAAATTGTAGATTACATCTTCTGTTGTTGAAGATTTGCTTCTTTTTGCAGGGATATTTGTTTCCTCATGCGATCTGGAGGTTTTTAGTGAGTAATATGTTGATGAGAAATTTTTCAGTAGAGGTTGAAGCCAATGATTGTTGATTTGAAGAAATGTGTTGATTTGGAGTAGGAGTTATTCTTGCTTGCGATTGCAAAATTGAAGTTGATTGTGATGGTATTATTTACTGAAGTTTATAGTAATACATATAAGCTTGAGGATATTGTGTGGTAGTTGAGAAGATTAAGGAGGAGGATAACTTTGATTAATCCATATTAGATCTTCCTCTGTAATTTCTGACTTATTTAAAATGGTAGTAGTTTTTTAATTAATAATCTTGTTTCCATATGTTCAACTGAATCCATATTTGAGGATTTTATATGAGATTGAGATTCTTGAAGTATTATTGGTTGAGATGTTGATGACACTGAAGTTACCTCTTGGATGTTTGATGTACAATTTTCAATTGAAGGTAAATTTATACTCTGGCCTAAGCTACATACATTTATACAGAGAATTGTAATATATTGCACTTACAATTAGAATGATTGTAAGTGCAACAGCTAGAGAATTGTAAGATATTGCACTTATAATTTGTATTAATTTGAAGAATACATGTACACTGCAAATAATGTGAAGTTAAGGATGGTTTTTATGTTCATAGATCCAATACTACAACATTTTACCACAGAATACACTATTACAACACTATTCTTGTGTATAAAATAATTGAAGTATCATAGTCTTGAATGTATTTCGAGTTGAAACATGTTTTGATGAATTGTTTTCAATTAAATAATACTGACATTTTACCTAGGTAAATACTAATACAATTATTTATGATTATGGTCCCATGCAATACTATGCAATGGGAGGATTGCTACAATTCTATTTTTGTCTCAACTGGGAATCAAAACTAGGATCACACCACTCGAATCAACTACACTATCCATGAGCCATCCTGGAGGGTTCTATTCTTCTTCTACTTACAAATCCAATAATATCTCAAAAATATCCATTTTATAAATATTAATGATGTGAGATATATTTTAAAAAAATACATTTGGGTTATTTTTAAATAATCAAAACAATAAGTCAAAATGGTGTTAATGCTGTGTTTTTCATTGCATTTTGCATGATCCATACTTGAGGTTTAAAAAAAATGAAGAGCCATTATTGAAAAAAAGTTGTTTAAGCAATTCTGAAAATGTGGAATTTTGAGTTCATTTAACAAAAAAAGTTGAGTTTTCCAGAAACTTTATAAGGCAGCATTTGAAGCAGTTGCATTCCCAAATGCAATAATATACACAAATTCCTGTAATGTAAATAATGACATGAGATAGATATTAAAAATACATTTGTATAAATTTTGGAAATGTAAAGAGAATACAGCAAACTAGCCTTTATGTCATCCTGTACTGATAGTGCATTTAGCACTCTCAGTACAAAAATCTGAAGGAAAAAAAGAAAAAAGAAAAGAAAAGAAGAAGAAGAAAAAAAAAAAAAAGAAAGTTAAACTGTTTTAGGGAAAATCTTGTTTTTAATCTTTTTTTAATATTGCCCATAATTCACTCAAAATTATGCAAAAACTATTCATTTTTTTCAAAAATTGTACATGGCATTCATCAAAGAACTAATTGTGGAGAACAAAATTTATACTTAGAAGAAAAAACTGCTGTACAGTAGTGTACTTTTAGAAAGATGCCAAAAAACTTTTGTAACTTTCGTAATTTTTTTATAATTTTCGAAAATTCACAGTTAGCAGTGAAAATCGAACCTGTGTCATCATTACAAGAGTCTTTCGCTATATTTTTACACGAAATTTTACAAATTTTGTGTCACTTTTGAGAAAAATTTGAAAATGTTTCACAGCTCAATTCAAGAACCCCGAAAATTTAATGAATTCTTTTCGCAGGACTTCGGGTCGAGCTAGATCGAATATTTCTAATATATTCATAAATGGGAATATTCATAAAAAAAATCTTAGTTCATAAATGGTCAGAGGGACGTAAAAAAATCTTTTTAGACCGCCACCACTATAAAAGCGTCTCTTTCAGGGCAGCCTAGCATGCTAAAAGTGAGACGATGCTCAATTGTTGTAATAAATCTGTGAATGCAACAAAGAAAAAAATACTTTTGTCGGATCGGAAGAAGCAAACTGACCAAAAAGAACAATTGAGCAAAAGTGACAAAAGAAACGATAGGGACAAGGAGAGAAAGGAACATAAGGGAATAATAGACAGATGTCAGTAAGGCTGTCTAAAACATTGTATATGATACACGTAATAGTGCTTTTACCACTTTTTCGTAAATTAGTATTTCGGTAACACGGGACTCCATAATGTGTATTTCCATTGACATCTCAAAATCGATTTTCCACATCATTACACAACTTTCTCTATACTAAATACTAGTTGAATCTCGCGTAGCCGACCACCACCTCCTAGAGTTACATGTAAACTATAGAAGGTGGTGAGCCGACGCAGTAAACTGTTTTAAAAGTATCATGTGTTGAACATTTATTTCATGACAAGCTTTGTTCAAATATGTTGTTAAATTATCTGGCATTGGGATTACCACTGTTGATGTTATACTCCCGTTCTACAATTCCCTACACCCAATGGCCTTGTGCTAAATATATTAGTACCTCCGTACGGGATATGAACTAGTCAAAATTATAACTGCCGTAAATAAAACATGCAGGTATAAATGAGACGAATAGTTCGAATTTAGTACCGCTATTTTTTTACGTTTTGTTTTCTAATATGAACATAAAAGGTCACCGGTAAGCTGTTCCGTGTTATTCTCTAATAAGATCATTCTCAAGCTCAACTAGTTCGGAAAAGTCTGTTCCAAAATCTTCTGCAAATACATTTGATTCTCCTGATTTGCGTAACACTTCCATATTTTTGTCCCCTACGTGATTTATATTTAAAAACTCCACAAACTTAGTCTGATTTGTGTTTTGAAGGCGTATACCCGAGCATTAAAAGGTTGCCATTTTGTATGTTTATGTGAATAAGTTGTCACATTAAATTACAAATCGATCTTTGCACGCTTAAGAAATATATTATTTAGTATTACTTACAGTTCTTGTTTTCTTCGTATTCACTTGATGTTCTTCAAATTTAATGCACCAATGTAATTTGCTAAATCACTATACAAAAAATTGCATGAAATACTTCACAACAAATTCTGCCGGGCGATATTCATTTAATATTGCTCGTTTGTCAACAATCAGTGTTGCCATCTTCATTGAAGAATATTGTGGTATCGTGGACTGAGAATAACCATGGGCTAATAGGGTTTAATCAACGCCACCTAGATAGATCTATTTGGTGTCATTGGTTTAATTTTCCGTCTACCCACTAAGAACGCAGCGCTTAAGCATGCACGTTTTTGGAAATTTCTCAAGACTTTTCTGCCCGGATTCAAAAACTAATGAATAGTTCCCCATCAGGAGACCCAGACGCGTCGAATGACGCATCATATGTCTCGACTGGTGGACGGGAAGTGGTCTAACCAATGGTGGAAATACGCATGGTCTAACCGTGAGGGACGAGTCGCGCGTACACACACGCGCACATTCGGACACTCGCAGTAACTCAAATACTAAATATATTACTCAATTACAACTATTATATATGTTCATATACGAGAAAGTAAAAATGGTTTTCGGCAAATTGGCCTATACCGTTCACGGTAGTCCAGGAAAATAGAACAATCTTCAGAGCAATCACATCATAAGAAAGATAATAAAGCGACGTTTCGGGGTATCATTCCCCCCCCCCCGTCTTCAGGCTAGAAATCGTAAAGTATTTATTTATTTATTTAGTCAAAAAAAAACAGTAAAAACTGTATATGACGTGTGGGGAAAGAAATTTATCTGCGCACATTTTCTTGAGGGCCAGAATTTTATTAAAAAAAAAAAAAACGAAACTGGACAAAAACCTGATCGAGATGGGGGTCATTGCATTGACCCGGAAGCTGAAGTACATTACTTGTTACAGGCGTATTAAATATTTTTTTAAATGTATACAATGCAAACATAAACTAATTCATTATATATCTTTGTTTTGTTACATTATTTTTCTTTTTCACGATCAGTATAGTCTCTAATTGTATAGAAACAGTTTTGCAGCAGAAAAGATTTTTCTTTTAACTTAAATTTGTATACCGACTTTAATTGTTTTATGTCATCTGGCAATGCGTTGTAAAGTAACGTACATGTATTGTATGTTGATTTCTTGTACTGAGCTGTAGATACTGACACTTGATGCACGTGATTTCTACGGCCTGTGTTGTAATTATAAATATGAATATTGCATGAAAATATGTTCCCTCCGTTAAGTAGGTCATTTTTGACAAATATTACAGATTCGTAAATAAATAGACAAGGCAATGGTAGGATTCCCAGCTCAATGAAAGAGGCTTGCAGGAATCACGTGGAAGGCATTTTTTCATTATTCGAATAATTTTCTTTTGCAATCTGAAGGTCTGAATACTGCAGGATGAGCTTCCCCAGAATATTATGCCATATCTCAGGCGGGAATGCACATTTGCAAAATAAACGCAACGAGCTGCATGAAGGCTGACAGAATTTGAAAGAATTCTGAATGCATAGCATAATGAACTTAATTTAGTGTTTAATTCTGTTATATGTACATTCCATTTGAGGTTTGATTGAATTGAAAGACCTAAAAATTTAAGGTAAGTAAAGGAGAAATTAATCCAAATATGTTAAAAAGAATATGAATAAGAAGTTACAAAGGAAAATATTAATCAAACATTGCACTGAAATATATTATTCTAATGAAGAACAGTACCCGATATAATCAAATCATATACTCACCAATTCGAAGATCGATCAAACTGTCGATGAAATATCTGTGGCGAAATTCAATGAATAATAATTTATCATATAAACTTTAAATTAATGTTGACGTATTAATATTAAATAGAAATATGGTTGAGTATCGCAACGTGAAGTAAAGAATGAGAATCAAAGGAATAATATGGAAATACGATTAATTTTAAGTTGTAGATGCAGAATAGCAAATGTCATTACGTCACGGAAGTTTGAATGACCCGCGTGTCGGAGGCCTATGTAAGACTTACTTCGTTCAACGGAAATAATCTTTCCGATCCCTCTCTTCTCTGGCCGGTAGCTGAATAAGTTAGATTTTTGTTAGTTCTCGTAGCTGAAAAGTTAAGTCTTCTTTTTGTTTTTGTAGCTAGGTAAGTTACAATTCTTTTGTTTCGAAAATCTTGAGGGGGAAGGGGGGTCGTGTTGGGTGGATTGGGCAGCACGGGCGCTGATTGGGGTGGCGGTAGGGCACAATGGCGAGAAAATTCAAAGACACTTCCAACGCAGACAAGTAGTTTCAAATCTTTAAGGAAACCCCATTAGCATAGATTAACATATCCATTAGCTTCATGTTAGCGATCTTTCGGTTCACTTGTCTCGAAGAATTCAGGTTACATGGTTTCGTACAATGTATTTTACGAGAAGACGAGGTAACGTTGCGAAAGGCAGTCAACAATGGTTTCTCATTGCGGGTGGCATGTGTAAGTAATCTGAGACCGTTTTTACAGAACGCGTGTAGTGTACAGGTGTAATTGTTTATAAAATTATTAAACGTGAAAGAGCTTTAGTCAGTATTGTTAATACAACACCAAAAAGAGCGCCAATAAAAAAGTTCAATATCAAATATATTTTGTACATTTTTTGAAGTCAAATAATGTTTCTGATTTTTCTGAATGTTTTACTTCATGAAGTAGTTATTTAAAATAAAAAAGTCTTTTTTCCCTGAAACACCCACGCTTTCCATGCAGAACATCATTCACACAATCCATGTATTAATACAAGTATATTACTACGATGTCTCACCTTGATCTGTTTTCACCTACAAAAAAAAGGTGTACACTTTTGTGTAAATGTGCTGAATGAAAATAAACAAACAAACGGGAAAAGATAGGTGATAAATTTGAAAACAATTTTTGAACATAAAGAAGTTTATTTATCAAAATGCTCACTTGGCCACTAATATAAGAATTACAGGAATATGATGTCAAGTCGCCGAAAGCCCAGTGGAATGGGCCAGAAGTCTTGCTGTATTGTTGCCACCAAATGTTTTTAAAAACTTTATTTTACGTCAAAAACAGTTTTAAAAAGTAATACTGGACATCTTGAAAATATGCTCAAATAAACTGCATAGTAATGTAGTGTTTATCTTTATTCAATATATTTTTATTTTAATGATTTAATTATTCTTATCTTACTGGATTTTTCTATCCCTAACGTATTATTATTTGCTCACTAAAATTAAAATTGTTTCCTGAAAATGTGCAATGTTCTTTGTACAATTTTAATTATTTGTTGTATTATGTTTTGTTTCAGGATCCCATTAATATCCTGTGGTATGAAACCCCATTAAATGGAATTGAAGTAACAAACAATTGTATTTCAAAACATACCTCTGACATATCCTTATTTCAATCCTTGAATAAAAAAAGGCAAAAAATATAAAAATGCGGAAGGATAGCATTTTTACCAAAGCAGACTTCAGGAAAAAACTGCAACAGTTTTGTGAAGATTTGCAATATGTTTCATATCTTTAAATTCTACGATCAGCTTTCTTTGCCCGAGCGTGCATTAGCAGGGAAATGTTGTGTAACCTTATGGGCAAAATGTTACGTTCAAAATATCCGTTAAACACAAGTCAGGAAAAAAATAAAAAATAAAAATTACTCAAAAAAATCGTATCTAACACATGACAATATGTTTATCATTTGATTCATCTTTTTATGCTCGTCATAATAGACTAAAAATATTTGCAAATAGTTCATCTGAGTTATTACACTTATTTGTCTCAAAAATTTGAATTTCCATGATGCACCATTTTCAATAACTTTGTTTCTAAAACAATCAGCAAATATTCTCATGAGAATAGGCCATCAATCAAGTGTCCAATTACCCTTCACTTTTTAAATACAACTGGGGGAGTGTTTTTCACAGTTTAAAGTAATTACAAATACATTCCAAATAAAGTCTTAAAGAATATAATCATCAAAATTAATTTTATTTTGGGAAAAAAAATATTGTACACAGGTGAAAAATCCTTTCAAGTTTTCACACCCTATTCTAAATTCTATATATTTTTAAAACAATTCCATTACAAGATTAGATCTGCTCAAATAATGTATTCTTCTCATTCAACACCTTAATAATAAAATAAAGGGAAAATCATTAAAAAGACAAGTAGACAGAAGGAACAATGAAGAAATGCATGATTTTGCCATCTGGCACTTCTGTGGACTGTTTTTTCTCTCTGAGCAAATTTGGTTAACGTCACCATCAGTTTGAGTGAAGGGACAGGAGCCACAATGCCTTACTAATGAAACTTACTTCAAGGTGAATTTCTTGTGTTTTCTATTAACAACTTCTCGGCGCGCGTCGCCGAGAGCCTCACGTCGCGCTTACTGAAATCAAGTTTGCTTATTTTGTGATTACTACCATCACCTCTCTGATTACAGTGGAAAACATAAGAATGAAGCTTACTAATAAAGCTTTATATTCTGGAATTTTTATTATTGATGGTAACTGAAATCATGATGCAAAATCATCAATCTGACATTGATGTGTAATATCAACGCTATTAGGCGTTGCATTTGTGGAGATCTTTTCTTTTTTCATCTGTCCACATAAGTGATGCTAGGCCACTTCTGATTGTGGTGTGGTTTTTTGGAATAACAAAAGAAAATTTGGTTTTCTAATTTTTTTTTTGTTCAATCTACAAATGATATTTTCTTTTACTTTCAAGGTACTAAATGATATTTTTCTTTTATTGTAATCAGCATAATTAGTCCAAAACGTATCATCTTATCAGCATAAGGCCAATTAGAGTGCAGGTAGCTGTAGAAGAGCACCCAACAAATTTCTAACATTTTTAATTTTTGAAATTTTGAAGGTTGTATTGAATATAAAGTCTGTACTATTGTTATGAGCATACCTTGCTTTAATTGAGCAAAACGTTTGAAGCCATTTTTGAGGAAATTAAATCCTACATTAACAACTATTTATTTCTTCAAAATTGCACACCTAGATATGAATCCAAGCAATTGTGATTTTAAATGGCAAACTATAACAATCTTCATTAATATGATTGCTGCTAATTTGATTTGAAAACAAATCCACAACTTACCAAATTGTTCAAACAATGAAAAGACTGTCATGTAGAAATTAAATTTGTTTGAAGCTTGGTTACTACATATAAATAATGTCCAACACATGACATATGTACCAAATGATTTATTAGAACTGAACCATTCATAATTCAAGAAATTCAAGCCACAACACTAACATGAAAATATTACTGCCTATAAATAATTTTGCCCCAGTTTTTAAATTTCCCTGAAAATTTGTAATTCAAGTTATGAGTCTCGCTCACTTACAATTTGGGCTTCATATTCCTTAAGTCTCCTCTGGACTATTTTTCAATGCATAATAACCATACCTTGAGTGTTAATATAATTTAAGGAGTGCACAAACCAATTACAATAAACTCCCTTTAATCCCCTCTCTCCCTGTCATTATTTTCATGTTGTTCTTTCAATTATTTTATGAATGCTAGATTCTATTACAGAAAAATATGAATTACATCTAGGGCTGAAAAATACTATTACTATTCATTTTGCGGTGTTTTTGGTAGTGTGATATTATAAGTCTTTTCAAGAGTAAATAAAATCCATTAATAAGAACCTGAAGACTAGCATATATTATTAAAAGCACTTACTACTTTTGAAATAAGACAAAATAGAGACAAATAGACAAAATAAAGACTATACTGATGACATCTACAATTCAGAGTCACTTAAACAAAATTGAGCCCTGATCATACAGTCTAGTGAAATGGTATCTGACCACCACATTCTATAGTCTTCTCTAGGAGGTGGTGCTCTGACCCAGGAAAAAATTTCGGAAGTTTTTTTCTCAACGGTTCTATGTTTTTGAGGGCTGCTGAATTCGAATTTGATGTTTGCCACATCAAAAATGGTCAGCTTTACTGAGAAAATCCCAAAAAAACGTAAAAATTTCGCCCCTTTTTAAAAAATTTTTTTTCGCTTATATCTTCAAAACTATGCGTTCTATCGAAACAATTGTCATTTACAATATTTAAGTAGTTAACATTTAGGCGCTAGAACGCGCTAAAAATTTGTTTCTTTTTTCGCGTGTGGCCAAAGCTGGGAGAATAGCTCTTTCCAGCCATCCTATCACGCGGCAGCGCTCTAGTTTCACTTTACCATGCTTGAAAAATACTATTGTGAACAAATCATTGGGATTATTAAGTGATTCCAATATTCACGGAATCAATAAGATCGTGTTTGCTCGCGCGGAATATCTGTAAATCCAAGCCTTAGGTAACCAAAATAAGAGGGTTATAAGAAAATGATTACGTCTGCCGTTCATGTACAATACAATATACAGTATTCATACATACTCTCTGGTATTCATCACACACTCGTACCAACAGTATGTTTTGTCAATATGTGCCAAATTATGAGTAAACGTAAAAGTGACCCAAATAAGAAAATTTTAGGTATTAAATAAAAATATAGCCTAGATAATTTTATGTTTGGAAATGCAAACGTCGGGTTAAAAAATAAATAGTCTATCATTAAAGGGGAAAAAAACGAGGGTAAGGAATCAGGGCAACAGCGATTATATCCAATTGAGGTGTATGGTGTTTTCTTAAAAATGTGATTTTTGTTTTCTCAATTACGAATAATAGTTATCGCATTACTAGGTAATTACTGACGTGGAAACTAGATATATATGATAGAGATTAGCCGATAATTATGTCATTGTCTAAGGAGAAAACAATGATAAATCGTATTCTTTTATTAAAATCTTTACCACAGAGAGTGTAGAGATGGACTACATTGACAGATATGCATAGTCTGTCTCTTAATACCAGATGTAACATCGCAATGGAGAAAGACACCTGATCCGGGTGAGAATGATATTTACTGAGAAGTGATACCTCCGTTTCGTACACAAAATATCTCCTAATACCTCTTTTTCTGCTTTCTCATCTCCTCCAGCTATAATTCTAAAGATAGTTTTGTTACCACCGCATTACGCGGTCCATGCAAACTGATACTTCTGAAATCTCCGACAGCGATATACTGCATAATTCCCAAGAAAACGACTGCGATAGAGATAATTCAGATTCTCGCGCGTGATGCACAGATCTTTGCAGCAAATTTTGGAAATCTATAACTTTCATATTATTCCACGAAGTATTTTATGCGCCGGCTCGTGACTGCCCGTGAAATATTCTACACCTTGCACTAGCGTGTGACTGACTCTTCAGCGATAACTCAGCCTTATGCGATATCGCGAGATCGGCAGTCAATTGTAACGATACTCGTAGTTTGCCATATCACGAACTTATTGTAAAGTTATATGAACCTGTAACATTTGCAGTTTTATTACGTGTGCATAATGCTTTGCAGGGAATGGGCTATTTGTGATGAAACGTTGGCACATGAAACGCAGACAACTTCTGTGGTGAAAGTACGGGGGTGTGAATATTTTTTGACGCCAGAGGGAGGCGGCAAGTTTTTTCATTTAAATGTAACTCACAAATCGAAGTCCACAATAAGTATAGGAGACAACACGGAAACGAAAATTTGTTTTCTGCTCATGTGCAGAGAGCTCAAGCTGAATCACCTCAACTATGTTCATCTATACCTCACTTTGTCTTCGAAACTCATTTCTTATTTGTGGAGAGGAGGAACCACGAGAGACTTCGCGAAGAAACAAATCAAAAAGCTTCCCTCCAAGCGAAATCTGGTATACCCAATGAGGAAATTAGCTGTTAGTGAAACTGTTTTATGACTCGCGAGTAATCCTAATGATGATTTTGGACATGCTGTATTATTTTGCTAAGAGACAGTAAATGAATTGTCAGCTGCCGAAGCACGTGCTTATTTCATGTGCATTAAAGCACTGCATCAGCCTCCAAAGACGACAGGAACACAAATCATATTCAGGCCCTACATAAATGTTGCAGAATCAGCGATGCACACTATTGTCAGTTTTCTTGGAAACAGTGACGAGGAATACTAATTTATCATTGAAGAACTGATAAAAGTGATTGAAGGTAATTTCCGTCCACATCCCAAAATAGTTAACGCACGTGAATCTTTTGATGTGTGTTTTAAGGATTTACAGATACTCCGTGAGCAAATACGTCCCTGCTGATTCTCTGAGTATCAGTGTAACAATGCCAATCATTTGTTTACGTAGTTGTTTTCAGGAACATGATGAAGTGACGCCGCGAGATAGGTTGTGGCTGGAAAGCAGCGGCGTAGCTTCAGTTGGTGTCATCTGGGGCAAAGCTAATGGTGTCACTCCCCCCCCCCATAAATTAAGTATAAAAATATCTAATGCTGCACAGATATTAATAATATAATTAATAAACATATTTGCACATCATAGTTATTTATAATACATTAAAAAATCTATGTAATTAACAATAATTGCTATTAAATCATAATCTATGCTTATGATTTGAATGTATACTTATTGAATATAAATAATTTTTAACTAAACCATAAAAATTATATAATTCCAACAATAAAATGTTCAAACTACTAAACCTAAGAAAACTTACTATTAATAAATATTTTTTTTAAAGGAAAGGATTTAAATTATACAATTCCAACTATAAAATAATTTTATTGTCACCCGGGGCACGCCCCTCCCCCCAGCTACGCCACTGCTGAAAAGAGCAATTACCCTGCTTTGGCCAGAGGCCCAAAAGGTAACCATTTTTCTCTACGCGCGCACTAGCGCCTAAATCGTTTTCCCGAATTTAAAGTTAAAGTGTGCATTTTATAGGAAATTTTATCTATTTTAATCATGTAAATAACCATTGTTTCGTCAGAACGCATAGTTTTTATTTTTGCAATTTTCTCTGCGAAGCCGACCTTTTTCGAGGTGGCAAACATCAAATTTGAATTCAGCATCCTCAAAAGCATACAGAACAGCTGGAAAAAAAAAATCCGGAATTTTTTCCTGAATCGGGCCTTTTTGAGCACCATTTGACTGGACTAATAAAATTTTGTAGGGAATAAATGGCTTTTACCATCCACCTAGGGTTGGTGGATAACATCAACCCTAATTTGAAGTAATCTGTCAGGGGGCGCAGATTCTATGCTTGCCACTGGCGCCGGATTACCTAGATACGCCTCTGGGTATGGCACCTGGCTCTATGTAATGTTTTCTGACACAAGTTGACCTAAAGCTAAGGTGACCAAATCTTGTAAAAAAACAACAACAAGCAAACAACGGGAAATTGAGACATTTCCTTGACTAAACAAACGGGATATGTTTTGAAAAGACACTGTATTTGACATTTTCACAAGTTCCATCTACAACTGTCTTATACTAGTGTAAAAACTAATGAATTTCATTCAACCTCTTTCTTAAAAAAAAAGCTCCTTGTAACAATAAAGTAAAATACACTTATAAAGGTGGCCTACGCCCAATTTTCATGATTAACTCTGAATTTTCGAAAATTTCAAAAGTTTGAGTTTTTTCGGCGTCTTCCTAAAACTACAAAATTAAAAATAGAGATTCTTACTACAAATGGAATTTGAAATATGGACGTGTACGTTTTTTGAAACTTTTAGATTTCGCCCAATACTGCGTGCAATATGAGCAATTTTAGAAAATAATGAAAACAAGATTACTCAAAAATGGCTCCAAAGTTTTTCTTCAAACTTTTGGTGGGGATACTGCTGAAAGGACTCCATTAGATGACTTAAACACCATTTTGGTATATTACTTTGTTTTTCAAATATTTCAAAAATGGAATATTTTACTACCCTCTCAGTCGTTAATCTTTACATTAGCGGGGATTTGTTCACATTATTGCATTTATGAGTACATGAGCTTTAAATAATGTCATATAAAGTATCTCAAAAATTCTAAAGTTTACCATGAAAACGCGGTCCAAATTCTGCATTTTCAGAAACGCTCAAACGCCATTTTCTCCAAACGGTCCAATTTTTTCTTCAAACTTTTGGAACAGATAGTGCTAATTGCACCGTTTAAGATGACATACAATTAATTTTCTTTTTTATATTTACTTTTTCAAAAATTACACAAATGAGTTTTTTTTTTAAATCTCTCTCACGCTGTTAAAATGCACATTTCCAGCAATTTGTAAACACTATTGGGTTTACTTCAAATGAAATTTTTCTAAAACTCGAAAGATTCCTGAGGAAAAGAGCTTCAAATTTTGCATTTAAACTAGAGTTTAAACGATTTTTCCTAAAAAACAGTTGCAGATTTTTCAATAAAAAATTACATATAGGACGATGATTTACTCTTTTCTAATATTTTAAATCTACCATCAGGAAACAAAAATGAAAAAATATATTTAAAAAAATGTATTTTGGGCCGCGATAGATGGCAGCTGGTAAGAGGATGGGAGGAAGATCGTAAAGCTAGCCCATGCCTAAGAAATTAGAAAACTAAGTAGTACGAGAAAGTTTGTGCCATTCTCTAGCACCACTAGTAAATAGTTGGGTTGGCCCTATTCATACAAAACAGAATGATTACCAGCCTCCGTATTTGATAAGGAAGTTGTCTAAAAAGACAAAAAACGCAGAAAAACGTCAAACTGGTGGTGCTACAAAAGCACGCACTTTCTCGCACCACTCCGCTTATTATACTACATAAACTTGCGTAAGTGTTTTCAACCAGCAACAGTTTATTTCTGCTCCAAGACACAAACCCAGACTCTCCGAGTTAACTGGCCAACACCCATACCACTACTCCACAGAAGCGTCACAAGGAAAGAACCTTCGCAAGTAGCGAGAAGCAATAATATTTGGAACTTCTTGGCATACCACGGTAAAAGAAAAATTAAGTTGGTTCCATGGGTTAGTATTTATAAAATATTTAAATTTGATAGATTCATTTGTTTACATAAATAGGTTCATACAGATGCCCAGAAAGTCTACAGTTGTTTTGACACTAAATACGTTTTCGAAACCTAATAACAGTTGAAGGTTAAAAATTGCAAATTGGAAAAGCACATAGAAATGAGTGGCTTATTTATTTGCATTGATTGTATTTGTGGGTAGAAATGCTTCAAATGATTTTCAACAAAGTTTCTCAAATCCTCAATATTTTTCAGCAACAACACATTTATCAAATTAAAGTTGGATTCCTTTTGCCCCCGAAATGCTGAATCCATACAAGTCTTAACCACCTCCGCCATCCGGGTAGAACATGGGCTTTACACATCTATATTAGTCAAGACATTGTTTCAGTTCTAGCATTATGAAGCCTAAAAAATTGAGAAAATGTGAAAAAATGTCCTTTGGGCAACAAATGACGGCAGCTAGGAAAAGAATAAAGCCTAAAAGAAAAGCTAGTCCACACTAAAGAGATAACTAGTGCAAGAAAGTCTGTGCTATTATATTGCATTAGTTCATTTACCATGTTGTTACATACGAGAAACTTTAATGAACAAATTTCATGCGGGTTTTGAGGTTTTTTTTTTAGAAATTTTTTCAAAAAATTGTACATGACCTTTTTTAAAGAGCAGATATTTTCCAGCAGACTTTGTTTAAAGCAAAAATTGCAATCTCCAATTTTGCATTTTTCAAATGTTCACCTTTTGGCACTATCGAAAAATCTAACAACAGTCGAAAATGAGACCAGCAGCGTATTTTTTACCATCCCTCAATACATATGAGAAAATTTAAAGAAAAAAATTGGAGCAGTTTTTGAGATTTTTGTAGAAATAGCATAAATTCCAGGCACTAATTAAGTGACATCAACTTGTTTTCTAAAAAAAATGTACTTGACCTTTTTTAAAAAGATATGATTTTTGATATACAATACTGTTTAAAGTAAAATTCGCTATCTTCAATTTTGTATTTTTCAAATGTTTACTTTTTGGTATTTTCGAAAAAACAGGAAAATAGCCGAAAATGGGACGACCATATTTTTTTACCGTCCCTTATTACATATGAGTAGAAAATTTCTTTAAAAAATGGAGTGTTTTTTCAGGGGGGAAAAATGGGTGTATTTTGTGCAATATTACATGGAAACTACTCATATTTTTGAAAAATTGAACGTGAACTTATTTAAAGATTCGTCTTTAAGGAACAGATTTCGTTAAGGAAAAAATCAATCTTCAATATTGTAGTTGCAGGAATACACTAAAAAAATTGCACTTTTATTAATTATCAAAATATCTATAATTTCAATGAACATGAGACTACCACCATTCACTTATGCTTTGTTTATGCTATCTGAAGACAAAGTTTGATCAAAAAATTTGGTGCCTTTTTGAGAAAATTTTGGAAATGTTTTTGAGGCTAAGTGTGAAGTACCCTCAAAAATCCAAATATGCATTTGAAACTCCTAAAACCATGAGTTCATTCAGATCGATTGCAGAATATCTTTTGAAATAAAATCAGCTGAATGGTTCAGGCGCTAGCGTGGACCTGATGGACAAACAGACATTTTGCAGTTAATGGAACAATCTCATTATTAGGGAGAAAAACACAACAATTCTCCCAACCTTGAACAGGTCTATGAGAGGTATTCCAGCTTGAGAAGCTCCCGGCTAAAATTAAAGACCATAATCTTATTCAATACCTTACACATCTAGATCATGGAAAGTTTTAGACGATAATTTCTTCTCACAGAATTCTTTCCAACGATAAACAGAATACTGAAATAGAGGACAATAGTGATGGATGTGATGAATAGTATGTATTTTCAATATATGAACACAAACGACTGAACTTTAACTGAATAATATTATTTTTATCATTTGTATCATTCTCTCAGTTCGTCATATTTTACAGTTGAATATTTGTAATTATTTTATTGACAATAAACATTTTTGTCCAGAAAATAAAGATTTTAAATATTAATTCCACCAAAAAAAGTTTAGAATACTTTTCTTATTTATTTGTAAATTGAGTAACAAATTATCGTATTTTGATTAAAACACCATAGTCAAACACATACAGCATCTAAATACGTGAATTCATCAGTTAATCACTATGCACTTCTATAGTATGAAGTTTTTTGTGCCTCCTGAAACATATTGAATTTGGACTAGTTTGGTTCTTGTAAAAAATTCTTCAAATTAAAGCTAAATTATTAAAAAAATTGTAAACAATTTTTTTATTTCCAAATAACAAATTTTCATGACCAGTCCATTAAAAAACCATTCAGCACCCAATACAAACATTTGTTAAACGCGGACAAATCCTTCTCATTTTATTATGAAAAACTCTTTTTTGTTGTTGTAGTTGTTGTTGCTCCTGAAAAATTGCAATTTTTAAAATTTCAAGGCTGATGAGGTCCTAACATTATCCGATCGTGCTGAAATGTTGAGAATCATTTTTCCACCAATTGGCAATATTTTGTGAATTCCCATCCAAAAAAAGTTTGGAAGTCAATTTCTTTAGCAAGAACCTAATGTACAGCAAATGATTGTGATGTAGACTGTTTTTGTTATCTTGTATCTCTCTACGTGTGAATTGAAATCAATGACTGTAAATAAACAAAATTAAACAAAACATTACTTTGAAGCACTTGCTTACTGTGTGTAAATCAATTTTGTAACAAGGACAGGAGTCTTCAAGACTATTCACAACTATGTAATTCATGGAGAAAGGAAAAAGGCCATCTAAAAACATGAAGTCTTGACTGATTAAGCACAAATATAAGAAATACATATGCTTCCTTTACAAGGCAGACTTGAGTCACATAACTGCTATGAGATTGTGAGGGGTGAGGAGTGTAAGTGAATTGTAGGGACAATACTCACCACTTACGCATACCTGAGTAATTAACACTTACCAAATAATGAATACTCTACCAGAAGAACATTACAGTAGACTCACCATATATTTCTCTTCCATGAAGGGATACGATTTGTAGGGGTAGCAAACAAGGATTAGGGCATGGACTGCATCATCAGGTTGCACAGCCACATAGTTCATTATTCACAGGCGTACAAGTTGATAGAGATGAAGAGGTTAGGCAAGTAATTAAATTCAAAATGAAAATGAAAAGCTGAAAAACAACAAATCCTTAAAAACAGTTCCAATTCTACCTTGTTCACTTTTCACTGGGGATGTTCAAATTCTGGAATTCTCTTGGGGAAAGTAAACAAATTACCATCAACAGAAAGTACGATTAATTTCAAGAGAGACTTTGAAATTTTGAAATAAAATTATCATGAGAGTTCATAACTTTCTGTTACATGCCATTTTTAACAACAGGTGGCTTTTTGATCAGAATTCGTGAACCTCTGAAATTTTAAAGTAATCAAGGCAAAGAAACCAGCACCTCAGAAAATTATCTTAGTATTTCAAAGTGTTCAACTTAAACATTTTGAAAATTCAGCAAAATAAGTGAAAAAAAGGAATAATGAAAACCAAATAATGTCACTTAAAAAACTGACCTGGTTCTTTACTGTACCTGTTAAAGATTCCAAAACTTCTGGAAGATGAGCAAGCTGACATACTTCATAAACGGAGAATTATCCTGTGATTTGTAGAGACGCAAACTTGTTTGCTTTACTTTCTAGCTCGCATGTACATGAGAAATTTCTGTTCTCATACATCTCAGAGAAAACAAAATAAGTTTTTATAGTAAATTTAACTTGCAATAAGTTCTGTTCTTGTGGTGTATGAGTTGCTCATATTTTTTACTTTAGTTCCATTGCTAGATGAGACTGTACTTTGTTTTTGTGAATAAATGTGTTTGTTTAAGCTCCACAGTTAAAACAATTTACTGTGAATATGCTCTTTTGAAATACTCTTCATTTCTCAAGTTCGCCAATGAAAAAAATAAAACTTTTAAATTCACTGAAGATAACATATTGGTGTTCATTTTTTTAAAGACTGCTGTTTCATATTTCTTGCAGTTTCATGTTCTCAAAATGTTGGCAACAACGTTCATATTTGAAAATATTTCATGTCAATTTACAAAATCTCAACCTCTCGAGTATTCAAACCAAAATATTACTTTTCTTCTCACAAGGTCCAGCCAGAGGCGTATCTAGGTATTCAAGCGCCCATGGCAAGCATAGAATTTGCGCCCCTGTCGGGATACTTCAAATTAGGGGTGTCGTTATTTGTTTTAACGGTTATGCTCTAAATAGCGTCCCCTGTGTGTGGCGCCCCTGGCACGTGCAGTGCCTGCCATACCGTAGATACGCCAACTGGGTCCAGCAATTATCCTTCATCTCTGACCCCAAGTTCTGAATTTTAACTTTCTCCTCTTCCACTCTTTTCACATGTAGGGCACATTGTAGTCTATCTCTTCTGAATTTTCCTCTTTTCTTTCTTCCAGGAAGTAGATATTCTAGGTTTATTTTCATGCATCAATCTAATATTCTTTTTCTAGAGGAAATATTAAGGTTTTTGAATACTGCAGAATAAGCTACATTAAATAACTTATGTAGTAACAACATCAAGAAAATTCAAGGCATTAACTTAAATAATCTATTTTTCTTATGTCTTTTCTACACCCTTTCTTGACAAATCTTGTTTCTTTTTCCTCACATTAATCTTTGTAATGATCTTTCCTTTTAATTTTCCAACATTCCCTATAAAATATTTAAAATTGTCTCCTCTTAGTTTTAAAACTTTCAAGATTATTTCATTACTGCATATGTCAAATTCCAATTAAGGCCAATGCTATGTTTTTCATGCAACATGGTTGCTGATAATGTTGATTACAGACAGAAAGATGAAAAAGTCAATCAATGTAATTGTTGTCCAATGGAATGGTTTTGTGAAAATAATTGATCTTGAGTAGTTAAATTATTATGCTCTTTCATACAAATATCTGATTAAATGTAAAAATATAATCAACTTTGAAAGCCTTCAATAATTATGTCACACATAGGTATAATATGGAATGGAGCTTGAGCTTAAATATATCATACTCTTAGGCAATTTCTTTAGAAGTTCTCAATTAAAAATATCCACATTACTGAAATGGTCTTCATTAGGATAACAAAAACTGAAACTTTGAAAACTATCTTCTGCTGCTCCAATTAATTTCAAATTTGCCGCAAATGAAAGAGACTAACATTACAAGGCATATGTTTTTTATCCGCCACATCAATGAAATAGACTTCCTTAAAAGTACTAACACTGTACGTGATCAAATCTTCATTATTCTTGAACTTCACAAAATCAATATTTTCCTTTATATCAGACTCATAACTGAACTTGATATCAGCAGTGGATAATAACAAATTCTTGTATCATTCGCTGAAAAAATATTACACAAAATGCTCTGATCAAAGAAGTATATTCCTTTGAGTTCCGTGGTTGCAGTTTAGACCTTTTCAGGCACTTCACTCTTCATATTCCACATGGAATTTTATAAAATATCAATATTTTTCTGTGTATTTTTTAAATTTCAATGGGAACAATCAGATCACATTTGCATCTTAACTAGTTACAACCAATTCCTACTTTTGATATTCTGTATCACAATATCAAACAAATTTGTCCTTTTTATGAAAACAATGTATATTTTATAATTAAAAAATGCATATCAGCAATGTTGTTTTTTTTAAACAGTACAATATTGAAACTAAGGTCATACAGATTAAACTTTTCATTCAATAATTCTTCTCTAGCTTTTTAGCAAACATGTTGTATACAAGTATGTAACAAGCTGAATTTCTTAAAATTCCATTGTTAATCACCATCATGTTGGATTTTTGAAAATAAAAATCAATTTCATGCAAAGGCCTTGTAAAATTTGATATCCCAGATATGAATTAGTGCATGGGAAGTATCTCAATCTGAATTATGAATCCTTGAATGTATCCACAGCAGTCTCTTTGAGAATCAATGCAGAATTCAAACATTTAAAACAACAGGAAGAATCCTGTAATCTGAGTTAAGTAGTAATTAAATTAAGTCTTCATGTTTGACATCATTTATGATATTCCACAAAGATAGTCATTAAAAAAATGTTGACACAAGGTTTTTTAAAATCATTTTTATGTTGTTCTTTATCAATTGTCTCACACAGCATTCATATTTGCATTTAAATTGGGCATCTTTTTTCTCCTTCTATTGATAAATAAATGAATTCCAAGTACAACCAAAATACTCATGGAAACAACTGTAATATATTTACGAATATATTTATGAAAACATTTTTGTGTAGCATCTTATCTGTGTGTATCTGACAGAACATGAACATTTTAGGACTACTTTGCTCTTTTTCATTTAACTTCTGTCAAAGTTCAAAACTAAGTCTTAACAATAGAAACAGTCTCAAACAATAAAATTCAACATGCAATATGCAGTTGCAATTATAATTACAATGCAAATTTTTCAGGAACACTTTCTATCCAGTTGGTTTCAACACTCTCCAAAGACTGCCACTTGTTCATGTCATTTACGCACTGAAGTATGTCTTTTTCTGACATTTGCCAACATAAAATCTTGTTCAATTATGTATATTTAACACGCATTTATTGCACATACTTTTGATTTATTTGTTTTCTTCAATTTTCAATCCAGAAATTAAACATTTTCAGAATTCAGCTTTCAAGCCATGGTATTAACTTCTATATACAAGATATTCTTCTTTAATTGCTGACTCTTATGAGGTAATTTGTTCCTTTTTGACAATTTTTTAATGTTCAGGGCATATGACACTTCGTTTCACAAACAAATTTGCTTCAACATATATTTAATTTCAACGTATTTGAATTCCCATCTCAAATATTGTAACTTACATCAAATTCTTTACAAGAACATACATCAAATTCATAGAAACCAAAGAAAGAAGGAATTTCATTCTCTTTTGCACTGGCTTTGGTGAATTAGTCTCTACACATTTTTGAATCATCTCGTTACATATTAATGCTTTTGTTGTTTTAACATCCATTTTGTCATTTACTTTTGTTGATGTTGTACAGATTATTAAAATCTTTATGCGTAATCAAAGATTGTTATTCAGACTTGAAAGCACTGAATTATTTCCAACTGAATATCAAAATCTTAATCAATGTAAACGACTCTCGTAATTTCACAAATCCTCAAAATTTCTTCAGGGCACGAAGGTATAGGAGCAGGTGAAGTAGTCAGAAGATGAATACATTCTTGGGTGTTTGAGTACAGAAGGGAAAAAATATCATTAGAAGATCTCTTGCTCAGAAACAGCAGAATTATTGTTGTCATAATTTATCTTTACAATTCATGCATATCCACAGCATTGTTATATTGACTAAATTTATATGATACAGATATACATATGTACTCCAGTCTTCATCAGTTACTCATATTCAACAGGCACTGAATATATTATTCCAAATTTGAAACTTTACAAAATGCACAGAATTATGTGGAAATAAAGAGGAGTGATTATTTTTAGGACTTAAATAGAAAAGCCTGAAGCATCGACCTCTTCTAAGAAGAACAATGACAAAATGCAAAAATAAAATAGTTTGGTCAGTGAAGTTATCTTTGGGGAGAATAAATATTGGAACTCATTTTTGAGAGAATGTAAATATATATGTAAATATCCATAAATTATGTAACACAAATTTGGAGTATTTTGAATACCCCTCCCTGAATAACGCGCTAGTGACAACACCCCCTGCACCCTTCACAGTAAGTAAAAATACATTACACAACAGTAAAAATAATTTGTATTCATTTTACTTGAGTTATATGATAAAATTTATGATAATTAAAGTTAGAATTAGGTGGTGATGCTGACTGCACCTAACAATAAGATTGGAGAAACTTTTTGAGTGAAGGAAGGATGCTTAGGCGAGACAATATCTAACAAGCCATGCAATCTCTGTTGAGGATGATGCACAAGCGAGATACTATTGTGCCAATTTCATTGGATTCTAGAATATTACAGATCAGTTTTGAATATTTTCTTTGTAGTCCAACAGATTCAATCAATATATTATGGATGAAAAAATATTTCCATTTATTGTAACAATTACATCATAATTTCTTTATTTATATTATTTTAATTTAATATGTTAATAACTTAAAGTTTCAATATGTGAACGAATAAAAGGAATCATTTCAGCAAATGTTGAAAATTAAAAATCAAAGTTACGTGACACTAAACCAACACACTCTACCTCTATTCAACGCAGTGTAACGCTGCCTCAAACCTCTTCTCTCTTCAGCATTACGTACTTAATGGACAATACCTAGTAAAATTCAACACTTTCAAAAGCAATTTTCAAAGAATTAAATTTTCAGAAACAAATCTAAATACTAGCTAAAATCCCAACAAATTTTATTTGTTGTGCATTGATGTGATAAGAAAAAATGCCTTATATCTCTCATCAATAAGAGCACAAATACTAAAGGATAAATTGTACTAATCAATACTTCATGACAACTTGAGAACAACAATCAACAAAAAATAACTCCTTTTAACATGTCTCACCAATCAAATTAATTTATAATACTGAGGTTCTAAGACACTCCACTCTAACAATGCAAGAGAGCCTACAAAACTGTTTCTAGGTATCATTTAGAATGAAAAGATAAATAACATCACAACACAACACATGAACTACAAAGCGTTTAAAAATTCTGGCATCAGAGTAAGTTCAAGCAGATTTGCTGTGAAAATGAATGCAAGGTATTGTATTGCCAGCTCCATCTAACACTCCTGCCAAATGCAAATTTCAAATATATACTCTTTAAAGAATGTGAAAGAACTATGAAAGAATCAGAGATCATGAACAAGAGTGGGACAGGAGGGAAATTTGATGACACAGAACGGAACGTTTTTAGATGGTATCAGATGAAAGACTAAGAACACAAAACTTTCACATTCAACACACAAAACTTTCAGAGGGAACCACAAAGTCAGAAGAGGTCGGAGTATGGAAGAAGGACCAAGAAGAAAGAAACAATGATACACATGAAGACAAAGCATGTAGTGATACAAATCTTGGTTGTAATTAGAGCTCAGACTTTTAGGTACTAAAAAAACAAAATATTTATTTTTTATATATTTAAAAAGTAAAAAATATGTATTAAAAAGATGAAAATATTTATCTATTATGAGGGCTTGGACTAACAAGTGGTAGGAAACGGAAAATATTAATTGTTTATGTGCATAAAAAGTGAAAAAGTGTTAAAATGACAAAAATATTTATTTATTACCTTTATGAAATGAAGAGAAGTCTGAATGAAAAAATTCACAACATAAAAATCCTTCTGCACATTTTGTCTTTGCAATCTGAGGAAATTTGGGAGCTGCTTGTGTCATGAAAGTATGTTATCGCTTAGAGTGTCATTGCCTAAACAGACAGTGGTGTTAGGAATGGCCCTCAGACATTTTGACAGGTCATGAACCAGACTCACTCCATTCAATCTGTGGAAATCCCACAATAATGTGTGCCCAATTTTTGCTTATCAAACTGACTCTTTAACCACACACCCAAAAACTCCTAAGCATTAAACTAGAAAATACTCAAAATATTCATATCAAATTGAGTGAAATATGTAACAATATGGATTTCAATGAAAATATTTATCTTTATGTAACTTAACCAAAACATTTATTTTTAGATGATATGCAATTTTGTATGTGGAAACCGGGTGCTACTTGAATTTCCTCTTGCTTCCAATACTCAAGATTAATGGAGATAAAAATATATATTTACCTAAAAGTCTGAGCCCTAATTATGATGATTTTAAGGAACAAGAAAATATTTAGTGATAGCTTAGGCAATAAGTTTCAATGTTCTCAACAAGACAATTTTCTAGTCAGTTAGACAATTTGCAACTTTGCTTCAACCACATAGCAAAATTAGTTGAAAATTTTCAAACAATTCTCAGGGGGCCTCTTCAAAATTTTGATGTTTCATATTCAGAGTTGAATTATATTCTAGTAAGTACGGTATATTTTTGATTTTTTCTCATTCTGCTAATCATGACAACAAAGACTTGTTCACAAGTCTGATAAAAACACACTGAATTCAACAGCTGAATCAAGGAATGCTCACTGAGACACAATTTTCTGAAGAAGACTGAACTAAAAATGAAAACAGTAACAAGTAAATTATCATTATATTACAGCACCTTAAGACACAAAAGAAAAACAAAACAGTTCATGCAAGAATATAGTCTTCTAACATCTAATTACAAACAATCTCTAATCCTCACTTAACAGCCCTTCAACGATCATTAACGTCTATCGCAAATAACATATTTTACAGGTTTTAAGAGTGGATAACAAATTCTTACTCCAGAAAATGTTTTTTTTAATGCGGGCCTAAAATGATAATGTTAATGAGTTCCAAAATAAGTTTTCTCTCAATCACTGCAATTAACAAAGAAAAGAAAATCTACTCCTCATTTTCTACAAATTCTGTTATAAACATGGATAATATTACCGACATGTTATACTTGCATTGAATAATGTATATTTGAAACTATTTGTTATACTGCCAAAATTTATGATACATGAAATATACTCCTCTGTACTTACAAAAATATGAATTTTCTTAACTGCTTTTCTTGAATCTTTCTTAGCATGTCTAGTATCATCTCCATTTAAAGAGCAATATTACATCAAACATACAATCAAGGTACATTTGTCATCACAATCAGAAGATTAATTCTAAGGATAACATATGTAAAAAGGAATATTGTAACTCATTTTCTTGTATTCAAGATGATAAATATTCTTCATAATGGAAACTGAATTTATTTAACACAAGTTCAGGGAAAACAAATATATCCATATGAATGGCACAGTAATTCTCTGAACATTTTTATACATTGATTCTTGGCTGACAGATGAAGACGACAATAGTTATTTCTTACAATCCATTGTAACTGCCATGCGTATTCTTGGAAAGAATTACATGGTGTACTACAGCGCAAGCTGAATAAATAAACCTTTCACTCCAGTGAGGTAACATTCTATACCGACATCTTTTTTGCTGCATTTCACGTTATTGTTATTATGGTGGAACATTTACTATAAATAATTTTCCATAATACTTTCTCTTCCTTCCAGGAAAAAATAACAATCACAGTAATTTATACTTGTTAATGTGATCACTTGTAATTGCCTTGGTATGTCTTTCCTGGTTTAGGGATTAAACCCTCAGTAAACTCTAATTCTGCTATACTTATCATGGGTTTTGCAGGATATGAGGGAAAACTTTCTTCTTTTGGAGTGACAAATTTTTCAGGAGTACAAGATATACTAGACATTGCCGCTAAAGTTCTCAAACGTTTCTTAAGAGGCAATGATAAATCTAATTCAGCCTTATATTTTGAATCTATAGCATCATCAATTTTTGTTTTCAATTTTGGATTCAAATAAAGTTTTTTCAATCCTCCTCATAAAATCCTCTTCAGTTGGCAGTTTTTTTTGTTGGTTTCACGTCCCTGTTCTCAAATTCAAATCTTGACTCTTGGAGTACTGGACACAGTCCAGAATTTGTATGTACATAAGCATCATTAATATTCTTAACACCGGATGAAGATTCGACTGGAATCTGATGGAATGAATAAGTGTCCAAACCATTCAAGTTTGGATTCACCGGAAGGGACCTCGCATCAATAACGGTGTTGTTCCTACAAAATGTCATGTTGTGAGCTGATGGATCATAAACATACAATTCTCTGACAGGAGGCTGTGGAATAGGTGAAATACAAACAGAATTACAAACTCTTTTTGGGAACACAGAAGTTACACCCATTGCACCATAATCTTCACAATACCTCACAACTGCCTCTCTTTGAGGCAACTCGCACACAAGACTATTATCCCTACTTTTCACAGCACTGCTGTCACTCACATGCAAAGAGGCACACATATTTCCTGTATCAATAACAGTACTTCGTTTATGAAAAATCATTTCATCAACACTTTGAACACTATTTAAATGATCTGTGTACATCATTTCCTCTTCAGTGCATAAATTTGGTTTACTAACATCACATTCTTCAGAGCATACTTTATGATTCATGACTAAAACAGTTTCCCCTCCACTATCACAAGTTACATCCTCCACATCAGGCACAATACCTTTTTCTTTTGGTGCTTCGGCAAAATTCTCTTCAGGTTCTACAGAATCATTTATTCCTCTTTCCTCTGTATTAAATGTATACTTAATAACGTCAGTATTCCCTTCTTCATCTTCTTCTGATTCTGCTTGTTCATCTGCATCTCCAACTTCATCTTCCATAGAAGCAATAGATCTAACTGTGGGAACTGCTCCTGCAATAACATGAGAAATGTGAGAAAATACTTTCAAACATGCAAATTGGAAATCAGATCTTAAAATTGGAAGGAAAGGAGGCTTTAGGAGAATTTATGATGTTCCAGCATAAACTGAACAATAGATCAATGAAAATTTTCAGATAAGCTCTTCCTTCACTTACCAACATCATCTAGAAACAAGGCAAACAACAATAAAAATTATTTTTGGATAGTTGTAGTTTTGTAACAGAACACATACAAGGATTTCAATCACATCTTTTATTTAGATGCCTCTCATTAAAAAAAATATCCAATTAATTACATTTGATGGAAGTTAATTCTATGATTAAATAATGTATTTCTTAATGGTCTGACTGACTGTTGGAAATATTTCACCTCTATTTGACATTAAAAAAAAAACACCCCCCCCAACAACAACAACCTAATCTTTCAAAAGACAAGTAATCATTTCAAGATTAAAAAGAAAAATCTCATACAAACTTAAAAAATTAAAACTTAATACAGAGTGCAACTTTATTCACTAGCTAAATTAAAGGCACTGAATTTCTAAGAGTATAAATATTGGCATATTATACTCATTTTCTGCTACTCAAGTTCAATACCCTAATATTGTGTCAGCAATCTGATCAATTAATCCTCTAATTTAACTACTAAAACATAAATGTTAAAGTACAAAGAAAATTACACATGAAGGATTTCCAGGAAGAGGGAGGTAAAAATAATTAGAAGTGACATAAAATATTTAATGTAATAATTAAATAACAATAAATTATACATTTAAATTTATAAAATGATTAAATAATGAAACACAGATTAACTAACTTCCAAATTTAACTCAATATTAAAATAAACTTTTTTTTGATAATCAATATCATCTTTAACATGAAATCAAAAAATTTACTTATTTTCTTAAAAAGAGGGAATTGTCAGTATATAAATAAAAACCATACTTCTCTGACATGAGCCAAATAAAATCAGATTTTACCACATGTGTCATATTAGTTTTTGGGCAGCCTTACTGACTTTACTTTCATTATAACTCAGGTATACAAATTACTTTATTAGGCACCATGTAACATTAAGATTAGTTGTAGCTGATCAGAAGAAAGTATTTTATTTTCTTGTGCATTTCCAGTTTTCTCAGAACATTTGAGCATTGTCTCACTTTTAGCACTAGTTTTAAAAAACAAATTTATCCATATTTAGCAGGTGTAACCTCTTGTAGTGGCTGTTTAAAAGATCACAGAATGAAGTGAATCATTATAAATTAGTTCTGGCTTGCACATTGATCATGATTCTCGACTCTCATTAAGTTATGAAGTCAACAGTGGTGTAGACTTAACTGGACATCACATCAAATACAGAACTGGCGGATGGGGATGGAGAGAATACGGACAAAAGTGATGAAGGGAGTGGGAAGTGGGAGAGGTGGCTCTCAAGAAGGTATGATGTATGAGGCAAAGCTGACATTGACATTTGACAAGAGGTGTGCATGTGTTTTTCCTCTATGGTTAATGTAGGCATATGAATTTGTGAAGCTGTTAATTTCTAAAAAAGTATACATGAACTCGTATAATTTTATATTTAATGTTTCTGAAACAAGTCTTGGAACTTTTTACATTCTACATCAATCATTTTAAAATTATTGAAGTCTAAATTATGGTGTTTGGTAAGGCAGTGTGGTGTAATTGAATTTTTGATGCCTCTCGTGTCTTGTCTATTGTAATATGGGCCTTGGTTTCTTCAGTAACTTCTTTTAAGTTTGTCCAAAACACATTTCTTTACAATCTGAACATGATATCTGGTGTAAACATTTTCTGGTTCATTAAATGTAATTTAGTAATTTACATTATGAATAACATTACACATGTTTATTATACTATTCCTGAACTTGAATCAGTTGCCAAGAGCTCCTTAAATTTGTTTGAGACTATTGCTGATTTTTTAAATACATGGTAATGTAAAGTATTCCATATTATAACACACTACAATATTATCCTGTTAAGATACAATTTCTAGGCTATTCTGAATACTATTTTCATGAATACTGAGTAGTTTTGTGGCAAATTAATGGATAACATGCATTTGATAGTCACTAACTGCAGTTTTATTTTAGCCAAGTTTCCTGGATGGAATCATTTGGGAAGTCAGGTGTCCTGCCTGAGGCTGCTGAAAGCAATCAGTTATTGGCATGCTATTGCATTTGATGATTTTTATATCCAGATAATTCAAACTACATTGAACTTCTAACTCACAGAGAATCAGTTTCTCATAAGCATTGAATGAATCAAATGTGTTTTAACTTTATCCTTACGAATTTTTAGAGTTGTTGTCTAACTATCTCTCATAAAAGAAAATAAAACTTTTAGGATAACAAACTTTTGCAAACATTTAACAGCAATCATTGGTATTTAAGGGAAAATAAATTGGTATCAGAAATGATTCATCTTTCCTGTTTTAAACATGTAGAAGGATACAAGTGCGGCCCAAAACAAGAACAAAATGCTTTAATTTACTTTGATGTATCTAGTAGCGAATGGTATGTTTAATGAACACATACTTTGTAAAAGGACATTCCTATTTGAGTAATGAAAGAGACTTTGTAAAAATAGAAGAAAGGAAAGAGATGTGAAGTACCCATAGATTTCATTAACATAATAGCAACTGCAAAAACACAGCCTTGCCATATTACCACCATGGAAGAAAAAGATTTCTTGGGCTTCAAAGCTGTTGCAGATTTATTACTCACTATGAGTGATACACATTTTATGCAGGTGCTGTGGTTAAGAATTATGAAGACTGAGCCAGGAATTGTACAAAACTTAATTGCACCTTACTGACATATAACAGTGTGTCCACATTTGTGTGAAGTAAAAGAAGGTTTGTGCTGAAATTTTTTTCAGATTCAGGTTCCTCCACTAAAGGGAAAATAAATTGGTATCAGAAATGATTCATCTTTCCTGTACTCTCAAAAGAAAAGGTAAGGACTTGAAAAATAAAATTCTTTGAACACTTGTTCACACAGGAGTGATGCTTAACATCTGCAACATTCTAAGGATTTAAGTCGCTTGTATTTGCACATTTCTTGCCTAGTATCTTTTAAGAATGTATTGTATTATTTTTGTTTCCATTGGATTTGGCCTACTATAGATAAGGTGGGATATTTATGTCAATTACCTTTTTTCATTTTTACTTTGGAATTGCGGGACAACCATTGTATAACATTAGATGTATAAGCCTTATATAAATATTGTTTGTCAATTAAATCAAAACTTTTCTGTCTCTGTAATGATAATACCCAAGAAATAGTATCTTTTTTACCTTCCTGCACAAAAAGTTCATTTTTGCACTTGATATCTATTTCTAAAACTGTCCCTTTTTCATAAATGTAAATTTTCTCAAAAACTTCAACCTTTTTCCCCGTAAATTTCCACCAAAAGTAGTTTGTGTTCTAGATTAAAAAACCCACATTTGTGAGATCAAAAAATGGTCACAGTTAAAAAAAAAGTTTTTTGGATAAATCTTGAAGAGTTTACAACAAAAAGTTTACAGAACAGAAAATAAACAATCTTTATTTTTGGGATCTCTAAATGTTATATTCTACATTACCTGTAGGGTTAGCCAATTTTGAGAATTTGGTTTACTAAAGTGTAAACAAACAAAAGTTTATAAAGCTAAAGAAACTTTCCAGCAGTGTTGCCAGGGCAGCAAATGCTGTTGAATTTGATTGAGGTAAATCAATTCCACCTTCCTAAGCATACTTGGTCATGCACGAAACAGAAAAATCAATTTTTACTTAAAATTGGGTTTTAGAAAATTCTACAATATGAGAAAATATGTGCTAAAAATTGACAACACTAATTTGCCCATTTTTATATCCCGAAAATATTAACAACTGAGAATTATAAACTTCTCACTAGCAAATAACAATTGTCTACAGTCCTTAGTAGGCAATTTCATATTAATTAGTAAATCATGAAGACTATCATGGCATCTTTCTTTTTTATTTCCCAAGTATGAAGTTTGTAATTTTTTAATAATATTCTCTAATAGATTCTAAAAAACATCACTTTAAACTACAGCAATTTTCTTAATATGAAAAGAAAGTCCTATAATTTCATGAAATTATCATTTTCACTCCCATTGCAGATAGAAAATACAAAAATTTGCAACGATGTTGATAAACATAAATATATATATTTATTTATTTTTGAGCCCAGGCCTGGGAACACTGGTAGCTGGCAAAAGTCAGATTAATACGACTCTACATGTCAAATACATACATACATACTGGCATACATATATATTTTTTGCAATTCAATAATGTACTTACCCACCACCGGACTCATTTCCTGACAAGTCAAATCATTCTCTGGAGGAGGCAAGGAAGAGTCTTCGGACACAAACGGTTCCTCAATGCTCTCTGTTGTATAATTTTCTGTACATCTATCTTGATCATATATGACAGATGCCTCCCCAACCTCAAAAGTTTCTTGAATAACAAAGTTTTCTTCTTCATAATCTGGGTTTGAGTCTTCTGCAGTTTCTGAAGCATCACAACATTCTTCCTCTGGCACAGCTTCATCAAAACAATCTTTTACAACCTCTTCAGGATCCAAACACTCTTGGGTAGCCTTCTCTGCACTGAAATGATCATGTGCAGTCTCTTCGGCATCAAAACAATCTTGTGAAATCTCTGCTTCCAGAGAGTCCTGTACAGGTTCACTTGCATCAAAACAATTCAACACAACATTTTCTGCATCAACAGAATTCTGTGACTGCTCTTCTGCACTGAAACAATTTTGAGCGGTTTCTCCTGCTTCATAACACTTTTGTATACTTTCTACTTCTTCAGCATTCTCTTGCAAGCTCTCTACAGCATTACAACTATCTTCAGTAGTCTTTCTTACACTACAACTCTCTTGTACTGATTTATCATCACCATCACCATCATCATCATAATCATCAAAATCTTCGGGTGAATTTACATCTTCATACATACCACTCGCAAATAGTGGATCATGAACCTCAAGAACTTTATTACACTCTTTATTCCCTATAGAAACGTCATTATTCTTTCCATCATTACTTGCGATCTCTTCGCATTCTTTGCGGAGAGGTCTATTTTCCGGAACGGGAACCATCTGATCAGTCACAATATCTCCCAAAGATTTCTTCTTATGCAATTCTTCCGAATCGTCTTTTATGTCGTCCGAGTTATTAACTTTCTTCATTCTTTAAATTGTAACTCTCAGAATTGCTGAGTCACGAAATTAACCTCCAGAATTTCAAACGAACATTTTCTACAAGACCCTCGTGCAATACACGTCTGTTTACAATTGTCCTGAAACAAGGACATATTACAAACACTTTGTTCACAAATTGTAGCAATCATTATCATCGAGAATGTTTCTTCCCCTTCCAAATAACAAGTAGTAATAAAAAACAATGCACACAATAATAAACACAAATGTATGAAAATATATGCTCATCACAATGATCAGAATACTGTTTACTTACTGACACAATTATTTCCACATTTCTCACGGATCACTCTCCAAAAATAATAGCCATATCACGACCCACGCAAATAGTAATCCCATTTCGTCGATGTTTATCGTACATTACTGTAATTTTCAAGCCTGACTCACTGTCACCAAATTTCAAGACGTGTCTGTCTTTAAACGAAGACTTGTCGATGGTCCAATCTGTACACGGAAGCCTTGAACATTATGGAGAGCACCTCGAAACCACGCAAGGTCCGAAAGGTACACGCACGATTTAGACGCTCTGCGCCCGATTCTACGTCACCATACAGTCACAACAGCGCGCAATTCAAAACACAACAACACAGAAAACCCTCGAGTCAATTGTATACTTCAAAAACATTCCGATTAAGCAAAACAGTAACTACTCAATGAACACAACGCAGTTCAATCGGCTTCTTCGCGCAGTTACCCTGAATCCATTGAGTAAATAGTAGGAGTCCCGTGTTTTCCACGAGGATTAAATGTGGTTAGTGTATGCGCGTTCCACCGCTGGGGCATGGTTCGATCCCCTTCAAACTATGTGGAATTTTTGATTGACAAAGCGAGTTCTCCAATTACCTCCGCCTCTCATTCTTCCATTGCTTCATCATTCGTTAATGATTCATTGATAATTAAATAAATAATTAACGAAATAAATATTTAGGTATCAAAGTAATAAAATTATATACAACTATTATTATTTTAAGTTCATATTCAATGTTTTGAAAATATTTTTGTGGAATGTGGCGCAAAATATAGGCAATTTTTACTTTCCCGTATACGTACGTATACACGGAGTGATATACGTAGTATAGGGAAAGTTATGTTATGCTCCGCGAAAAAATGGCCAATTTTCGGCCGAAAAAAAATTAATTGCCGGTCCGTGAAACGAATAAGTGGATAAAAACAGTTGCTAAATTAAGAAAAATCCCCTAACGCGTGGTGTAGCCAGAAACCCTGTTTTCTAGGTCCTTGATACCGAAAACTCAATTGAAAGGAAAACGCCCGCCCCGCCCGCCCGTCCGTCCGTCCGTCTGTCTGTCTGTGAACACTGCTAGCGCCTAAACCATACGTACGATTTCTTCCAAAATGGATATTCCCCGGTCGATCTGATTCTAGTCGAAGCTTTAAGATTTTGAAAAAGATTCTTCAAAATTTGGGGGTACTTTATATGACGCCCCCCGGGGATTTTCAAAATTTTCTCAAAAACGGCTCCAAATTTTGTATTTAAATTTCTTGTATGAATAGAGTAAAATACACTTATTAACATGGAATAGGTCCGATTTTCACGGATAACTCTAAATTATCGAAAATTTTGAAAGTTTGAATTTTTTTTGGCGTCTTTCTCCAGCTACAAAATTGAACTCAGAGATTTTTTCTTCAAATAAAATTTGTTCTGCATATTGAGTTCTTTCATAAAGGTCATGTAAATGTTTCTCAAAATTTTAGTAGTTTTCGTGCAATATTGCGTGCAATATGTGCAACAATGTAAATTTTTTTACTTGTCTCTTATGTCGTTAATAATTACATTATCGGCGATTTTTTCACATTATTATATTTGCAAGTATATGTGCTTTAAATAATGTCAAGTAAAGTTTCTCGAAAACACAACCGTTTTCTGTGAAAAGTAGTTCAAATTTCGGCATTTTCAGAAATGCTCTAACGCCATTTCTCGTATATGGCTGCAAATTTTTCTTGAAACTTTTGTAACGGATAGTGCTAATTACACTCTTTAGTATAGCGTGAAGTTAATTTGAGTTATTTTTTTGTTTTTTCAAAAATTACATAATTGTACTTTTTTTGAAAGATCTCTCACATCTTTAATATGCACATTACCAGCAATTTGTAAACATTATTATATTTGTGAGTGTAAGTGCTTCAAATAACTTCAAATAAAGTCTTTTGAAAACTCAATCATTTTCTGTGGAAATGAGCTTCAAATTTCGCATTTTTAGTAACGCTAAAAACGCCATTTTCTCTTGAACAGCACATCTTTTTTAAAAGAAAATTGCCATTTATGACTAGGGTTTATTGTTCTTTAATATTCTACAATTAATGTTTCCGTTCTACCAATAGGAAACCGAAAAAGTAAGAAAATTACAAAAAAATGTACTTTTGGCGGTGATAGATGACAGCTGGCAAGAAAGAGTTTGTGGCAATTCCGAATATCTAGCGAAGACCCAAGGAAATAGAAAACTAATACGGGAAAGTCTGTGCCATTCTGTAGCACCACTAGTTTTTTCACGGATGGAAGAAGGGATGCTTAAAAGAATGGCGGGGGTCTTATTTTTGTTGAACTCTCTGAATTTTCGAAACATTGCAAATTTAGATATAATGCGAGAAACTATATGCTCTTGTAGCTTCACTAGTTTCGTATTACATTTTGACATAATTATATTTGTTATTAAGTATTTATTTTGAATGCAAACATTGTAAATCCACTATTATTATTATTATTATTATTACTATTATTATTATTATGTTTTGTTATGTTACGTATTATTATTATTAAGAAGAGATGGTCTTCCCTAGACCACTTTGCCGGATCATGTTAGATCAGCCTAATCCATGCTGATTATTATTATTATTATTATTATTATTATTATTATTATTATTATTATGTGACGGGAAAGGTGACAATTATATTACTATTATTATTATTATTATTACTACTACTACTACTACTACTACTATTATCATTATTTGCTTTTTTCCGTTACTATGAGGCTGGTGCAAATGGATGCGGGCTCATTTTCATTAATTTTTACACATTCCGCTTTTTTACAGATTTGGTGAATATTTTACGGCCGGATGTCCTTTCTGACGCGAACCACAAAGGACACACAAGCTTATTACACATTACATTACAGACAATACACAATATCACGAAACACACACAATCACCTGAGGAAGGATTATGACCCGCGATCCTTCGGTCCAAGCACAGCCACAGCACTACTGCCTCAGAGATCTCTGCCACCGGATCGGCATTGTAAATTCACTATCGTGTATGTGAAATACACTGTTCTTATTCTATTTTTAAATGTCGAGAAAACTCATTGAAAAAGTTGAGAAAAAGCAACCAGCAAATAGTGAATTTAACCCGGGAGTGCCCACAATAGGTAGACTCACGCCAGTGCCCGCAATGTGTCTCTCAGATCTTGCTGCAAACGTTTTGTGAATGCGAGTGATCTAAAGCTCTATTTTCTATTATTAAATATGTATTTTATTTAATCTGTACATGTCCCCCAATGCAATTCTTAATGAATCCTACACTGCAGAAACCTTCTCTAAACACTTACGGGGAGAAAGGTAAAAATTAAAAATGTACATTCAAAAATCATTACACATCTTATTATCTTATTAAATAATATTAATTTCCATGAATGATTTTGACATATTATAAACAAACATATATTTTACATTTATTACAAAATAATTGACAAAGTCTGTCTGTTTTTCATTTTGCAAGTTTCGCATTTCTCTCATTTCCCTTCAGACGTCTCCTGCAAATCTTCTTTCTCTTTGGGGAGAAATTGCGACACTCGATCCTAGATAATACAAATGATTACATTTTCTGAGCAGGCACTTGTCATAGAAACGGCTGAAAATGTCATGAGCTAACGCCAGGAGCCCATAATGCACTGGCGACAGTGCACGTAATGTATCTGATAACTATCGCGCAGCGCAGCGATCAAGTTTCAATATGCTCAAGGGAAATGATTCATCGAAAGGATAAAAATAAAAGACCAGGCGTTCTCAGACAAGTACAATTAAGGAATACATGAAATATCAGACGACTAATGCATCGCAATAATTCAGGAACATAAAATTGCCTTGGCTTGGATCTCTCAGATCTATTGCGAACACTCCCGGGTTAACGTGAGCAGTCTTGACCCTGCGTGGACTATCACCCGTATATATTGGCCTGTGTGCCCGCATATATTGGCCCTCGCTTGCATGCGGCAGCACTTTTTGAAGGTTGTGCCGCCGAGATGTTATGCTTGCCGATGCAAGCCGCTAACCTTCGGTGTGGAGTAATGGTGGCTCGCCACACCACACATCTACTTATTCTACCAGGGGGACGAATCTCCGGGATGGGCCCTGAGCTTCTCGCTTTTATCCTCACCCCCCGCCGACAGGCTGGTATCCGGATCCCGCCGGAACTTTGCCGTCACGGCAACCTTCCCAAACAATGCCTGGGTGGGGTCGCCCTGCCAACACACAGATCCTAGCAACCCAGGCTTGTAGCGGAGTCCAAACAATGCGCTATTCACATGCACCGGGACAAGTCCCTCCTCTTTGCCCAAAGTATCGGGCCACTGCCACGACGAAGCCGAGAGCCTACACCGGGAGAAATGGCTCAGCGCATCAACCTGATGTCACTGCAGTCCCTCTCACCGGGAGGTCCTAGGTTCCAGTCCCGACGGCGGCAGGATTTTCGACACTAGCTTGTCAGCTAGGTAAAATTCAATCGCTGTCTGGGAGAGACTTCTAGCGGCCGGCTGCTCTGATCGGGAGTTTTCCGTGGTTTCTCCGATCAACACCTGGCGAATGCCGGAGCAGTACCCTAACAAACGAGCCACGGACCGCGCGCGATCTTTCCTTCCTCTTCCTTGTCCTCTCCTCTTAAACATACACTAACATGCACTTCAATGCCACACATGCCAAGAGACCGGTCGGACCTTACAGCTTTTCCCGGCTGGGGCGGTGCCCCGTTGGTGGGAGATACCTGGTTGAGGGGAAAACCCCGCTAGTCGACGGTAGGTCGGCGCCAGATCTCGCCATCCAGCGGTGAAAAGATCATCGCCACCTCCAGAGAGAGAGAAACACGCACTACACTTACGGAACTAATGACCTACGTAGTTGACGCGCCCGGAAACACGAATCAATCAATCCGAGAGCCCACGAGGGAGCCACCCAAACTAAGGCGCTAACCGGGAGGCTCGGGGCCCCCTTCCCGGCGCCTCACTGCCTCCACCTTTAGGCTATTGACGTATCGCAGGGACCATGGCTACCCTACGGGGGGCCATGTTCCCCATCTGGACTCCTAAATGTGGTACGTTCATACGAACGTCCCTTTAATGATGATTGTTAGTGATAATGCTGACGCGTCAACTAATGAGGTTATTGGTCCCGTAAGTGTAGTCCATGGTTTTCATTGGGAGGTGACGGTGATCTTCCCCCGCTGAAGAGCGAGATCCGACCTACCGTCGACTACCAGGGTTTTCTCTCCAACCAGGTATCTCCCATCAGCGGGACACCGCCCCAGCCGGGACAAGCTCGAAACTCTCGACTGGTCTCCCGGTATGTGTGGTATGTGTTAGTGCAAGAGTGTGTAAGGGGTGAGATAGAACACGGAAGAGGAAGGAAAGTTCGCGCGGTCCGTGGCCTTTTTGTTAGGAACGGCGTTCGCGTGGTGTTGTTCGGAGAAACCACGCAAAACTACCGGTCAGAGCAGCCGGCCGCTAGAATTCACCTTCAGACAGTGAAGTAAATTCGGCTTAACTGACTAGCTAGTGTCGAGCCACCGTCGGGACTGTAACCTAGGACCCCGCGGTCACAGGCACCATAGTGACATCAGTTGATGCCCTGAGCCACCTCCCTCGGCGAACGTCCCTTTCACGTGGGCAGCTTAGGATTCGTTGACAGCGAAGCGGTGTGGGCGGGTGGGGGGCGGGGGACGCAGCCGTAGCAAAGCCGCTCCTGCACTTCCATGGCCGCTCTTTCGCTGAGCCTTCCGCGGATCCATTTCGAAGGCATTTCTTTCGTAATACTGTTCTTTGACTTCATTGACGTCATGCAACCGAGGAGATAGAATATTACATTTTATATAGAATACCAGTTGACCCGGCAATTATTCACTATTGCAATATATTACACTCCACATGCCACTGATTACGTAATAGTTAATAAGTGCATTTTGCAGATTCTTTGCTGATAAAGTTGCCAATTGGCTTTTTTAAATATTCATCTGGGAGTATGGATACTTCTGTTTGAGTAAGTCCTCAAACGTTACAATAAGAAAATGGTCGCTGTTGAATAGGTCATCGCTGGGTACATTCCACTGAAGGTATCTCAATAGATTCGGTACACAATGCTTAAATCGATGGTTCTTTTAGTTTCTATTGTCACAACAAAGTACGTAGGTCTATTATCTACATTTAATAATACAAGGACATCTTTCTCTACAAAGTCACCAATTATTTTCCCCCTGGAATCTATTCTTTCTGATCCCCATTGAACATTGTGATTGCTAAAATCAACTAATAAAATTAGTGGATGATTAATCTGTTGAACTATATTATCGAAGGAGCTGCTGTGCAGTGAACTAGGTATGTACAGGTCACACATCACGATGATTCTACTTTCGATAATTAAATTGACATCCACTAGTTCAAGGTTGCTTGTTATTTGCACTTCAGTTCTCATTACAGACTCATTAACTTCCACTTGCAATTGCACAGACAGACTCATAGACCAGACCTCCACCGGCAATTGCATGTAACAATCTCTTGTAGTATTACTTACAACCTTTAATCTTCTTATGTTGATTATTCTTAAAACTGGATTCTTTTATGCAAAAATTGCCGAAATTATTTTCATTCTGAAGTTATTGCAGGAAATAATAACAGGTTGACCAGCTGTACGCGTTTCATTATAGAATTTTAATCTTCATTCTTGATAGTCGTCACGTGATAAGTAGACGTTAACCGTAGAGCCTCTTGAGACCTCAGAAGATACCAGATCCTTCTGTTTCTTCATTATTCTCAAAAAGCTTGATTTCATACCCCTGTCAATGGGTATATTTCTTTAATTAAATCAATTAGCTTTTCGGTTTAGTGGATACAGTGAATATAATGAAATAAAATTTGAAGTGAATAGTTTGTTCTATATGCATATTCCAATAAACGTTTTAATTCTTCATAACTGAGTATTGTTTCTAACCTTTCTTTAACTGGAGTTATTGGCTCAGTAATGTTCTTTTTTTCAATGTTATTTCCAAGGTTATTTTATTTACAGACCTTCTTCCTCCTCCTCCTCCTTCTTCTTCTTCTTCTTCAGTTCTTATTTGTAGATTATTCTGGAGAAATTTCGTTGTTTTGAGCTTGAAGTGCTTGTAATTTGTGACAATGTTCTTTTCGAAGAATTTCCATTATCAAGTGGGGAAGTCGTCCGTCTAAACTGCTATATCTTTACGATTGATGTCAACATTATATTGTCTCTTCTGTCACGACTGCATTAGTGCTGGTATTATTATTGTCTACAGCTACAGCTTTATGTTTGTTGTCAACATTCATATTTGTCTTTTCTGTTGCGACTAAATTAGTGCTGGAATTGTTATTGTCTACATTTTTACATATTTTTGCTGCATGACCTTCTACCTTGCATTCTAAGAATTTATACAGATGCCCCTGAACCGATAAATCCAGATTTTGTCACATTCATTTCACATTCACCTTTACATTCAATAGCTGTAGTTTCAGGTATTTTTAATGATTTTCCGGCACATATTTTTGCCTTAGAAAGTGTAATTTGTGCGTAAATTGTTATTTCTAAAGGCAGATGAATTACACTTTTGAGCTTCTGACCACAATTAACTTACCGAGTCTTTATTAAATAACAGCATTGGGTATCATTGGAAACACATTTGATAATACTGCTCGTCTGTGCCTACTACCAAATGGTCTAATATTCTGTTCCCCTCCATCAATATTGATCGTTTTATATTTATCGGCTATTTCATCTACTGTTTACTGATGAGAAAAATACACACTCTACTGATGACGATCTTTGAGGCGTATATTATCTTACCCGGTGGTACAAAAGTAGCCAATGCCTCCACACACCTTTGAAGAGGCGAAATGTAGTCTATTCCGTCTAATAACAAACCTTGATCTTTATCTGGATACAGAGTGTTTTGTACTATTCTTGCAAAGCTTGTGCGACCGTGCGATTTTCCGTGGGCGGATTCGAGTAGACTCCTGTGGTCACAGCTCAGCCCTTCGGCAGACGATTCAATGGTGGTCATATCACGCCTTCACTTCCCTGTTGAAGGACGCTGAAGGCATCCATATTGTACCTTACTTTTGTTTAAAAAAAGTATTTATTCTTGTTTGACAATACAGTCTTTCAAGTGTTTTCAAAGATCAGCAAATGACAGTTTTTATTGGCCATCCGTAAGGTACAGGTTTGTACTCTTATTTGTTGATTAAATTTAATTGTTTAATAAAAATAAAGGAGAAGGTAAGAGGTTATGTTATGGAGCTGAGGCGGTTATGGTTTACGGTGATTTGAATCTATCTTTGGGAAATCTTGACATTATGCGTGGATATACTGCCTTTTTTCCTACGTTAAAAATAATGGTACTTGGGCATATATGCAGGTTGTTGTAAAAATTGTTGGCTAATTTGGCTATGGTTTCTTTCTTCGGTATTTTTACTTCTCAATTAATTTGTTCATTTGTGATGAAGCAAGGGGCATTTCGAGTATTTCTTAGAAATATATTTTGAATTACTTTAATTTTTTAATACTGTTAGGAGCTGCACCTCCCTAGATTGGGCATTCGTAAGCTATGGAAGGAAGGATGATTGATTTGAATAGTAGCAATCGGCATTCGATTTTCAGAGTAGAGCGCTGGTTTAGTATGAGAAATAATTTTGAAATGTTTGCTTTTGAGTTATTTCCTACTACATTGATGTGCGGTGTCCATGTTAACCTTTTATCAAATACAATGCCTAGGTATTTGTATGTTACTTTCTGTATTCACAGTAGCAACACTTGTCACTTTTAACGATCAGAGAAAGGTCTGTCGCTCGCGCACGCGAACTCCCGAGACCAGCGCGCGGCACGTGACTGCTGCCTTTAGAGAACTGGTCGAAAATTTAGAGATTCCACCGAACATGAGACCAGTGTCTTTGTTAAGCATTGTTTACGCCAAACGAGGTTGAGGTTTAACACAAAAATGCGGAGCCATTTGTGAGAACATTTTGAAAATGTTGTGAAGCTTTATGTAAAGTATCTTCAAAAATCAAAATATGCGTCTCAAACTTGCAGGGCCTTGTCTTCATTCAGAGCATTCAGATAATATCTATTTTAGAGAACATCGTGTAAACGGTTTAGGCGCTGGTCTTGACCGCAGAGAGATGCACGGACGGACGGACAGACGTTTTGCCGTCAATCAATTTTTGGTATTAAGGCCTCAAAAAAGTAGATTCTAACTACATGTTTCAAAGGAAATTATTTACTACACAAGGGAATAATATTTATTTATTATTTCGTTACCAAGTTCCAAAAATTAGTGTTTTTTTGTCGAAAAATCGGCGATGTACGATTACAATACTTTTTCTTTACTACTTACGTAGTATGACAAGAAAGAAAAATCACAGATTTAGGATATTGTTTATTTTCAAACTGAAATATGTTAATGGGACTGAAGATAATATCTTATATTTTAAAACAGTTTTCTTTTAAAACTAGCAAAAAAGTACATTAATTGACTAGCTTATGTGTAAGGTTTGACCCAAAATATTCAGAACTTGCTATATCTTTTTCACACGATTTAACTGAATTTTCTCTTTGTAAGATATGCTATTAAGTTCTTCAGGATATTTTCTTCCGTTAATGAGTTTCATTGGATGACAATTTGGCTTGTGTGAAAAAATCATGAGAAAGTCATCATCATTCACAGGTTTTAGTATTTTATGAGGCACTTCACCCGATCGTTCCATTTACAACCACAATTGGTTGATATAAGTTTAATAATTTTTTACTGAGCATTTTTTAAACATTAAAAATTGATATTCTTTTCAGTTTGCCGATAAAAGAAAATCCCTGAGAACTCTTTCATTCTTTTAGTTAGCAATCTGTTGTTTTATGGAAAGGTAGCACTTTTTGGGCTTCATTTAATAAGGCATAAAGATAACAACACTAAACAAATGTACAGGAACACCTTAAAGAAATGTGATGGAGAAGGGTGACCTTATTCTATTGGTTGGCACTGTACATTAGAATACAACATTAAAAAAAAAATACATGATGTTGTTAGTAAGTATTAAGGGATACAAGAATTAAGAATGAACGATAGGCGAAAAGGGGCAGTGGGAAAGGAGCGTTTAGGAATCGGACTCCTGTCCTCCCCCTCCCCCAAGAGCGAGCAAGGTCGGCGCCCGGACTCGGGCAAGGCCAGGCCCACGGCGCCGACGCGCCGACCCGACGCGACGCGACGCGACGCGACGCGGCGCCACGGTCGCAAGCCACGGGCTGCGAGAGACGCACGGAGGAAACGACGCGGAAAATAATGAATTCGCTGAAACCGAGCGAAGGGGCTCAGTGCGTGGCGCGCTGGATGCGTCATCGGGAGGTCCGGGTTCGATTCCCAGGCCGGCCGACCTGACCGGGGATTTCGGGGTTTCCCTCGGTCATAAAGCGAATGCTGGGATGCCTCCAAAAGCCCACGAACACCTCCCACCTCCCCACCTAACACCCCCCACCATCATCTCAGTACTTTCGCTCCTCATAATCACCCTATTCAATAATAACAATAATAATAATAATAATAATATCATCCTATCACCTCATTATTCAAGACTAACAACCTTGTCTTAACCAATGGATACAGCCGAAAGACCGATCCCCCTAATTCCACACGTTTATGTCCCCAGGATAGATTACGACTGGGTCACGGAAGGGAGAAACGTGTTGCGTAATCAGTTGTGGCCTATACGATAATAATAATAATAATAATAATAATAATAATAATAATAAGTCCCATACCTGCTCAGAAACCGAGCTAATGTCACCTTGTCGACATCTGGCTATCCCACGGATGTTAGTCCCAGGGACCCAGAGCCGGCAGTAGCTCGAAGCCATCGTCAGAGATGGACCCGGGATGAATTAATGGAGGTGATGTGGTGCTTTTACTATGCAAAAGCGAAAAATGGGGGATCAGAAATAGAAGTTTTTAAGATATGGAGAGAGCGGAACCCAGATATGAGACCTACCCTAGACTCAAAGAAGCTTGCCAGTCAACGACGATACATACTCAGCAGTGGAAAATTCACATCAGAACAACTTGCAGACATCCAGAGAAACGCAGAGTATGTTCATCGATCAAACCATCCACATGACGAACATTTAGAACCATCTAATATCCCTGAAACCGATGATCCCCTTCAAGGTTCATCTCTTCCAAATGAAACATTCGTCAGTGGTGAAAATTCATCTGGCCATGAGTCACACGATAAGGACATGATGCGGAACCTCCTCCGACGCGAGATAGAGCGAGTTCGTCTACTTCCATTCGAATCTCGTGCACCGTTGAGGAGAATTTACGAAAATGCTAAAGCTAAGAGAGTGATAGAAACAGCGAATTCTGTCTTAAATGAGGTTGTACAGGCCTCAAGTAGAGATCTAGATATTACTGAAATCAATCACATCGTGTATGCAACTGGATATCTAGTATCTCAGATAATCTTGGGGCCAGCCAAGAACACCGATGGCCGACAGCCAGACAGAGTAAAAAGCTCCGTACCTCCATGGATGAAAAGAATTATGAAGCGGATAGCCGACACACGGCGTGAAATATCACTCCTAGCCGAGGCATCTTCTAAGTCAAACCACACGTATAAAGTTCAACAAAAAATACTCCATGTTGAACAAAAATTCCTAATTGACAATGACACAACAAGGCTAATGGTAGCTGAAAAGCTAAAAGAAAAAATCCAAGCATGGGCTCAACGAATAAGACGATACAAACGTAGAATCGATTTCCGTGTACAGAACCGGTTGTTTGAAACAGACGCGAAGAGATTCTATCGCAGTCTGACTCAAAAACCGAACGGCAATGCTGCCCCTCCTTCAAAAGATGACGTCGAAACATTTTGGTCAGGAATCTGGGAGGAAACCAGATCGTACAACAAAGACGCATCGTGGCTCCAATCTGAAGTTGATGCTGCCAATGGACTCGTGGAAACAGTGGAACATGTTCAAGAATTCTCGAAAGAGGACCTATGCCAAACAATTAAGAATATGGGAAACTGGAAATCCCCTGGGGTTGATAAGATCCAGATTTATTGGATTAAGAAATTAACAGCAATACATTCTCATCTTGCAAAGGCTGTTAATAAAATTTTAGAAAACCCTAACGAACTCCCCGAATGGCTCACTCGCGGCATCACGTATTTGCTACCCAAAGGAGGAGACAGCTCTTTGGCGAAGAACTACAGGCCAATTACTTGCCTGCCAGTAATGTACAAACTTATAACTGCAGCCATTGCTGACAAAATGTATAGGCACCTAGAGAAGAACCATCTGTTGCCAATTGAACAGAGAGGATGTCGTAAAGGTTCCTATGGCTGTAAGGAAATCTTGCTTCTGAATAAAATAATTTTGAATGATGTAAAGAACGAAAACGTAATTTAAGCATGGCTTGGATTGACTACCAGAAAGCCTTTGACAGTGTACCACACGATTGGATTTTGAAGACCCTGGAGATCTATCGATTTCATCCTAGACTTGTTGAGTTTTGCAAGGCTAGTATGAAGTCGTGGAGCACCAGGTTACTAATCTACAGCGGAAAGGGAGTAGTAGAAACCAGAAGTATTCAGATTAACAGGGGAATTTTTCAAGGAGATTCACTATCCCCTCTGTTGTTTTGCATTAGTTTGATTCCTCTATCAAGACAGCTGTCGCACACTGACTTTGGTTACAAGCTCCATGGTGATGAAAGGCCTGTATCACATTTATTTTACATGGATGATCTTAAAGTGTTTGCTAAGAATGAAGCGATTCTCTCCCAAATGCTGTCTGTCATCAATGAATTTAGCAATGACATCTGCATGAAGTTTGGTCTTGACAAGTGTGCAAAAGTCAACTTAAAAAGAGGCAAAATGACAACGTCAGAGAACATTGAAGTTGATAGACACACTGTGATTCAAGATCTTGAGCCAGGTAAAACTTACAAATATCTGGGCATTGAAGAATGTGAGACCATCTCGAACGACACAATGAAAGAGAGAATTCGCAGGGAGTATTATAGACGAGTGAGACTTGTCCTGCAGTCCGCTCTGAACTCAAGGAATAAAATATCAGCAATAGGTAGTTTGGCGGTGCCTGTAGCCGAATACAGTTTCGGACTAGTAGACTGGACTGAACAGGAAATTCGCATCATGGATCGAAAAACCAGAAAACTGCTTACAATGCATCATGTCGCCCACCCCCGAGCTGATGTACATAGACTTTATGTTTCACGTAAGGAAGGAGGAAGAGGCCTGAGACAAATTGAAGCCTCCTGGCACAATGCAATAACCGGGATGGGAAAGTATGTAGTCAGCCATCAAGATGACCCACTAATGAGGCAGGTCATGAAATCTGACCGAAGAATGGGAAACAGAGGCATTGTAAGTGTAGCAAGAAGCATTGCGAACAAGACTATGCAAGACACCCAGAATGACAGAGACACTGAACTTCTGATGCTACTTAACATGAAATTTGAGACACAGAAAATGTTAAAGAAATCGTGGAGAGACAAACCACTCCACGGACAATACCTAAAAAGAATGGACAAGGTGCAGATCAATAAAGATCAATCATTTATGTGGCTTAAAAGGGGAAGAATGAAGCCAGAATCGGAAGCACTTGTAATAGCTGCCCAAGATCAGGCCTTGAGAACACGACATTATGATAAAGCGGTTCTCAAAATTTCCCAAGATGATAAATGCCGCATTTGTCAGGAACACGTAGAAACCATTGATCATATTGTCTCAGCTTGTCCAATTCTAGCAAAGACCGAATATTTGAAAAGACACGACAGGGTGTGTAGCTACCTCCACTGGCAGATCTGTACCGCCCTCGAAGTTCCAAACACATGCCCCAAGTGGTACGAACACTCACCGAAACCGGTGACGTCTGTTGGATTGTGTACGATATTGTACGACCAACAAATTCAAACTGATCGCACGATAGCAGCAAACAAACCGGATATAGTCATCCGGGATATGGAGAAAAAATCATGTTTACTTGTCGATGTTGCTGTACCTTGCGATCAAAACGTCGTTACCAAGGAGGCAGAGAAACGTCTTAAATACAAGAGTTTGGAAATCGAGATCAGCCGAATGTGGGGCGTAAAAGCACAGGTCGTCCCGATAGTTATCGGAGCTCTGGGATTTGTTCCGCAAAATTTGAGTAAGAACTTGTCTAAACTCCCAGGTAATTCAAAGGACTGGGAGGTGCAAGAAATAGCTTTATTTGGAACAGCCCACATTTTGCGCAAAGTACTGTAGAGGCACCGATAGTCCCTAGATCTACTCCTTAGGTAGCTGGTTGCAACCTGGAGTAGATTTTATATTCAGCCGACTTATAACATCTTTAGTCGTGATGTAATGGAAAAATAATAATAATATCGCGATCCCACTATCGAGACAGTTGTCGCAAGCTGACTTCGGTTTTAAGCTCCATGGTGATGAAAGGCCAGTATCACATTTGTTTTACATGGATGATCTGAAAGTGTTTGCTAAGAATGAAGCGATTCTCTCCCAAATGCTGTCTGTCGTGAATGACTTTCGCAATGACATCTGCATGAAGTTTGGTCTTGACAAGTGTGCAAAAATCAATTTAAAAAGAGGGAAACTCACAACGTCTGAGAACATTGAAATTGATACGCACACTGTGATTCAAGATCTGGAGCCAGGTAAAACTTACAAATATCTGGGCATTGAAGAATGTGAAACCATCTCAAACGACAGAATGAAAGAGAGAATTCGTAGGGAGTATTATAGGAGAGTGAGACTGGTCCTGCAGTCCGCTGTGAATTCCAGGAATAAAATATCTGCAATAGGTAGTTTGGCGGTACCTGTAGCCGAATACAGTTTTGGACTAGTGCACTGGACTGAGCAAGAAATTCGCACCATGGATCGAAAAACCAGAAAACTGCTAACAATGCATCATGTTTGCCACCCTCGAGCTGATGTACATAGACTTTATGTGTCAGGTAAGAAGGAGGAAGAGGCCTCAGACAAATTGAGGCCTCCTGGCACAACGCAATAGTCGGGTTGGGGAAGTATGTATGTAGTCAGCCATCAAGATGACCCTCTAATGAGGCAGGTCATGAAATCTGACCGAAGAATGGGAAACAGAGGCATTGTTAGTGTAGCAAGAAGCATTGCGAAGAAAACTAGGCACGACACGTCGAATAACACAGACACTGAATTTCTGATGCTGCTAAACATGAAATGTGAGACACAAAAAATGTTAAAGAAATCGAGGAGAGACAAACCACTCCACGGACAATACCTAAAAAGAATGGACAAGGTGCAGATCAATAAAGATCAATCATTTATGTGGCTTAAAAGGGGAAGAATGAAGCCAGAATCGGAAGCACTTGTAATAGCTGCCCAAGATCAGGCGTTGAGAACACGACATTATGATGATGCGGTTCTCAAAATTTCCCAAGATGATAAATGTCGCATTTGCCAGGAGCAAGTAGAAACCATTGATCATATTGTCTCAGCTTGTCCAATCCTAGCAAAGACCGAATACCTGAAAAGACATGACAGGGTGTGTAGCTACCTCCACTGGCAGATCTGTACCGCCCTCGAAGTTCCAAACACATGCCCCAAGTGGTACGAACACTTACCAAAACCGGAGACGTCTGTTGGATTGTATACGATATTGTACGACCAACAAATTCAAACTGATCGCATGATAGCGGCAAAGAAACCGGATATTGTTATTCGGAATTTTGAGAAAAAATCGTGTTTACTTGTCGATGTTGCTGTACCTTGCGATCAAAACGTCGTTACCAAGGAGGCAGAGAACATCTTAAATACAAGAGTTTGGAAATCGAGATCAGCCGAATGTGGGGCGTAAAAGCACAGGTCGTACCGATATTTATCGGAGCTTTGGGATTTGTTCCGAAAAATTTGAGTAAGAACTTGTCTAAACTCCCTGGTAATTCAAAAGACTGGGAAGTGCAAGAAATTGCTTTATTTGGAACAGCCCACATTTTGCGTAAAGTATTGTAGAGGCACTGATAATCACCGGATCTACTCCTTAGGTAGCTGGTTGCAACCTGGAGTAGATTTTATTTTCAGCCGACTCATAACATCTTTAGTCGTGATGTAATGGAAAAATAATAATAATAATAACCTTCAGTCCTCCCACACAGAAAAGGTGTCCAAATACACTGATTTAGCAACAGAAATAAAAGAACAGTGCAAAATGGAGAAAGTTTACACAATACCCATCACTGTGTCCACAACTGGTGTCATCCCAACAACTTTGCGAAACAGCCTACAACAGTTGAAAATGCCAAATATATTGTATATGGAATTACAGAAAGTTGTCATCCTCAAAACTTGCGCATTAGTCAGAAAGTTCCTCAATAATAGTATTACTCATGCCTAATACATGTAATCCTGTTTCGACATCCAAAAGGGCCGTTACTCGGCACGAGCCCGTACGGTTACCTCACTCCTGAGATTTTATCCAGAGACAGAACTGTGAAATAATAATAATAATAATAATAATAATAATAATAATAATAATAATATAAATTCCCTGAAGAAGTCTGCAAGTTAGTCTATCACTAAAAAGCTCTGTCTCACTGATTGCACCCTTCCTAGAAGGCGACATTGATTCCCTTGGGATATCCGAAGGCTTCGGGATTTATTATGTGCCTTGGGAGTATCATATTCAACAAATTGCAACTAATAATGATAGAAAGCTACGTTTGATGGAAAATACAGTCAGAGAAAAGATATGAAAAAGCATGTCCAAGAAGATCAAAAGTAATATAACTAGTAAAAAAGAGAAAAAGAGGAATATGATGAGAAATGAGTTAAATAATTATGAAAATAGTTTGTTAGGATGTGCAAATATGTGTTCTCACTGGATTTGAACCCAAGACCTTCTGTTATTCAGATGCTGTTATGCTTCTGTTGTTATACTTCTGATTTGATCCCAGGACCTTCTCTTATCCAGATCTGCGAAGGTATGGAATCAATATATTGCACTCTTAAGTATTAACTGATATCATATTTACTGTTTCGTAAATTTATTATTCTCATTTACGGGTTGACTAGGTCGGAGCCAGCATTGACGCTATCTCTGCAGCGACTCGGACCAGAAGGTTCTAGTCCCGGCGATGGCTGATTTGCTACTCTAGCCAGGTCAAACCGTCTGGTGGAGAATTCTAGCGGCCGGCTGCGCTGATCGGTAGTGTCGAGATCATTACCAAACGAATGCCCGAGTAGTTTCTTGACAAACGGGCCACGAACCGCGCGCGACCTTCTTTGCTCATCCTTGTTCCTTCCTCTCCCCTACCCACACGCACACCTTCCATTTACATGCCCACAACTAAACACATGACGGTTGATTGATTGATTCGTTTTTCCGGGCGCGCCAACTACTTAGGTCATTAGTCCCGTAAGTGTAGTGCGTGTTTTTCTCGGGAGGTGGCGATGATCTTTTCCCCGCTGGATGGCGAGATCTGACGCCGACCTACCGTCGTCTAGCGGGGTTTTCCCCTTAACCAGGAATCTCCCACCAGCGGGGCACCGCCACAACCGGGATAAGCTGTAAGCTCCCGACCAGTCCCCCGGCATGTGTGGTAGTGTAGTACATGTTAGTGTGTGTGTGTGTGTCTGTAAGAGGAGAGGATAGGTCAAGGAAGAGGTAGGAAATATCACGCGCGGTCCGTGACCTGTTTGTTAGAGTACTGCTTCTGCATTCGCCTGGTGTTCGGATGAACCACGGAAAACTACCGATCAGAGCAGCCGGCCGCTAGAATTCTCCTTCGGACAGCGACTGAATTCGACCCAGCTGACAAGCCAGTGTCGAAAATCCTGCTGCCGTGGGGGGGGGGTGGAGTCCTAGGATCTCGCGGTCAGAGGGACTGCAGTGACATAGGTTGATGCACTGAGCCACCTCCCCCGGTAAAACACATGTCGGGGATACTTGGAGGGGGAAGCAATCCGTGGTGTAGGTTTCCGCCATTATGACACGTTCCAGCGGGAGCGAAATACCGCCAACCCTCCACTGCACCACATGCACGGGGCTAGTGACAATAGAAGCTGACGCGAGGCAGTAATGAATGAGCGAAGGAGAGCGGCAGCGGCGGGGTGCGGGTGGAGGAGGAACAGCGGCCGAGCAGGGAGAACCGCCCGTGGTGGTGACGCCGCTTGCTGCGTTGTTTGATTGATTGTTCGTGATACCGGGCGCGTCAACTGCAGAGGCCATTAGTCCCGTAAGTGCAGTGCGTGTTATTTCATCTGGAGATGGCTGTAATCTTTTCCCCGCTGGATGGCGAGACCTACCGTCGACTACGTGGTTTTACCCTCAACCAGGTATCTCCCACCAGCGGGGGCACCGCCACTGCCGGGACAAGCTCTAAGCGCCCGATCGGCCTCCCGTCATGTGTGGTAGTGTATTGCATGTTAGTGTAAGAGTGTGTGTAAGGGGTACGGATAGGACAAGGAAGAGGTAGGAAAGATCGCGCGCGGTTTTTGGCCCGTTTGTTTGTGTACTGCTCCGGCATTCGCCTGGTGTTGATGGGAGAAACTACGGAAAGCCACCGATCAGAGCAGCCAACGATTAGAATTCTCCTCCAGACAGCGACTGAACTCAACCTAGCTGACAAGCTACTGTCGAAAATCCTGCCACTGTCGGGAAACTAACCCTAGAACCTCTCGGCCAGAGGGACTGCAGTGACAGCAGGTTGATGCACCGAGCCATCTCTGCCGGTGCTGCATTGTTGATTGATTAGTGAGTCCGGGCGCGTCAACTGCTTTTTATCGCGGAAGCTGGCTGGTGAGGCCGGACGCCGACCTACGCCGACTTGCGGGTATTTTCACCAACCAGTTATCTCCCACCAGCGGGGCACCGCCCCGGCCCGGACCAGCTCTAAGCTCCCGACTGGTCTCTCGGTAAGTGTGGTTGTGTAGTGCATGAGTGTAATTGTACGTAATTAAGAAGTAAAGCTAGGACAAGGTAGAGGGAGGAGTGATCGAGCGCGGTCCGTTGTCCATTTGTGAGGGTGCTGCTCCGGCATTCGCCTGGTGTTGATCGGAGAAACCACGGAAAACAACAGATTAGAGCAGCTGATCGCCAGAATTTGCCCTCCAGACAGCGACTGAACTCGACCTAGCTAGTGTCCTGCCACCGCCGGGAGTGTAACCCTAGGATCTCCCGGTCAGTGACCCGAGTTCCCTTCGCCTTTCAAAACGGTATCTTTCCTGGGCGGGTGACCGAGTATTTCTTGTTTCTGGGTGCGTCAAATTCTTTGGTCGTTAACCACGTGAGTGAAGGGCGTGTTTTAGCCTGGAGATGCTGGTGTTCCTCCCCCGCTGACCGTGAGATTCGACGCCGACCTAGGCTGGGCTTGCTGAACCGCGAAGAGCTCTAAGCTCCCGACCGATCTGATGCCCTGAGCCACCTCCCCCGGTTCGGCGCGTCGTGCGCCCTGGGGGTGGGGAGAGGGGGGACGTGGGCGTGGCGCGCTGCCAGGCCCAGGCCCAGACCCAGACCGCGGCCTGGAGGTCCCGCGTGCTCCCTCGGCGCACGCCTCCTCGCGGGGCACGCCCGTATTGACCGCCGCCGCCCCCTCCCCCGCCGCCCCCCTCGCCACCGCCCGCCGCCGCCGGGATTAATGTTTCACGACGCACTGAACATTTTATGCGCAGCGCTCATCGTCGAGTTAAATGTATTTCCTCCTTTCAATTACCGCTTTGTTATTCGATTTATTTGCCGCCGGGATATTTGATTTCCGATGATCGAATCTACGGAAGTATAGAAAGGGATTGTGAAAATGAATGGTGTAAAAAAAAAGAAATTACTTGTGATTCTACATTTTCTACTTTCTTGGGTGCAGTTAATAAATGATGTGCTTGAGGCAATAAGAAGCGTTACACCAGGACACTCTAAGTGGCTTATCGCCTTACTTTAAAGATATTGACAACGTATAAGATGGATTTCGGAAAGTAACAAGAGAAGCCACTCTTTGACTAAAAACGAGAAATGTTCGTTAATGACTAGTTGTAGTGTTACTGTTGACTATCTGATTACTTTTCTTCGTCGTCGAATTTCTTGCTTACACATAGATGATCTTTTGATGATAGCTAAGTCGCTGACAGTTCCTAATGTAATAAAGAAAAAAGCTGGAAATGATAACGCCTTCTATGCAAACAATTGGCATGCCAATTGTACATTACCCATAAACCAGTTATCTTGTTACAAATCGTCTCAGTTTCTGTGACAGTGTGCCGAAGAAAAGCTCAGGCAACGGATTTTGCTAGTTACGGAGAAGAAAATACTTCATGTTCGTCAGATGTGTCTCTTACCCCTGCAGCGTGGGAATTAAAGTAGACCCAGGAATGGGGGACACCGTTAGATTGCCGGCAAAGTCAATGCAATCGACCGAAAAGCCAAATACATACATCTTGTTACAGCTCACAGCGCTTCAAATTATTAAAATTATTAAGAAAAAATATGTATGTAAATCAACTAATTTCTCCACTTATGTGCACAGTCGTACATTGTGCACAGTCGTACGAACCAAAAACAAAAAAAATCAATATACATTTGCTTCAGCCTATGAACATAGTTATTGGAATCAGATATATGGTATAATCAATACGAAGTGTTACTAATTTTTGTAATACGTCCAAAAAACCTGGGCAATTCTTGCATATTCTGTAGTCTAGAATATTAACATACTACACAATAGGAAAATTATCAAAATATTATCAAAGGCAGTCCTGTTTTACATTTGTCACTACCTGCACATAATCAACTGAAACTATCAATTTAATGGTTTGTGACAGTAAAAATATGAGCTATTTCAGTCATAGCAACACTGCGACTACTATTCGTTTTCGTAAGTCTTAATATGTAGGTGAAAATGTGGGTTTTATTATTCCTGAAATTCAATCAACCGGAGTAGCAATATTTACTCCTTATGTACTATCAAACAAGGTATAAGAGCAGGGGCGGATCAAGCCGATAATTTTGGAGGTGACCATCATAGGTTTTTGTTAAATGATAAACATTTATTGTATGTATATGATTTTTGTAGTGTATATATGATCCTATGCAATATTATTTTTTTAAATAATTACATAATTCTAACATAAATATTTTAATCAATTTTTTTCAAATTAAACGAAGGCACAAACGAAAAATGTGGGCCTTTTGGGGGGAGGTCATGACCCCTATGCCCCCCTAGATCCACCATAGAGTGTTGAAGATTGTTCGATATATTAATTCGTGGCTGCGGCGGGCGCTTGTTGCACTGCAAGTGAATACACAACGCGAACCCTCATAAAGCGTAATTTATTTGGATAGACGGCGGCGGCGTGGCGTCGTCACGAACGGGCAGAATAACTGAGGACGCGAGCAGGTGGCGGCGGAGCCTCCCGCGCCGCCCACGCCGCCGCCCGAGGAGCGGTAAACACGCGAAGCCTTCGCTCCACCCCCACCCCCACCCCCGCCCGATCGACGTCACTGCGGTGCGGCACAGCGTCCTCCTCCCCCGCGCGCCCCGCCCCGCCCCGCCCCGCCCAGACGCCGGGCCGGCCCGCGCGCGCGGCGCACCTCGACCTGCCGGCTCTCGCCAGAGGGCGTTTACGCGCCATTAGAAGGCTCGTGCAGGCACTGACCCAGCCTCGGCGCGAGCCTCAGCCCCGGCGCCGCGCCGGCCCCCGCCCCCTCCCGCGTATGCGCCACCCCTCCCCCGCCCCGCCGCCGCCTCGCCGCGCCGCGCCGCCGCGCCCGGGCAGCCGCCCCAGCCACCGCCGCCGCCGCCGCCCCCGCCCGCCGGCCCGCTGACGCGAACGCGGGCTCCGCAGTGCTGGCGCCGCCGCCGCTGGGAGTAGGCCTGGCCTCGTGCGCGCGACGCGTCCACGGAGCTGCTCGCCGCACCGGTAAGGCTGCCGTGCGCTGCGCTCGCCTCCTCCTCCGTGCGCGTCTTGCTCGTCGCTCTCGGCGTGCATGCGCTCCGCTCCCCTCCGTGCGCTCTGCTCGCTCTCGGTTCCTCTGTGCGCTCCGCTCGCTCTCGGCCTCCTTGCGTCCGCTCGCTCCCGACCTCCATGCGCTTCACTCGCTCTCGGCCCCTCCGTGCGTTCCGCTCTCTCTCGGCCTCCATGCGCTTCACTCGCTCCCGGCCTCGTTGTGTCCCGTCGCTCTCGGCCTCCATGCGCTCCGCTCGCTCCCGGCCTCCATGCGCTTCGCTCCCTTTTAGCCTCCATGCGCTCCGCTCGCTCTCGGCCTCCATGCGATCCACTCGCTCCCGGCCTCCATGCGCTTCGCTCCCTTTTAGCCTCCATGCGCTCCGCTCGCTCTTAGCTGCCATGCGCTTCTCTCGCTCTCGGCCTCCATGCGCTTCACTCGCTCCCGGCCTCCTTGTGTCCCGTCGCTCTCGGCCTCCATGCGCTCCGCTCGCTCCCGGCCTCCATGCGCTTCGCTCCCTTTTAGCCTCCATGTGCTCCGCTCGCTCTTAGCTGCCATGCGCTTCTCTCGCTCTCGGCCTCCATGCGCTCGGCTCGCTCTTAGCCTCCATGCGCTTCACTCGCTCTCGGCCCTCCGTGCGCTCCACTCTCTCGGCCTCCATGCGCTTCACTCGCTCTCGGCCTCCATGCGCTTCACTCGCTCTCGGCCTCCATGCGCTTCACTCGCTCTCGGCCTCCATGCGCTCGGCCCTCTCTCGGTGTCCGCGCGTGGTTGATTGAGGTGCATCGACGCGGAGGACCCCCGGGCACAGTGACCCGCACCAGCGCCTAGCGACCCCACCGCTCGCCGTCGCTTGCCCAGCCGCGCACCTCCAGCTCCAGTCCTCTCGCTTCCTCCTTGTTCGCAACGCGATCGCGACGGGAACAATGTTTTTCTCAGGCTTTTACAACCATTTCCATTCACTGCGTTAAACTTCCTGGAAAAACAGTTGGATAGATAACGCGTTGAAAATGCTGTAAGATAATTCTCTACACCAGTTCCCATTTACTGTCGTTAGGTTTCGTAATGAAAATCGATGGGAAAGTTTAAAACACACTTTTGAATCCAGTAGTTTTTCGTGATTCGAATACCCCGTTTTCTTCTATCCGTCTCTTTTTCTAAATGATTTCCATTAAAACCTATAAGTTTGTGTTTAAGACACGTACGTAGAATATTTGAATGCTCTTGAAATGTATACATTTAAAAATTGAAGTTCTCTTCATTTAATATTCTCAACATTACCAACAAAACAAATCTATTGGGGAGGGTGGGAGGGGGAGAGTCCTTTGTTCTGATTTACATAATAAATGCTTTCGGTGTTTATTGAATACTCTTCACATAAAACGTACCTAATATCCTTGAATTCAGTTAGATTCTTGAAATTATATTTAAATGATGTTTTCCAAATCCCAACAAGTAAAATTTTTAATCAACTTAAAGTTATCACATTCCAAGTAATTGCTTACCATCCAAACACAATTCTATCTTTTGTTTTTGTTATTTTTTTCTGTACCATCGTGTTATAGGGCAATTACATAATCTGAACCAACTTTAAGCATTTACTTTTGAAAATCAACTAGAGCATTTGTCATCTTATTACCACTTTTAAATAGCAACATCAGAACTTTCATTCTGGAAACATGAAAATATATTGGCAAGTATCAAAATCAACATTTTGTGATCTTTTAAGTACCGATTTGGGGAAAGAGGGGGCAAGAAACCAAATCCAAATTCAATCGCTGAATATCTTCCGCAAGATATTATGTTTTCAGCGACAGGCTTATCCGGCAAGATTCGCAAAACCTTTTATGTAGCTAGTTGTTTAATGGAAAACCAATGATAATATATAAAAAATAATATTACTGGTTTGGAAACTAGTTACGTACAAAGAACTCAACCAATTTTATACTAATGTCATTGATGTATTCTCAAGAAACGTTGTGCAAGAAACAGTTCAAGAATCTTCTAAATTACACGTTTCGACTTACAGCATGATTAAATGATTCACTATCGCAGTCAATTTGTACTAATGTGATAACTTATTTGAGTATCATACAAACAATGAGTTGGAATTAGTTTTCTGTTATCATGCTTTACAAACATCAATATTTAATTTTTGGGGAAAATAGGTAATATTTTCTTATCTTATTTTTCTGATTTTCCCTTTCTATCATTGATGCTTACAAGTGTTTTGTATCATAGTCTTTGTATTTGCCATATGAATATTTTTTAGTCCCAATATGGCATAATCACAGACATTAAAACTCATTTCTGAAACGATCAATTATATTTTTCATGCAACATAATTAAATACGTAACTATTATATCTTTTATTGGAAGATCTGTTATTTCTATCTACATTGCTAATACATCATTTTTAAATTTGAGAAAATCCCCTTGCATATAGAAATTATGCAATAAGATGTATATTTTACTTCAGTAATTTCTTGAATTCATGAAGTATTATAAATGTTCTAAAATTGTCCAAGTAAATACGGCATACAGTTCTTCATAAACTGTAAAAAAATTGAAGAAAATCGTGTTTCCCACTTTCTCTCCTCTAATTTATACTTCCTGGGCTCTCGATAGGCAAGTTCACTATCTTCTTATTTGGACAGGAAGATACTTTTTTTTATACATTCTTCTTTTTGATATGTTCAGGACGTGGTATAGCCAAATTTGTGCTCTAGTAATTTGGGCCAAATCCGATAGATACTTATCGCTTATCTCCACGATAGCGTGCGTTCATAAAAAAATCGATCGCAACTGGCTGTTTGCCAGCCCCTCCTGCGCCCCTCCAGGAAAATGAGACGATCGAAGCGCGCGGCGCGGCGGAGAAGACCTCGTTGAGAAGAACCCGTCAGCGACTGTGGAGGGCTTCGGCTCGCACAAGCCCAGCCGCGGAGCAGGCCCTGCCTCGCGATGCTTTTTCGTCCCCGGTTGGCCCCGTCACATCCCGTATCTCGGTATAAATATTTAAATTTTTTCAAAGAATCCCGACCGGGATTCGACCCCGGGCCTTCTGGTTTACGCCCAGCTGCTCTGACCACTAAGCTACCGAGTCAACCAACCCTTTCAACAGTTTGAACTTCCAACAAGGTGACGGGAATGGTGACAATTATATATAAGGAGCGATAGTGCGCTCGTGAATACTGTTCAAAGGGTTGGTTGACTCGGTAGCTTAGTGGTCAGAGCAGCTGGGCGTAAACCAGAAGGCCCGGGGTCGAATCCCGGTCGGGACGACTAATTCTTTGAACAAATTTAATTATTAAAAAGCACTGTTATTTAGTAACATGGTCACAATTTGGAATCTATCATCACCCCCTGGGTGGGATTCTACATGTCTGCGGAACATTTTCTCCGAGCGAATAGCTTCCAACAAGGTGACTGGAATGGTGACAATTATAAGTTTAAATATTATAATCTTCTAAGACACAGGGAGGTCGAAGATGATTAAATTTGTCAATAAATGTGTGGTGAGAAATTTCGTATAAAAATGAAGTAGCAAATTTTGTATAAAAATTAGTGACTACTGTCACATGTAGGCATCTCGCTAACTGGTAGGCATCTTGCCCTGCACTGGAGTTTTGCGGGTCACGTTCGGACAGAATCAAAGATATTTCACGTGCCTGCCAAACACTAACGCTTGATAAGTTGCATACTCTTCAGGGGCAAAAGCAACATGTGTAACTTTCTTGTAATAAATGTATCACTTCGTGTTCACTACCAAATACTGATCATCTTTGACCCCTCTACATGCCCTGGAATTTTAACATTAATCTGGGACGCTGGACATCAAACCATTGACGCCTGTTTTGGTTCGTTTCGAGGCCTAAGCCAAACTGAAAAAAAAAACCTTATGTGAATTTCTCGCATCTTCACATTTAAGGAAGTTACTCCATTTATTACAAACTTCATTCCTTACTTCCACAGAATTTAAAACAATCTCGTGTGTGATCCAGCAGATATCCACATTCTTCCTCGTGAACCCGGAAGCGCGTCTTTCAATTCTAGAGGATATTCCATGATTCTAGAGGATAGTTACTTGCTGTTCCGTCCACCTCTGCAGCTACTTTGTTGATTATTTCACTCTCTGAGAATCTGTTTGCTGGGATATTTGGAAAGCTGGGAGGGCGATTCCATTAGCTATCTTCAACATTCCGCTGCAGATAATCCACGTAGCGTTAAGTACTCACAACAGCGTGGTTGGCGTCGAACAAACGTGTCATCGGAACACGGCATAGCGTGAATGGACGGGAAACATTGAAGCCGATTTCTCACATCACGCAGAGTATATTCCTGTGTTTATTTAACGAATTCTATACTGCATTCCTTTAATTTTTCTCAATAACGAGAATACATTTCCTTGCAATAATAAGAGAGAGAGAGAGAGAGAGAGGGAGTGTGTGTGTGTGTGTGTTGTTTACATTACTTTCATACCGAAACGGTATTGAAATTAGCATGAAAACCAGGAATCTATTTCTCACGATTTTAAAAATAAGACGTGTTCTGTACCAACATTTAGGGATAAAAAGAACAAGAAAATATTGATCAATTCTACATGCCAATTTGTGTAAGGGAGACAATATTAATACCATATTTATTATAGTAATGCAATAGATGTAGGTAAACAAATACTAGATTTACCGTATTATGCAAATATTGCACGAAGAATTTTGAGTTATAAAATATTTTTTTTATAAAACGAGAAATTTTAACAACTTCATAGGCGATAAAATGACCACTTAGCGAAAATAACAGGCGATACAGTGTAGCTATTGCCCTAGTGGTTGATATCGACGCTATGGGGTCGATTTGAACTTTCTTACAAAGTCGATATAATAGGAAAGGTACAAATTGATTCCTCTCAACATTTATAATATTTATAATAATAAATACGTTAACAATATTATATATTAATATAATAAAAATAACAGGAATAATAATATTTATTTTTATAATAATAATAATAATTATTATTATAGCAATAATAATTAAGAATACTTGAAAAGACACGATAGAATGTGCAGTTACTTCCACTGGCAGACCCCTCAAAGTTCCAAATGGTGCGAATATTCATCAAAATGGTACGAATACACGTACTCCAAGTCCTACGAATACTCATCAAAATTGCTGACGTCTACTGCACTGTGTGTAATATTGTACGACCAACTAGTTCAAACTGGCCGCACGATTGTAGCAAATAAGCCGGATATTTTTTTCGAGTATTTAGAGAAAGAAGTGTCTACTTGTAGATAATGCTGTGCAGTGCGATCAAAAGTCCTAACCAAGGAGGCAGAGAAATGTCTTGAATACATGAGTTTGGAAATCGAGATCAGCTGAATGTGGAACTCTGGGATTTGTTCCACAAAATCTGTGTAAGAACTTGGATAAACTCCAGGTCATTCAAAGGACTGGGAAGTGCAGGAAATTGCTTTATTTTGAACAGCCCACATTTTGCACTAAGTAATGTAGCGGCACCGACAGTTCCTAGATCTGCCCCTTAGGATGATGCACGCAACCCGGAGTATATTTTATATTCAACCGACTCGTAACATTCTTAGTGGTGAATTAGAGGAACAATACAAATTATTATTATTATTATTATTATTATTATTATTATTATTGTTGTTGTTGTTGTTAGTTGGTTTAAAAGATATACAAATTCAATAGGTAGTATATAACCAAAGGGAACAACACACTTCACTTTAATGATTTAACTAATTAACAAAACCTAATTCATGATATCTAATGAAATGATTGATATTGAGTGATACACAAATATATTTTTTGAATAGACAGTTAATTAATGTGATGGGTCAACGGTTTTAATAATTTTTTTGCAAAACGGGTCTACGAGCAAAAACGTTAAGGAAAACTTCATCTACTGGATGATAAGCAGCAAGTGCATTTCACGTGAGACTTAAAGAAAATATGAAATACTGTGAGTCGGCGCTTAGCTTTAACGGGTTACGGGCTGGGTGCCATTAAAAGTTTACACTCATGTTCCGAGCGCGCTACAATAAAACAATAAATTTAGTAACTCATTTTGAGGAAAAATTGTTACTTGCTATAAACTCAAAGGGTTATTAAGCCCCAGGGTATTAACTGTCTAATTTGTCCTACCTTCTAATGAAAATTAGCTATTGACGTTTCAGTTATCACACCTGTTGTGCTTGAAAATGTCATTGCATTCTCCATTTAACTCAATGTCATTTCTGGGAATGGGAATATTGAGATTTTCACCCATACACACTTCTATCATGTTTCACAAAATTGCTATCATGATTAAAAATAACTGTATGGCTTGTTCATTAGACATTTTGCTTGGATCAACACCAATGGTTACTGATTATGGTGTTAGGACTAACTCTTTATTTCTATAAGTCTCTTTTAATTAGATTAATTTTTAAAATGTATTTATAGTCGCATCATAAACTTGGTTATTAGTGACTTTTACAGGTATTCTACTAGATTATTGTTTGATTACAGAAATATTTATATTTTACCAAAATGATAATACAAATTAACTTAACAGCATACTTGATCCAATATTAAATCAGTATTTCGGGAAGGATCAATTTATATAAAACAATAGATTAAGTTTTCTTTTTCTTTATTTGAATGTAGAATGGCATCATGTTTGATTGAAAATTACTGTCTTTGAAGGTTGTATCCGGGTCATACATTAAAGATGTGACCGAGGTTAATTTTAGTATTGTAAACATTCTTTTTCTAACTATTCAAGTTTCCTATTTTTTTTGTTTTCACGTTTTATTGTTCCAATCACAATCTTCAAGATTTACTTCTTCCATTGATACCTTGATGTAGTTTTACCAATCCAAAGCAGGTCCTGCCCTTTTACTTTCTCGCCCTTACTTCGCAAAAAGAGAGAGTTTTGAAAAATGGCGAATTTTCGACAGAAAAACTTTTATTCCGAGTCCTAGTTACGAAAACATGGATATATCTTGTTCCTACATATAGTAAAATTACTACCTCTAACACCTTGTCTGGTCAAAATCCATGTTTTGTGGGTCCTTGATACCGAAATATTGCATGACGACTGTCTGTCCGTCTGTGGTCAAAGCTAGCACCAAACCGCTTAACCGATTGATTTTCTTCAATCGATTTAAAGAGGCACGAGGCCCGCTGACATTGAAATGTATATTTTTATTTTGGGGAGTAATTTACTTGAATCTTTAATATTTTCAAACTTTTTTCAAAAATGACTCCAAATGTTTGATTAAACTATCTTCTCAGATCCATAAAGAACGTTTAAGAGACGGTGGAGGTCTCATTTTCGATGAATTTTGGAAAATTGCAAAAGACTGATTTTTTTTGGAAAATTACAAAAGTGCAATTTTAAAGATCAAATTCTGAATAATGTCATGTACAATTTTTTGAAAATATGAGCAATTTTCACCTAATTTATCATGAAATGTAGACAATTATTATTTTTTAACGTTTTTGTTACATAAACAGCTCCAAATTCTTTAAACTTTCTTCTCGTGTCTATCAAAAGATGATAAAAAGTCATGCGCTTCAATTCCAACGGATTTCAATTCTGTATTTCTTCAACGGGATTCAATTCAGTATTTTCAAAAATTACAAAAATTTAATATTTCAAAACTACGAAATTAAAAATAGAGTTGTTTGACTTAAACAAAATATGTTATAAAAATTAGCTCTTTTAAAAGGTCACGTACAATTTTCAAAAAACAGCAGTTTTCGTGTAACTTGTGCTTAAAATTTTATGTTGAAATTGTTCCATGTATTAAATAAGGCTAGGTTAAAAATTTCGTAGGTGTCATTTTTGTTCAACTCCCTGAATTTTCAAAAAAAGCAAATTTAGAAATGATGCGAAAAATGTGCGAATTTAGCGTCACTAATTTTGGTAGAGCTGAAGAGATCATTCCGTCCATTTATTTGGCCATTCGGCATTCGACGAGTATGAAAATTTCATTGGAAAGCTGTCTTTTTTAAAAGATGTTGTTATTGAGCAAGAAATCTCCGTTCTCTTCCAAATTACATTTTCCATCAGTGTTTTTCTTGCCTTTAAACATCTAGTAAAACCCATATTCTACTGTACACTTTCTGTTTCTAATCGATATTGTAAGAATCAGTTAACTAACTTAGTAAATATATAATTCTTCCAGTTTATTAAGGCCCGAGAATGTCTAGTTTGGCTTTGTCGACTGACAGTTGTGTATGGCATCATGGTTATAACTGAAAATGATATGTTTCATATCTTTACCAATCACCTTGATCGTGTTTGGCGTTTCTATAAAACGAAAAGACGATCTTGGTTAAGTTTTCTCGGATGACCAACACCGTCCGTGATACCAATAAAACTTCATAACAATAAGAAGCTACGTTTTTCAAGTTCATGAAGAATCTAAAGCTAAGAAGAAATCAAATTGACTAAAATAACGTCATGAAGGAACAGGTTTCATTTTCACTTAATGGAACTTCCGATCCCAACTTTTGAAAGTTCCTTTCTTCAATTACTTCCGGTCGGGCTGCCGAGACAAGTTGGCCTGGCGTCCCGCTTAGGTTTCTGTCCAGCTCAACGCAAGTTGGAAAGGCGTGCCTGAAAGAGGGGAAGTTCTCGATAAAGGTTTTTCTGTTGTAAAGTGAGCTCTGCTGCGTCGCCACCACCAATAAATTTAAGTTTTTTATCTTTTACGATATTTATATAATAAAGGTGAGGAAGAAAAGAGTTTCGAAGTCTTTTCTTTAAAAACACGCATGGACAATACTAGTTTTAGACACTAAGAACTAGACACGTCTGAACTGTATTATGTAGTTTCTGTAAGCGGATAAGCACTCATCAGTTTTGCCAAAATTAATTGGTTTTAAAATTTATTTATTTATTTCTATTCGCATCAACATATCTAACCATCGGCGACTAACTACATTAAAATACGATACTACTAGCTACATTACATTAAAAATTAATTAAATGGCACATCTTCTATATATTAAAATTCAAAGAGTTTTAGTTTACAAATTAATTTGAGCATTCTACTAATCAAATTTAAAAATATTTCCTACAAATGAAAGAGATTGAGCCTTAGATGTAGTATTACTTCCTCTTATTAACTGGCTTTATCGTAAAATCACTGAGTAATAAAATATTAAAATTAATAGAAATGAACACATATCTGCTGTTATTTGTTGATTACGTTATTACATGGTCTTTGTCTTGTTTTACGTGTTGCAAAAGGGTGACAGCGGGCTGCAAAAGGTGATAGTGAAGAGAAAGAAAGTGAGAGAGAGAGAGAGAGAGAGAGAAAGAAAGAAAGAAAGAGAAATAAAGAGAGAATGAGTGAGAGAAAGAAAGAGTGAGTGACTGAGAGAAAGAGAGAGTGAGTGAAAGAAGGAAAGAGCGAGAGCAAGAAAGAAAGAGAGAGAGAGAGAGAGCTTTTTTAAGTTCGAGAATTTAGTTGACTGTTTTAAATACAAAGATACATGAGTGTATACAAACACAATCGGCTGACACATATTCCTTTCTTAATAAAATTCAGTGATTATAATTACATGTGATGCGTTATGTTTCTAAGATAAACGTGGCCAGGAGGATATCCTAAGTGTACAGATCTTGACAAACAAAAAACATTTCCGTTACATTTTCAACTAAGTGTACGTAATGAATAGTGAAACTATACTCCAAGGAAAATCGAATACTACACGGAAGTAAAAAATTCGATTTTCCGTATAGTGCATGTGCCGTTTAGTTCTATTGTAACATTTCTACAGCTCTTCCTTTTTGTTATGTAATAGCTTGGTTTCAGATAGTTATGAAAGTTTTACAGTAAAGTACAAACGAGAGTTAAAAGGAAGTTAAATTTTCAAGTTGATTTGAGGTTTTAATGTAGGTTTAAGGGTTCATGACTACATGTGCTACTTGTACTTTTTTAGCATATGCTGATTTTACAAAACTATAAAGACAATTCACGGATTGATTTGAGGATATTCACTAACATTGATATTCCCCAATTAATTTGACTGATGACGCAGAATCTTGAGTTTTAAAACGAATATTTTATTTTTTGGGAGTCCTTTCATGAAGCATCGATGACATTTCCAGTGTTTTCCTCAAAAACGATTCTAAACTTTTCGATTACTGTTTATCACTTAGGGATTTTAAAAATGATACTGGACCGAATTTCTTTGAATTTTCGAAAATTGCAGAAGTTTACATTTTTTCGGCGACTTCCTAGAACTATAAAATTGAAGATTGATATTTTTCTTTTAAACGAATTTTAAAATTAGATCTTTTAATAAGAACAATTACACCTTTTTCAAATTCGCAGGTTAGCTGTAATGTTGCGTGAAATAAAGGCAATTTTACAAGATTTAAAAAACAGCTTTCAATATTTCTTTAATTACATGCATGGATTGAGCTAAATACTCTGAATAGCATGACAGCAAAGCAATTTTGATAAATTATTTTTATTTTTCTAACGTTACACAAATGTATTTTTTATGTATCTCTCACGTCTTAATATCCAAAATACAATATTGCAGTTCTGACTACAAGTGCTTTAAATTATTTCTTAAGAATTTTCTCAAAAATTCGAACGTTTTCTGTAAAAATGAACTCAAAATTGCGCAATCTCAGACATAAAAAACGTATTCAGCATTCACACCAAAATGTACTCAAAAAGTCTGAACTTTTTGACAGTTGGTGCTAAATGCACTGAATTACAGGATATAATACGACATTTCATGCATTCCTTTGGTTTTTCAAGTATACGGCATTCAAAGAAAAATAGGGGATCCTGGCTTCTGGAGATATCTTACATGGCAAAATCGACCCTCACAGAGCTTCTGTAGCCAAATGTCTGAGGCAGATGGGTGGTGCTTGATCATGCGGCGCATAGCCCCACAAAGCGGCGAGTGATTTTCGACTGTTCCTCGAAGCAAAGAGTTGGCTAGAAAGGCTAACGCTTCCAGACCAATGAGGAGCTTCAAAGCAGCGTTTAGGCCCACATCACATCACTGGCGGCAATGACCGACGAAGAGGGGAACGAAAGCCTGCACACAGATAAGACAAATGCCTGAATCGTCACGTCCATCATGTAAAAAAGTAACTATGTTTCTACCAACGAGGTTTTAATTTATGGAGGTGGCATCATTCCCAGAAAGTAACGTTTATCGATCGCCGTGTTTTATTGACCAAAACATCTGACTGCGTCCCAGTATATACGGCTTGCAAACTATTTATTTACGCAAATTTATTCGAAAATTACTCATATTTTCGAATATATTGTACATGATCTCATTTCAAGAACATGATCTAATTTTATTAAAGAACAGATTTTATTACGGAAAAAATCTCTTATCTTCAATATTGTAGATGAAGGAGGACTTTGAAAACAATTTTGAACTTACGCAATTTTCGAAAAATCAAATATTTCCACGAAAATGACACCTGTTATTATTTTAAGAGTTCTTTACGCTACCAGAGGAAGTAATTTATTCTCTAGGAACATGATTAATCCATTTTTGTGTTATCAGGGCCTGGCAATAAGTGTTTTTCTGTCGAAAATTCATTGTTTTCCGGCGTACAATTAAATACTTTTTCTACTTACAAAGTAAGGGATAGAAAGGTAATACTGTACGTAGGTTTCTGCAAATGTATTGTTAAAAAACGGTAATGCGGACCAAATACTTCACTTTTTATGTTCGAAGCAGCATCGCTATTGACGCGACGATTCACTTGACCAAAACAGTGTTGCCATCCGTGTGGAAGAAAGCTATGGGGCATCATTTTTGTTCCCAATCTGTCCAAATAGATCGCAGCGTCAATACACGTTTTTAGACATTTCTTTGAACCTTACGGCCGGATCCTAAAACCAGCTCCCCATCAGGAGACCTAGACGCATCGAACGACCCCTCATGTCTCGATTAGTGCACGGGACGTGGTCTAACTGTGAGAGACCGCACACGCACACTCGCAGGAACACGAATACTGTGCAGCGATTATTTGATTTGAATTTGAATCTCAGGTTCCTTAGTTCCCTCTTTGAATTGCAGGTTCCTTAGTTCTGAAAGAAAGGTTATTTATATTAATTATACATACTTATTGTTTTTTCAAATAAAATATTGAATTTGCATTAGACAAATAATTATATTGGAAATATGTTCAAATTGATGTGACTTCAGGATAACTAAATTTGACCAGATTTATAATGTTATTCTTGTCTATGAATTTCTCCTTACTTTCATCATTAAAATCGTGAACGCTTCTGTCAGGGCAATTAATTGGAAAGAAAACGTATTGGATTTGCTCTGATAATTCGTTACCACTTCCTTAGAAAATGTTTCAATTTGTCATGCTTCTTCCGAATAGACAAACTATTATTAAAATTCCGTTTGTTAAACTATTATTTACTTAATTATTCATGTCAAATTTGGAACATGATTATAAGTTTTCACAATATCAATTTATGTGACTTTAGTTCCATGTTAAATGGAACACATTCTGAATTCCCTTGCATTTAGAATGTATTGCCAAATGCGTTCACTGTTCGTCGGTTTTTTCCTACTGTTTTAAGATTATTGTAGTTTCTCACCGACATGAAGTGAAAGGGAAATTTCTGTTTAAATAATACAGGTTATTAATCACATAAATTAAATTATATTCAGCTTCACCCAATAAATGAAACAATTTTTTTAAATATTTCATTTGCACTTATACATTTTGGGGAGATTAATATTTTTTTCAGGTCTGTTTTGCTTTATTCTCTGAATATTTCTGTCTGTTAATTAGAAATAATTATAAATAAAGCATCTTATTTACGTAAATATGAATATATGAACAAATATAGTAATATATGAGTGGAAAGATGAATTTCAGGGTAGTGGGTCAAATTGTTCAGCGGGCAGCCTAACCAAGCTTGCTTTATTTTCCGTAATAGGAGAGGTCGGCAAAGGCACCTCCTTATATAATTATAACCTCCTTTTTTTGTTCAAAATTTTTCGTAATAAATTATTTTTTCTTTACTCTTGTCTTTTTGATATAGTAGCCCATTGTAGGTGGAAGAAAAACGACCCTCGTACATTGAAACTAATAAATACGTGTTCTCTGGATTTTATAACATAGTCATACCCTGTAGTCCCAACTGGTCAAAATTAGCGTTGGTCGGAAGAAACTATCAAAATGCTTTTAGAAGTTGAAACAACTAGGTGAAAAGCTTCTCAAAGCCACGAGTGGTGGATAATTATGATACTGTAAATTTCCATGAGAAATGGAGTATTTACAGAGTGAAAAAAATAGTATTGTAAAAGGAAATAGTTGCAAATGTGATTTGGATTATTAAAATAAACCCTTAATTTTGTTGAAAAATAAATATTTTTTCTCAGTCGACAAAACTAAAGACTGAAGATAGTGAAGTTACATTTTTGAACGAATCGTTGATCCATTTGTGATGAGGGGTTTGCCTACCTGTGGCAGGGGCACGCGGAGCGTTATGAGCCATCAGCGAAACTAGTAGCTTGGAAGGAAACTACCAGTTGAATATGCGCTTAATTTTTACTACCGGTGGCGCTGACAAAACTTGCAACAGCGTTTTCATTCAGAGATAGGAAATATTATGTTTATGGTCCAAAATACTCTCGTGTAGTTATACTAGAGTCTTGTACATTGGTACTCGTGAGGGATTCTGTAAACAACTGTAGAGATTCTGTAAACACAAAAACTACATAAGAACGTGGTGAGTGACTAAAGACCCAGTCCACTGATACTTTGATGGTATTAATTTGGTGAAAAAGGGTTTGTATTTTAGAGCTGCAAGAGTGACCCAATAAGTTGTAAATAGTTGTGAATTGATTCATGAGGTGCTTGACTATGTAACGGTTGGTTCAGACGATCTTAAGATGGCAATTTTCAAGGAGGCAGATACATGCTGAATGACCTTACTTATTTTTAATTACAGTCACTAGAAGACTCTCAGTACGAAAAACATACACAATTTTCTCCTTCACACTGGAGCACATTATTATTTTTCCTTGGTCCTGTTCAAACTTATTTACAGTTCTGTTAGATGTATTCACAACTTCTATTATGTAGTACATTCATACGTCTTACGTCTGCATTGATCGTCATGAAGATGCGACGTTTAGATACGTATGCTGCTTCGAGTGCAACTTTCCACGTTCATCCGCTAATTATCCCGATAATATCGACCTGATCACTTGACCAACTTTAGCTACGACCTGATCACGAACCAACTCCAACGTCTGGAGCGCCAATAGACAACAAACAACAAGCTCACTCCTGCCAGTGATGCGGTCTCTAATAATTGACCCTAATAGCTGGTTGACTGAATGATGCGATCTCTAATTACACTCACTGGCTTGGAAACTGACAAGTTTTGAATGAAACAGTTCGGTGAATATAAAAGAATGCTGAAAACGAAAACACTTTGCACAACAAACAATATAACAAACACTAATAAAAATATTGACATTCAAAAATATTTTTTTAAACTCTTCAATTCATAAATTAGAAAACAATAAAAATTAAATATAATGCAGCTAAAATGAAATAACACATTTAGATTCAATAACTGTCAGAAATTCTTTTGTCAGGTCTGTCTTCAAAAGAAGGGAAGGAAAGCATAATAACGGACTTCATGCTATTAAGTACGACAATCTTGCAAAGATAATAGAACTGTGATGATTCTCAGTCCTCTCCCTCAACTTATTTTACTCATAATTTACTTATTTTATTTCCTGATAATTTGGTGAGCTCGATTTTGTTTTAACTATTGTGCATTACGATACTTACACTTTCAGGGCAACATGTACTCCATTGTTGTGGACTGAAAATCACCGCTCTTACGAGGCCACGGCTGGTGAAAACATTCATATATGATGGGAATAAATTTCTCTGATGTTTTTTGTATCCTAATGAGAAATTTTCTTTAAATAGCAACGCTCAATTTAAGTAATCAACATTTTAGCGGCCAGAAGTGCCGTCTGAAACTTATTTAATTTCTTCTCTGAAGGGATCTGATCTTATTTTGCTAATTCCCCTACCTAAGATGGCCATCAATACTTTATTGGAATAATATTTGAAAACTTGCTTAATTTAACTTAATTACTACTGGCATTCTTGGTCTTGAACATTGAGTAATTTTTCGAAGTCTTTGTAAAAATTCTTTAATTTTACACTTCGCTTTCGGTAGACAAAATGCCCTCTTGGCGTTGATACGAGGCGAATTCCATTCCTGTTCATCCACTTATGTTTCCATAACAATGTTTTTGGGTTGACACCATTTCTTGCAATATTACGCGCTTACGCTTTTGTCACAACATATTTTAAAATTGTCTGCGCTCTATTCGACTTCATTAACTTGCCAACTAATATCAAACATCTCGCGAGCAATATTCTACTAAATACGTTCAGAGTATTCAACAAAGCTTCTAAAAGTTTTTCGTTGCCCGCGGCATACATCCCGATCCGATTGAGTCAAATCATGTTCTCTCTGTCCTATCTTTCATAACATCTAATCTGTAATCACTCATCCTCCTACTGCTTCTCTTGTTTTTCATTGTTATCTACGTCATTCTGATGCTGTTTTATCAGCATCTCTGCTACACATCTAAGTTCACTTGTCTCCATGTTACGTAAAATAATTTCTCGAATAAAATTATTTTTCTAATATTCACAATATCTAAACCAAATTATTTTTATTCCCATTTTCTGTACACCCAAGTGTCCAATGTATCGTTATTGTTTTTATTTGCATTTCTCTATCCTACTAATAATTACTCCGTCGACATTACTTTAATTTCATTTTCAAAATATTCTACAAGGGATTTTGACCCCTCTCATCACAGAATCCAGAATCCTTTCCAGCGAAAATTGCACACTACTCATCATATTATATGAAGTTTATGCAGAGTGAACTGAATGTCAAAACACAGCAGGTTGACAAAAAATACCTGAAAAAGGAAAATGTTATAAAAAGTGAGCTCTACTTAAAATTTCAACTTGAAATTTGGACGATCCCAAGTTCCATTACTTATGTGCACTCTTACAATAAAATGTGGTGTTTTGTGATACACTGTTATTTTGCAAAAAATTCGGTGGGTAAACGTAAATTTGGTCTTCGTTGAGATGAAAAATTGTACAAGTCCATAGTTTTTGTTTCAATTATAACACATTATTAATAAAGTTTTTATCGCAATTATTCCTGACAACATATTTGTGTGGCGTGGTGCAACATTTCTGAATTAAGACAATTCAATAAATATCAGCAGCTTTTTCTCAAAGTTATAACTTGAATTATCTCAGAATGAACTTTCTGGACTAATACGGTTTTTTCGTACAACCATTTAATTGCATTGAGAAACATCTGGCATTAATATTGGAGGTATAGGACAGATTTGAAAGTAAATTTGAACCGGTTGGACCCTTTATACGTCAAAATAATTACACCAAACAGAAGATCTGTAGGAAAGTTAAAAACGTTCTACATATTAACTACATGGAAAATCAAAAATACTAAAAACATTTTTTCTTGTCGTGAACACTAATGTTCAAGACTAAATAAACGAGGAAGGTTTGCAAATTCTGGAACAGCAAAATCATATTCACAATCAACGTAGAGTTAAACTTGCTTCTGGAAATGTAATTGAAATGTAATTGTAACTGAAATGTCTGCAGTAAAGTGTTTTAATAGACCATTGCAGGAATTCCTGCTCTGTACCATAATATAAAAAAATAATGAATCATGTATAGCTAAAAACGTTTTTGTAAAAGGAGACACGTTTCAAACGATTGCATTTAAAAATACTCAATCTTCGTACTAGAAAAACTTGCAGCTTTCGCTTCGCTGACTGAAACACTCACAGGCGCTTGCTCTCTGTGAACGTGGAAAGACACCCTGAACCGACGACGTAATGAACAAATGACGACATGCTCAAACGACGGCAGATAAGAGTTCATTTTATAATCTTTTTAAATTTTAGTATTTAACTTCGATTTAGTATTTTATTAAATTTTAGTATTTTAGTATTAACCAGGTAATAATAGAAAGGGATTAAACTTACCTGTTATGTAAAGAAAAAAATAATGAAATTTGTTTGAGTACAAAACTCTCAGTGTTCTGAATATAAAGATTCCAAATGCACTACTAAAACTCTTTTCAGTCATTACTCAGAAAAATTTCAAAATAATTACGTGATATTATTGATCTACGCGATTGCCCAAATACCTCCTGATGTATTTACCAAGTTTCAACTCAAAATCTTCTGAGCTTTGCGCAGCACTTTCTTCCATTCATTCTTACTGTGACCAACCGCTCGACCGTCCTCGGCACCTGCTGTACCTCGTCCTTGCTAACGGCTTGGGAGCACCTCGAAGTAAAATTTGATGTATAGGACCTGAAGGTCAGGGATCTTCGTAGGTGGAAACTTATGATTTGGATCACAACGTGAAACTAAATACTCTACACATTTGCATTGCCTTGGATTTATTAATCCACATTTATACCACAAGAGTAACAAAAAAACACTCTTTTCTTAATTTCTTAATTTTGAAAGTAACACATAACATTTTAAAGCTAACAAAGGCTATCAATACTATATTAAATCCAACATGGCTACTAAAAAACTACATACAATCATACTGGCACCATCTCATAAATCAGTAATCCCATCCAAAAATCATTATCGTACTATTTACAAAATCATTACATCTGACTCAGCATGGACATCCATATCATCTCTCTGGTGATATATTTTAATTGCATGTGCGCCAAAAATGAAAATCCACTGAATTTATTTCTATGCCAATAGCACTAGTCAGCCACACCGCCTGACTTCTTTATCGAATTCTGCCTCCGATTTCATTTAATATATTTAATTTAATATTCTAGGTGTCCCACTATGGACCACGTCCATAACTTCCATAATGATTCACGATATCGAAATGCAATTTTCGCTCAACAGTGCAGAATCAAGAGATAAGTAATATGCTATACAGATATTGTTCGGGATATGTTTAGTTTTCGAGAAATTTATTCGGTTTTGATTTTTTAAATGAAATTATGTATTTTTCTCACTAGCAATGGAGAGAACATAAAATTAGAAATGTAATTTTTTATTCTGAACAAAGTAAATTTACAATCTATTTTACATTAAAATAATTAGTAAATTTATTAACGTTGGTAATTAAAGACAGTGACAGATAATTAATGACAATGACGACAATGACAATTTACGGGTGAAAGTATCCCAGTGGCACATTTCACCGTCTTCTTGCGTCTAGAACAGAAAGTCAATTTAGTGTTCAAGAGTCAAAGTTGAGGAGTATATTTGCTTGTACATATGAAGTCTAATTTGAAAATCTATAATGGAGTTCTAAGGGAGTAATTCTGGATAGTCGGTATGTTTCTTCATTATATCTAAGAGGTTGATGGCTAGAAAATTTGGGTGCGTTTCCAGTCGTTGAAGATAGCTTGAGCTGCTTGTTTCGATTCTTTCGAAGACTGTCGGTACTTTTAAGTCTCTGTGTAGCGTTGTGTTTGAGATATACCACGGTGCTGCAGCAATCATCCTAAGGATTGTAATAATGTAATATTTGTTACATCATTCTGGTAGTAATTTGGGTATAAAATTATACTTTTCGACAAGTGATTTTGATTTAAACGGACAATATTTCTTTACTAGCTCTTGCATCTGACGCCGTTGGGGGAAGTGATCTTCACAGCGCCGAGACCTATGGGCAGAGGGGAGTATGAGAGGGGTGACAGTGAGGGTGGAGGCGCAAATACAGCAATTCGTGATCTTGACTAGGAGGGCACAGGAACAAACATCAATATTAACGACTAGAATTAAATATTTTTCCATTGATTTATCAGAATTGAACTTTTCTTCCACTGATTTAAATTCCAAAATGCTGTAATTGAAACGAAAGATGTAAAGAAATTGGCACTGTAGGGAAGATACTAAGGACATTTTCAAACTTAACAAGAATCGAGCTCGATGTCTAATGGCTAGAAGAACAAGACAGTATTTTAAAACATTTCAAATACAATGCAAGGGAATGGGTGGTTGAATATCGACCCTATAATCTCCAGATAATTCATCATATTTTAGATACGAGGTAGAAATTTTGTTGTATGCACTGTGACTTAACTTTTCGTTGTAATTTTACAAAAATACATACACAACTATAGAAAAACAGAACATGAGTATGTACTGCATCAGTTTGTATTTATATATATGCTCTGAGACTCCCAAGGACAACTATGCCCAGCCGCGGTCTTGTATGAAAGGGCCGGTGAACTAGGTGAACTCTGTGACAAGTTTTGTGGCGCTATAAATTGATGCTTTGAAATTTTAACCTGCAGAAGGAAAGTTCAATGCTGATGAATAATTTAAAAAAATACTTTCATTCCGATCGTTTGTTCGTGTGTCCGACGTGACAAGACCTTCGATTGCTCAAGTTACTCGTATGGCTCTGTCCCTCATTGCCACCGCTCTCACTCTACCCCTTTTCCCCTGTGTCGACGCCGCAAAGGCCACATTCCCCGAAAACTACAGCTGCGAAGGCTGCTAGTGGAAATCTTGTATGTTTAATTTAAAATCACACGTCAGAAAGTTTAATTTTATACTTAAATTAATATCAAGCCATTGACATATGACACATCATTATTTTCCTGTGTTGATCTCTCCATTGATAAATAGAAAAGTATATAGTTCTATTTTAAAAAATCAGAAATGAATAAATTTCTCGAAAAATAAAAATATTTCGAACAATATCACTACGACATATTAATTGTCCCACAACTCCGCTTTGCTGAGCAAAAACTGCATTTCGATATCATGAATCGTGTCTTTGATTATTGCAGAACTTTAAGGCACCAAAATATAGTATTCACATGTGTTTTTCGCGATTAAAAAAAAACAAAACTGGAGGGTGGCGGTGCAAATCTGGCTTCGGATTCAGACTGTCGACATACATAAAGAAACACGTCCAGTCTTTGGGTCTGACTACAACCCTCGAAAACAAAAAAAAAACAAACAACAACAATCCGTCTGTGTTTACAGCCGAAACGACAGAGACGGAGATATAAGGATACTCAATTCAAAATTAAAATGGGGACCGTGCTAAATTATTGCGAAAAAAAAAGAGCGATTTATTTCGTCGAAAATCTAGTATTTTCCCAATGAATATTTTAATTGTATTTGGACACGTCTGCACCTCATATTGGAAGAAATAAAATTTTATTTTTCTGCAAAACGATTTAAAAGTTTGAAACTAATTCCTTCGATGAGTCCTTATATGTAACATTCATATAAATCCATTAATTTAACTCAAGTAGTTTCTCAGATATATACTACATAACATACTTGTTTATGTAAGAAGTAATTGCCACCGTAATGAAGACTATTGTAGATTCTTTCAAACATAAAGTTGATGTTTTGGTACTTTATTGCATACTTAACAAACCGCCTAAAGCTCATGTACAAAAAGATTAATGGAGGATACAAAATGGTTAAATTCAATGAATAAGTATTAAAGATTCAGTATACCCTTCTTATTAAACACACCTCCAGAGTCTGATCTGAGGCTGCATTCGGCGCTTTCCTCTTGCATTAGGTTTATTTTCAGACTGAGGTGGAATGAACACATTACACCGTACTATTCTTGTCCAGGTACAGAACTTGTCTTGGTCTCCTACAGGTATAAACTAGGTGACAAAAGTCATGAGATACCAATATGCAAATATACAGGTGGCAGTAGTATTGCGTATAAAATGTACAAAAGGGCGGTGCTTTGGCCTAGCTTTCATTTGTTCTCAAGTGTTTCATGTGAAAAGGTTTCTGATGAGATTACGGCCGCACGACGGGAGTATTATTTAATCACTAAATATGAAGTAGAGAACGGATTTTTATGTAATTACATATTTTTTGTCTTTCTACTTACCGTTCTCAAAATTGTTATCTTGGCAAATCATCGCCCTCCGAACACAATATCGAATTTTTTTCGTTACATATTTTTACATATTTAGTACTATATTACATATTTTGTTGTTTTCACAGTATATTTTCTTATTTTTTCTTTACTTTTTTCAATTTAGTTCCATTTTTTATGAAAATATGTACTTTTTTTAAATCAGCATTTTCCCTACATTATTAGGAAAATCTAGGTGTCCAAAATATTATTGACACTGCGTTTTGTGATCTGTAACCGTAATTTCCGAGAAATATTTGCGATCGCCGACGTGCAACACTTCGATGAAAATGCTACAGAGTGTTTCCTGGTCGTAGATCTCGCCAGTTTGTGCGATGGATTCTATTGCGATTAGTCCGACTGCTAAACTACGGTCCTGGATTACAGTAGATGAAGCTTTTACTACTGACGAGAAAGTTGAATGATGTGAAGTGAGCAGTTTTTCTGAATGTAATTTCTTGCTATGTCAATGGTTTTTAATTAGAGAATTTTAATATTACATATTATATCCGATTTTACATGTTTATTACATATTCTTACTGTTTTCATTACATATTTATGTACATATTTTGACGTTTTATACTACATATTTTTCCGGTCTCTAGTGATAGTATATGTAGAGGCGTGCACGCCCCCCGTAGACCAGGAAGGTACTACGCTCAACTTACTTCAAATTGCAGGCCATGTGACGTTTATTAATAGCGGGGTCAGGGCCTGTATGGTTGGAAGTTCTAGAGGAGTGCTGTTGTAATCGATAGTTTTCGTTCCGACCAATTTCAGGCGATGCACGAGCAGCACCGTTGACGATAGATCACGGTCAGAAGCAACCTTCCTTATACCCACCCCATATGGCTTAAGTCCTTGATGTAGAGAAGATTCCGGCAGTCAGTTTATTTTAGTTTATTTCTGCTTGGTCGACATTTCTGCGTCTCGAGGAAGTTCAATCAATACATGTACACATAGAGGATTGTAGCGTCAGAGAAGGCTGTTATTTTATGGCTATCGAGTTATGGAGTTCGTAAAACAGACATAAACATTGAATTTAAAATTAAAATGGACAAGGGATTTACAAAGCCATTAAATTCTCATAAGCATAACGGTGAACACATTCAATCAGAAGATTTCGAAGATTTACAGCCCATACCAGCGATGGCGACGGCCGTTGCTTTGCTTGTGCTTATAAAGGCAGTCCGCTGTGCGGCCAAAATCTCTCCCCCTGCGAAAGAGGGGGATACCCTTGGACTACATTGCATCTTCAATGTTCCTTTTTATTTTATTTTATTTCTTGTTGGACATGTATCTCTCTCTCTCTCTCTCATTCTCTCTCTTTCTCTCTCTCTCTCTCGAGGAGTTTAATCAAAATACGTCACTCTAAGGTACTGGATCTGGCCATTCACAGTGAAAGAGTATATAATTCCCTACTTTTGAACATGATCTACGGTTAAGGGATTAGTTCATCTTCTGAGGTTACATCAACGGTGTGACACCGGAAAATACCAAGATTTCTCATGTTGACGAAGCGAACATTACTTAAAGAATTGTTAAGCATTGTTATTGCAAGATGTTAAGAAGGAACTCAGAAAATTTTTTTATTTTATTTTACAGAGGTTATATAAAATTAATTGTTTAATGTTTACTTGATCACGTGCTTAATGATTGTTTGGTTAAGGAAAGAGTGTTAGTGAAAAGTTTCGTAGGATTTATGTTTATAATAACTATTGAAAATATCATAAAATAGGATTGCAACGTGTCTTATGCGATCGATTTCTAGTTTTCACCGTACTACTCTGAACACGTAGTTGAGTTTTCCCACTATTGGCAGTGGAATATTGCGTCAAAGACATTCAATAGCAATGAACGGCGTCAAGAGATCCGATGAGCTTCCAATATTCGTTATCCTTCGTTGCCATTTTGCCCTTCGCCGCGCAGGCTGCGTCCTGATGACATGCCAACTATAGGCCGCTCTACAATAGCCCGCGAACGGGAACGGCAACGCGAAGGCAAGAACGGGAATGGGAACAGGAACGCGAGGTACGTGCGCTTCTCAATAAACGCCAACGGGAAGAGAAATAGCGCTTTGAACCTACAGCGGCAAAACAGAGAACTTCAGAAAACAAGCTACCGAAATCAGAGCACTCGTAGCTACGCTATTCTCTTCACTCTTTGCTTTGTCATCTGTCTGTTGTTTGCGTGTACTAGGGATGAATAATGAATACTGTAACGAAAGAATATTAATTAGAAAACAAAATTATAAGGATGAAAACATGCACAAACTATTACGAACTTACGGAAAATACAACTAACCTTAATTTTGTCAATAAACAATCTACTCCAATGTACTAAAACGAAACATAAAAAAAATTGTCGGATATTTAAATTATCTGTATGAATATGAATAGAAAACGAATTACACTGAAATCACTAAAAAAATTAAAACAATTCAACGACTAAAAACCCGCCTCAGACACTAACCTCGCAAATCCACGCTCTAACCTCAATATCGTACTAACTCTCAATTCCGCTCCAGACCAGTTTCGCGCGCAGGCCGCGCGCTCGATCAGCTGGAAAGCGTCGCCGCCATTTGCTGTACTCTCATTCGTCGAGAGTCTTCCCGTTCCCGGGCTGAGATAAATGTTGACCATCCTTCCCGTTCCCATCAAGCTTCGCGTTCCCGTCGTGTTGTGAAGGCTTGCCTGAGATGTCCGTCTTTCAACTTTCTTTACGTTCCGGTTCGCTTTGCTGTTCCCGTTCGCATTGCGTTCCCGTTCGCATTGCCGTTCCCGTTCGCATTGCGTTCCCGTTCACGGGCTATTGTGGAGCGGCCATATCGGTAGCATTTGTTCACAAAGATGGCCGTGCCGGAACCAGCATTCACGGACTTGGCGACCTTAGCGACACGCTGGTCTCCGCGCCGAGAACAAAAGGAAGAGAGTGTCTTTTTGTAATATTTGGCAAATTCATCCGTCCGTCCTGCGACCGTCCTCCTCCACGTCTAACTCTCTCTGTCTTGCTCCAATCTTTGTGTCCTTCCTCTCTTCAATGAGCCACATTGCGTCGTGATTGGTCCGCCTCCATGTGGTCGGTGAGTTCCCTAATTCTGACTTCCCACTCTATGCATCGGGAAATCTCGTCTATCTTGCTCCAATCTCTCTGTCTTTGTCTTTTGAGTGGGTCACATTGCATCTTTCTATATGTAATTGATCCGCCTCCATCACGTGGTGGGTGAGTTCCCTAATTCTGACTTCCCACTCTACGCATCGGAAAATCAAAACACATGCCACAATATCAAAAATAATACAATAGTTTTATAAGTATACTTCCGATGAGACTGCTTTGTAAACATCTGTTGCATATTCTAAGACATTTGGTGTGTACAACTTCCAGTTTCTGTGTATTCCAATTGCATAAAAGCTGCATGGTTAATTTTGGATCGTATTAATGCTTTATAGGATAACAAAAAAAGGTTCATATCTGCTCCCCAATTATAAGAAATACATTTCTTCAGAGGCCTAGCTTCGGGGGGTGTAACTCGGGGCAAAACCAAAGGGCTCACTCTCCAATAAACTCAATATAAAAATATCTATTATTAATTAGTTTATACATTATTTAATAAAAACACACGTATATTTGCACATGAGATTTATTTATAATATATTAAAAATCTGAAAGTAATTCAAATCAATTATAATATAATTTTTAAATAAATAATCTAAAACGAAGTGTAACTAATTAACAAATGCCGGTTTTTATTTGTATAAGACATTTTTCGAGATTCAAGGGCAAACTTATCAAAATGTTCTAATTAGTGTCATCCCTAAAATGGAATCACCCGGGTGGGACCGCTCCACTGCCCCCCTAACTACGCCAATGATGTTCATTCTTTTGTTACAATCATCAACTAGTATTGTGTACGTTTCTCCCACGTCATTGTGGGGCGAAAGTCAATCCTCAAATTTTGGTATTGTCAAATTTGATTCTGCAGTTGTTACGCTTATGCCAAGGAACTCTTCCTTGATCGATTGGAGAATGAAGTGTCGACGCTTTTCTGAGCAGAGAACTTGAAACCGCATATAAGAGACTATTCATAAATTTTCTTTAGGGTGGATTGAATTAATCCTTCTCTTGGGTTTATTCTTCGACCTTCGCAGAGAATGATGCCAACGGCATATTTATAACCGTGACAAGGAGGTAATTCCCATGCCAGCATCATTGATTGCCAATAGAAAATGGATTTTTCTTAGTACTCCTTGTGGCACTCCGTTTTCGATGTTATTTTTGGAGCGCATACTATTGATGATTACTTGAATGACACGATTTTTGGTAAAATTTTTAATGAATTGCATAATTTTTCTTGCAAACGTCGATTTCTTGTAACGTGTGTTTGATGGGTTTGATTCAATTATAGAATCTATTGTTGATTGACATTTCCCACGCTTGGATATGAGGATGACAATTGCATTGTTTCATTTTTAGGAAATTCAATCTGCTCGCTATGTAATAAGAATAGTGATGAAAACATGAAACATATTTTTTTGAGTACCCAATATATAAAGTTCTATTACTTGCTACTGTATTACTTATGTTGTATCTTGTGGTAACTACCTGTTCTAACGTGGACTACTTACTCTACCAAAAGTTATTTGTAATGAAGTTGTTTGTGATTGAGCTATGAATATACACAGCGATTTGCAAATAGGATAATCCTCTAAGCAAGTTACTAATAAAATTGAAAATTGAAATTGAAATATTTTAGGAAAGGCATTATTTTCCCCTATAAAGTTGTAACTTTTGAGGAGAACAATCTTCATAATCGGTTAAAGGGCCATTTTCTTTCTCGTTCTTTCTCGCTCTTCAAAAGTTGGAAGAGCAATATAATTTCGAGCTCAAATTGTTGGGTAGCTCGTTGGCAATAGCTTTAGGATCGGTGATAAACTGGTTATCTGCAGACTGCAGGAAGTTAACTTAAATGGATCTTTTTAACTTTGATTGCATACATTTTTCCCATTATAGATTGATATTGTTACCTTTAGTAATATTGGGCACGAAGTCGACCCAAGGTGAGGGATTACTTTCTTTAATTGTCCTTTTTGCTGCATCTCTTTTTTTGTATTCAATTTTATTTTTTTCTGCATTGAATTTTAATACCTATTAAAAACCCGCTTGAACCATGTTATGCATTCACTACATTATTCAGTCACAAAGGGTCCGATTTTCTCCTTGTTAAAAATTTACAAGGTTCAATTAAAACATTAGCAGATTTTAAAATGATTCCTGATAAAGAATTAATAATGACGTCAATATTTACATCATTATCTTCAAAAATGTAATTTTTATTCAACCACATGGAGATCAGATCTTGCTATTTGGACCAATTAACTTCAATGTAATTAAATGTAGGGGAATGGGGTTGGAAACAGGTCTACCGATGTCAATAAAGATAGGATAATCACTATCATGAAGGTCACCTAAAGCAGACCAGTTGCGCGTTGGTGCTATTGTACTGGAGATCAATAGCACTGAGGCTACCATTGCTCACACTAAAATGAGTAGGTTGTGCATTACTTTAATGTTGGATCAAGTTCTTCAATAATAGCTTCAGTGGAATTGCCCCTAGAGTAATTTATTTTTTAAACCCTCAAAGTGTTGTGGCAATTAAAATATCCAAGAAGCACGAAAGGTCTGGGGAGTTGTTTGATTAGGTCTTTAATTAACTTCAAAGTTATTGCTTCTAGGAAGGAAAATACACACAGAAACGAACAAAAACACAGGAATATAAGATTGCACAGCCACTACCTCAATATTAGACTGGATGTCAAGTTTTGTTTACTTTTAAGAAATCTTTAATATAGGTCGCATCACTCCTACTACAGTGCACACAGTCGGTTATTATGAAAACATGTACCTTCTTTTATATCACCTACACTGTTGGATTTAATGTTGGTCTCCTGTATAGAAATGCTTTTAGATGGATGGTTTACACATAATTGTAATCTTTCAAATATGCCGCCGTCATTTCATTAAAAAATATTAATCAAATATATTAAAAATGTGATTCTATTAAGAGATGTAAGTTTTTGTTTCTTCCGGTAATTGGTTATTTCCTTTTAGTTTATTAATTAATATTTTATTATGTGTTTAATTGATATTTCATTCAGTAAGGTGTACATTTCATTTAACATTTTAATAGTAGATTGGATTACAACAGTGCAATCATTGGCTATTACAATAGGGTTGTTGAGCCCAAACAATTTTCAAAAATGTTTTCCAGCTATTCAAAAGTAAGAGGGAAATTTTCAGCGTTATGAGTAATAGTATTTTTGGTGGGTGCAATAAGCTATCCCGCTTTCTTGATGTAACCATTATTATAAATGGTTGTCTTCACTTTTGTTTTGTTTCTTCTTCTTCTTCTTTGTAATATGTTTCGTGAATTTCAATTACGAACAACTGAGGCCCATTAACTTCCCGCCTTGTTAGAATCTCAGTGGTACCGCAATGCATTATAGACTATAATATGAATTCACCCCAATCGTTATTAATAGGCCCTATATAACTATATTAATAACTATGTAGTTATATACTAATAGTTATTAATATAGTTAATAACTATTAGTATCGACCGTTCAATGTAAAAGTTTAACTTATAATAGCTATCATTAGTCATAGTAAAAGTACTGTATGAAACTAGATATAATGCGAATTAATACAGTCGTATGAAGTTTATTTTTCTCGCTCGTATATATATATATATAGTGAAGTGTGTTCTATTTGCTCAAATAATATAGTAAAGTTAACTTTCCTCGCTCGCGTAATAATGAAGTTTATTCTATTCGCTCATATAATATAGTTTACTTAACTCGCTCGTATAATATAGTGAAGTTTACTTTACTCGCTTGTATAATAAAGTGAAGTTTGTTGACTCGCTCAAATAATATAGTGAAGTTTACTTTACTCGCTCATATAATATAGTGAAGTTTACTTTACTCGCTCGTGTAATAAAGTAAAGTTTGTTGACTCGCTCAAATAATATAGTGAAGTTTACTTTACTCGCTTGTATAATAAAGTGAAGTTTGTTGACTCGCTCAAATAATATAGTGAAGTTTACTTTACTCGCTCGTATAATATAGTGAAGTTTACTTTACTCGCTCGTGTAATAAAGTAAAGTTTGTTGACTCGCTCAAATAATATAGTGAAGTTTACTTCACTCGCTCATATAATATAGTGAAGTTTACTTTACTCGCTCGTATAACATGACAGAGATGTTTATTTTAATCGTCCTCGCAATTAACACATGTACTGATGTCCTTCATTCCATGGTCGTCTGATGCTCTGCTCTTGTGAGTTGAGGCGCTAACGCGTGTGTTGCCGTGTGTTGCAGAGCCCTGAGCGCTGAGCCGCCGCCGCCGCCGCCGCCGCCATGCCGAGTCGCAGCGAGGCGCCCGCCGAGGGCGCGGGCGTGCAGCGCACGGAGCTGGAGGAGCTGCAATTCCAGGCCAGCCGCGTCACCGACGACGTGAGCACACACTCCGCACATTGTTTTTTTGTTATATAAGGTCGCATCAACACCAAGGTCATTAACGACCAGTGTTGGGTTTAACCCTTTGCACTCGTACGCAACGAGTCCTACAGAGAGTAATGCCAAATTTAATTATTGAAAGACTGCCTTTTTTAAATGATTTTAAGTTATTTGAAGGTCCAATAATTTTTAGGCAGATACAATTATAAAATTTGTTTTATTAAACTATTTTTAATATTAATTATTAAACAATTTAAACAATAGGTAAAAATTGATTAATAAAAATTTGTTATAATTGTGTCTGCCTAAAAATTATTGGACCTTCAAAGAACTTAAAACGAGTCCTACACGCCGTACGGCATGTCAGAGATGCCACGAGAAAAATGGTTACTATCTCCTAAGAGTATGTCATGTCCCACAACTTGTAGGGCATGCCTCAGATGCCATAGGAAACTACCTTCATTAACTCGCAGGGCATGTCACAGACGCCCACGAATTTCTCTGGGATGTAAAATAAAGTTTTCATTGTTGAATCGATCCTGGCTACTGTTCTCTTTTTAAACAATGTTGACAATAATCTGAGAACGATCTGGGATGGGGGAATGCCGAGTATCGGCTTCGAGCTATGCCGTATTTTTTCCTTTGTCACCTTAGTCATGCCTTACGATTTGTAGGACCCCGCAGTGCTCAGAGACCTCCGAATGCAGAGTGCATTCATGAGTGGCACGTCACACATGCCCCACGAGTGCAAAGGGTTAACGTTATGGTAAGTGTGAAAGTGACATGACATGGTGATGATAGGGGGTGAAAGGACGAACACATACAACCATGCCCGAGGCGGGACTCGAACCCGCGACCCTTCGGTCCGAGATTGCTACGACATTACTGCTTTAGCTATCTCGGCCACCGGGATCGGCACTCAGCATATTGTTTTCTTTTTCTTTAAAATTCAATCCATCGATGCCTTATTTTACGTAGAGAGACCCAGGCCATTAGGCCTACTCTTCCTTCTGGCCACGAAAATGTTGCTATACTTCTTCTGTTAACTAGCGCAGTGGGCGGGGTCGGTATTGACTGCCCGGGGGGCGATGACATTTTAAAGGAGGGTCGATATTGATCAAGGGGCCGATAACCCAACATACACCGAAGACTGATAGCTGTAATAAAGATCAAGATCCCTTTGATTACAAAAATATTTATCAATTTTATAATTTTTCCTTGTATAAATCTACGAAACAACTAATTAATAAATTACTAATTCAATCATCTCTCAAATTTCGTGTCATTCACATTTATAAAACTTAAGTGCATCATGATCTGTGATTTTATTTTTGAAAACATGTTAATATTTATAAGTTCAACAACTGATAGCACAAAAACTTGTTAAAAATCTAACCATTTCCAAACCTTGTTCATAGTAATCAAATTCTTATCTTAATGTCAATTATGCAATTATTTGTATTATAATTTTGTATGCTATACAGGGTGTCAGGGGGAGGAAACGTCGAAATTTCGAAAATAAGCTCTTAAGACAATTCTAAGCATATTTTGTCTTATAAACTACGTGGATATTCCGAATGGTTCAGGCCGCAATAAGCACTCAAAAGTTGGTTTGAAAAAATGATTTCTAGGCAAAACTTTGCATTATGGAAGGGTGGAAACACTTCAGAAACAAGTAAATTGTTTATTATTTACAAAGGAAATTAGTATATTAGCTCAGACAGAAAAATTAAGCGAGAAATAAAAAAGGAGTCGAATGGTTTAAATTGGCTGCTTTTTTATTTCTTGCTTAATTTTTCTTTCTGAACAAATATATTCATTTCCTTTGTAAATAATAAACAACTTATATGTTTCTAAAGTGTTTCTATGCTTCTATAATGCAAATTTTTGCCTATAAATCACTTTTCCAAACCAACGTTTGCGTTATTATTGCGGCTCAACCATTCGGAATATCCACGTAGTTTATAGACAAAATATGCTTAGAATTGTCTTAAGAGCTTATTTTCGAAGTTTCGACGTTTCCTACCTGGACACCCTGTATATTAGAGAAAAAAATGAAGAGAGGCGATGAAGCAAGCTTGTTTTAAAAGTGGTCGAAACAAGAAAAAGGTTGGGAACCCTTGACCTAGTGGAAAAAGAAGGTATCATTTGGGCGACGAAAACGACGATTTGAATTCAGCTCAGTCTTTTTCGGATTTGAGGATCTTTTGCATGCTGTAAAGCTACGTTATGGGACAGCCGGCTTTACTTTCTCTGTGAAGGTAGGCGTACGAAGCACTCGCTCCTATCGTGTTTAAACCCTCGAACTTCTGTATTACAGTCCGTTACGCTAACCGTTACACTGCAAAAGCCGCGCAAATTATCACTTATTACCTGTCAGAAGTAAGATTTAATAACTTAAAAGTGAACACTTACCTCATGGAAAAGGTCGTAAAACAAGCTATTTGTAATTACCAGGGTTGGGATTTACATGGAAAAACTTGGACCTAAAAATGCACATGTAGACTAAAATTGTGAAATTAATGTATTAATAAAAGTAGAATGTTTTAATTAAAATAGAGAAGTAATGCATTTATCAAATGATTAAATTTCATAAAAAGGTCAAAGAACAAAGTGTTAGTATTTGTTGAAGAACACGATCTTTACTAAATAGACTGAACATTCATGGTAGAAACATACATTTTGTGACACTTCATAATATGAATTAAGAAAAAATGAAACAACAGCAATACAAGTTTTAATGTTTTTTAAAACATTAGTACCTTAAGTCAATTTTCTAGAGGTCAACAGACCTAACTCAACATAATGTACAAAATCTTATTCGTAAATTAATTTAAAAAGGGACATTTAATAACTTAATTATTAACAAATTTGATAAAGACTATTGTAACAATACCCAAAAATGACTGCATTGAAAAATTGCATACTATTTTAAATGAATGTGATTCTCCTGGCCTTGACAAAACCCCAGTTCATCCGTTTCACCAAAAGGTCAGGACAACACTAGCCAATTCACTTATTACACAGCACAAAAAGAAATCCCCAGAGCTTCTGAACCCTCAGTGTTCTAGTTTACATATCACACATAAAGAAAATCTTCCAATTACATCACTTGTTAGTTTTTTCAACTCCAGTATTTTACCCCCCCTTTTTTTAAATATATTATTCCTCTTTTAGGTCTACCACCCATTTTAACCCTAGATTCAAACTTAAAAATTCCATTGATCTCATTACTAAAATTAAAGGTACTGATGTTCCTCCTTGTGCAAAATGTGTCTATATAGATATGAACAATTTATTTACTAAATTCCGTCCCATGAAGTCGCGGGCATTTTTATTAATTAATTTATGAAATCAAATCCATTCTACCTAGAAAAAATAGATCTTATGAAACGTTACTTGTGTATTACACAAACTTTTTTCACTTTTAAAAATGCATTCTATTCACAATCAGAAGGATTAGTAACTCTAAACATTTCCCTTCTCTTCGCTGAAATGTTCATGAATCATTTTTAGAATAACATATTTAACCATTTGAACCCTCTCCTTGAAAACTTTATTTATTATTGTAGGTATGTCGGTGACATTTTATGTCTTTGGTTAGGATAATCTAGGCAATTTACTCAGTTATTAAATTTTCTAAATTATTTTCAAACAAACTTGAAATTCTCAATGGAAATTAAACATACCTACTCTTTGAATTTTCTTGATTTAACAATATCTATTAAATACTCAACACTTTTTAAAATGTTCACAAAACCTACTCACACATACATGATCATCCTTTACCATTCCAATCACATTTTCTATAATAAATATGCTGTCTTTCTCTCTTGGTTTAACAAACTATTTCAGGTTTCTATGTCAGAAATTTATTTCAATAATGAGGTTTCAATAATAATCTAATCATCACCACCATATAATGGAACTGGTCCTCTTTCCATCAGTAAACATGTAAGACTAAAATAAGTAAAAATTATTATGAATTAAGTATTTCTTCAGAATTTCCCTTAAGAAATTTATTTGCATCCCCTACATACATCCAATATCTAAACGCGTATGCCAATGTTTTAAAAATAACAAAATTTCTATATTTTACAAAAACCTTTAAACTCCCTCCAATATTCATTCCCCAGGGCAAATTCCCTTATCGTCCCTACCACTTAAAGAAATAGCATTTATTGTTTCACATGCAATAACTGTAATTATTCTGTATCTGTAGAACAAACAGGCATAAAATATTCCTTTAGAATTAAAGAACACTTGAGGGATTGAAAACAAAATTAAGATACTTCCACTGTTACTAGTAATTTGATTCAATTTGACCACTCTTGACCCAAAAGATAACTTCAAAAGTCTTAACTTAGAAAACAAAGGCCAATAATGAACATTTTGGAAAATTGGGAAATTTAAAACTTTTCAAAAAACTATATTTTTCTATCCTTAATGAACATTCCGTAATAAAAATTGACCCATTTTATATCTTTTTATTGCCCATCTCCAGTTAATCATTTTTATTAACAATTCCACTCTCCCTTCTTTATGAGCCTTCACTTCTCTCATTCCTCTTACATATTTCCAGCACATTTCCTGTCTGTTATGTTTAAGTGAGATCCACGTTGCTTGAGTAGTACGTAGTAAGTAATTTTTATTAAGTCATTTTGTGTCTCTCATATTTTTCTTATATTTCTTTTTGTCCGTATCTTTTGAAATGTTATTTCGTATATTTCCTTTTGCATCGTTATAGACCTACTGAAGATGTGAAAAGTGTTCCCTAAAGTTGACTTTTGGGCACTAAAGTTTTAATAAGAATTAAAACTTTTATTGTGTTGAAAGTAACTTCCTTAATTCTTTTCTGATAACTGGTTATTTACGAGGCAATAGGTTTACAAGAACTGATTTAAATGTTCAAATGTGAAACATTCGTTTTTATTTCTTAATATTGGTTTGTCCTGGCTAAAATGCCGCTCAACATCAGAAGAAGTAAGGAAGTCAATTTTGAACCTTGGAATATAATGTGGAGTTAAGTACACATCTACTATTTCTAAATAGTTACTACTTTTAATAAGTTATTCTATTATTTCTAAATAAAATTCACCAACAAAAGTGGCGCAAAATGTTAAAAATAATATTTAGAGAATTACAAGAACCATTAGAAAGAATATAACATGGAACATTTTCAGAATAAAATGTTGAAATAGAAGATAAAAAGATAATAAACGTTGTTGAGAGAAGGTTATGTATTGCTGGAAAAAATATGAATATATTAATTAATGAAACCGAAACCAAACCTTCCAGTTGCAAATTGATTCATTTTTATAAACTGGCTTGTAACGAAGTATTTTCCATAAATAAGTTTCATTATTTAAAACATTATTACGAACTTCACAAAACTGATCAAATGTTTTACAAAAGCTTCCACCCAACCTTTCTTTACTAAAAACATATGGCAATTTTAATTATTTAGAAACGTTTTATATGTTTATAAAGAAATAACAATAAACACCTATTACATTAAACGCAAAATCAAGTATAAATATAAGTTATTCAAAATACTTTTACAAACTACGGACATGTGTTTCTTACTCAAAAAGACGGCAAAAAGTTCTGATGAACATGGGTCCCACTGTTTTCTCATTATTAATTTATTAATGAATGTTTACGATCAACGTAATTCTAGGTACAACTCTAGAACTTCATCCATCAATGTGCTCATTCATGGAAGACAGTACAAGAGACTGATTCTTTGCTTTCTATGTAAACGCCAATGAGATTTGTTTATATTTGTCGTTAGTTTCACTTCAACGTTTCAATTGTGCACATGTAGTGAGTTAACTGCAATAATTTCTTTGAACCATGGCACATTCTTTGAAGGCAGATATAATTTTTGTGCTGTACGGCTGCATTGCGTAGATGGTATTTCTAGACCGAAGACAGCCAAGTCATCCAACCATTGGCACCGTTTATCGTTCCTTTGCTGATACAGGAACCGTTCACCGCAGATCGAGGAAGAACGAGAATTGCGCGAACGCCTGACCACGAAGAACAAACAATATTATAGTCTGTCTAAGACGATTCAAGTATCAGCACAAGAAAAGTGACCACGGAATGTGATACATCTCAAAATACAGCTTGGGTAATACTTCACGAGCAGCATGTGTACGCACTTATTTAGCACAGTCAATCTATTGTTCGTCTCGTCACTTTTGTTTACAGAAGAGGCAATGGTTGAAAGAGATGGAATTACAAATTTTCTCAACCAACACGTATGGGAAGATCGCAATCCTCATGGCATTGTTTAGGCTAGGTATCACCAGCAGTTCAAGATTAATGAATGGGCTGTAATTTTAGGTGCCAGTCTGATGTGCCTGTAGAACGAAAGGACCTGTCTTACAGATGTGTCTACAGGGAATTTATTCAGTATCCTCTCTCCCAGACTTTCTATACGAAGATGTGTTGGTAAATCGGAAGTTTACAGAGCTCCTTGCCTTGACAAGAAAAATTTCATTCTCAGCAAGTCGGTTCTCAACAACGTGAACAGATGAATTTGCGACACAAGTCAATAATCATTTACAAGGTTACAATCAAACATTTGTTTCATACAAAATTCACATATTATTACTACAATTTAATAGCAATATGAGAACTATATTATTAATTTAATCAGGCTCTTTTGGGAGCTACCGCCCTCAAATCCCTGTTATCCCACAATTTAATTACTACTATTATATTAGTACTTTTATATTACTGCATTATATTGGGGCAGCCGCTACCAAATCGCTGCTATTCCGTTAATCACCAAATTTATTAATAAAGAAAACTACATTATTTTCATGTTTATTCGCATCTCATCATTCAATTAATCAATCAGCTGATTATTTTGTTCGTATTGTTCATGCTAGAAATTAATTTTATAGCCAACGCAATTTTGTAACCAACGGATTGATTGATTGATTGCTCGTAATTCTGGGCGTGTCAACTACAGAGGTTATTAGTCCCGTAAGTGTAGGGCGTGTTTTTCCTCGGACGGTGGCAGTGATCTATTCCCGCTGGATGGCGAGATCAGGTGCCGACCTACCGTCGACTAGCGGGGTTTCCCCTCAACCAAGGTATCTCCCACCAGCAGGGCACCGCCCCAGCCGGGACAAGCTCTAAGCTCCCGACCGGTCTCTCGGCATGTGTGGTAGTGTAGTGCATGTTAGTGTGTGTGCCTAAGGAAGGGGTGAGGATAGGACAAGGAAGAGGAAGGAAAGATCGCACGCGGTCCGTCGCCCGTTTGTTAGGGTACTGCTCCGGCATTCGCCTGGTGTTGATCGGAGAAAACCACGGAAAACTACCAATCAGAGCAGCCGGCCGCTAGAATTCTCCTCCAGACGGCGACTGAATATGACCTAGCTGAAAAGCTAGTGTCAAAAATCCTGCCGCCGTCGGAACTCGAACTTAGAACCTAGGACCTCCCGGTCAGAGGGACTGCAGTGACATTAGTTGATGCACTGGTCCATCTCTCCCAACGGAATTTTACGTCCAACGCAGTTTGATACCTAGTGGTCCGCGACGGATCCAAGGTGCTGTGTTCGCCATGGCCTTCAGGCCCTCGGTCTCGCTCGCGATCTGCTTCGTTCCTCCACTCTGGCTCCAGCCGAATTTAGAATTTTTTTTAAAGAGGGAATGGTACTGTACTGACCTGCACTTCTTCCAGCATATTTACTTAGGCGAAACTAAGAACAAATAAAAAGTAAAGTTACCTAATCGTTGGGGTGGTAAACGTTTAGGATGCCTCGAAACAATTCTTTCATCATAACATTACGGACTTTTCTTCACCACATGTATTCACACAAAGATGAGTCGAAGTTGTTTTCAATTTTTTGCAAACACGTCGGGATACTCAGAAAGACCAACACTGTCACCACTGAATGGATTTCAAAATTACTTCTTAGCACAAATCATCAAAAAAAGACTCATCCAAGTTCTCCATTACAGTAAATGCGAATTAGAAAAGCAGTACCACGCCCCAATCATGCACAAACGCATGCAGATAACATCAATAATTGCAAATATCTGCATGCACAAATGCAGGCAGATAACATAACTGCCGTTAGAAACGATTTAATGGGCCATGATCGTATTCGTAAAACAACACCAACGATTAAAGCTATTGTCTCATTTATCTATTGACACGGATCATTTTCTGAACAGGTACCGTAATCTTCTGATCAACTTCTGTGGTTTATGCGTGATAGGGCTATAGAACATTTCAGTCTAGACTGTCTGGTGTCTACCACGACTGATGGTTAGGTAGAGGAGGACTAGTTCTAAGGACTGCCGGTTCTCCCAACTTCGAATTTTAATCTCTGGGGGCATCTTAAACAAATAGTTTATCCAGAAGACACCCCGGATGAAGAAACACTGAAGGTGTCGTTGAAGCATGCGAAACCATTCGACATCACCCTGGAGGATTGGAATGGGAGCAACAGGCGATAATTGAACGAGTGCTTGAGTCTCTAGAATCAAGAAAAGGACATTTCGAGCACTTGTTATACGTTTTGTGTGTTAACGAGTTGTTATGAATATTTGTTGAGACTGCGAATACAGCTTTAAGTGGTGGGGGATCTTTGAAGATTTTTGGCGAAGATCTGTGATACGTCTTTCTGAGCCTTTGACACAAGGGAAGATGCTGAAAACGACAGCATACCTTGGCGTTGAAATCTGCTTTTCACATTATATATTGAAGACTTTTCAGTGTTACCTGGTCTGGGCGAAAGGAAAACGGTTTTCTTTCTGTTTATATCTCCTTGCTCATGTGAGTAAGAATTTCACGCGCCCAACACGCTGTTTCACGGACGAACACGCTGTTTCACTGAGCTTCAGAATCGCTATCAACTTTACGTAGTAATTCAACGTTCAGTGCAGTCAATACGCGTGCATTTATTCGTTTTTACACAAACGCATCCGCCCCCAGAAAGCTCGGCTGCAGATCTTCAAACAATGTGATCTCGCTACGTCTTATCCGGAAAGAGCTGGTTTCTCTGAATCTCTCGACAATGTGCAGCGTTATCTACGTTCGCTGGCCGCCGGTGCCTGGTATGTGGCGCGCACCCACGGCCATCTTGGAAAGCAGTTCCGGTAGCTTTATACCAGAAATTAATTTCTTTCTCTCTGTAAGGTATTCGGCGGTTATGAAGGAAATATAACCTATCTCAGGCGTGCGATGTTTAAAATGTATGACCTTTGCGATTTATTCGCCCCAAATAATGGCTGTAATTGATTGTACACGAAGTACGGCACCAAATTTGAAATAATTTGGCCGCCTATGTGTCAACAATATTCATTAATAAAGTAATAACGAGAAAACAAAGGATTATGGGACACATGCTCATGTTCACTTTTTGTCTTATTTTTGTGGAAGGAATCCACGCCTCAGGTTTAGAAAAGTATTTCTGAATCCCTCTGTATAATTCACTTGAATTCTTTTGAGTATAACAAGTTGTTCTACCTAACCCAAGAGGCTCGTGTGCAGCATTCTCATAGACACAATCGATTTAAATCCTAGTGCGCACTGAGTCGGCACGGCTCGGTCGGGCAGTACGGCCAGGATTTTTTTAAAGTTGAATTCGTTCCTTCCCTTAAGGGTGCGCGCAAATAAATAATTAAAATTCTTTGTTAGTAAATGCATCACGATCATTATTTGTCATCTATCGCTAACAGAACGATGTATGTTCCTAGTACATTCCGCCAGAGGCCAGTGGCAATGCGGCAGAATTGATACCAAAGAGATTTGCTATAAACCAGTACGACAGGTAAAAAACAGTTAATTTAATGGTACTGCACTGTAAAATAAAATCAAAGAAAATTATAATGTTTTATTAAAATTAGTACCAATTAGATAAAAAATTAAATTTACACCCTATGATTTATATAAAATTGATATTTTTCCTCTTTCTATAGAACTGGGAAACGATGACCTGGAAACTTGAGTGAAATGATTCACATGTCGAAAGGCTCGTGTAAGAAAACCAAATTGATTGTACAGTCTATGAATGAATCTCTTGCAAGGGGTCTATCGTGTGTCATACTGTCGAAAACGCCTTTGAGTTACAAGACTTTTCGTTTCATGGAAGAGAAACAACCACCGATTGCTGCTGCATCGTCAGTCTTCCCTTGTCGGCCATTGTTATATAAACTAGTATCTTAACGGTGGTATCGTTAATTACGCTTTGCTTCGTGACTCAATTGTTTCTCCAAGCTCTACCACTACTGCTGTTGAGATTCTCAACGGGATATCTAGAGCGACTGATAAATTATGTAAGAAACAAAAGGTGATTTATTTCCTGCGCCATCTTGTAAATAAGTTAACATGAACAATTGCCGGTGAGTGTTAAGCAACATTCCTTGCACACATTTCGACAGATCAAATTCTGCCGCTGACATAAATATTTTGTTCACCTGAATGACAAGCTCTTACATTAAACTACGTATCTTTCACAATGCTCTTATGTAAAGCAGCGATGATTGGCTAATAAGATTGAATATGTGTACCAGGTCTAGACCATGTTGTATGTGAGCAAGTAACTTGACATATTGATACTACATTATTTATCATTCTCAACATAATATTGTCGAATCTGTACATATCCTTGCCGTATTTTTTGTGCAAATATTGCGAGTTAACATTTACATCTTGCTTTTATCCTCGTGTATAAGAACGTTTATGTATTAGATACTGCAATTGCCAGTGCCTGTTACTACGTCAGTTACGAGGCGTGTGTCATCTTGGGAATAACAGGAATGGCCTAATGAATTGTGCTATAAAATTCCACTCTGAGACGATTTAACGTATCGTAACAGCTCGGGTATAAAGGGATTACACAACTACAATACATTATTAACTAATGAACTGATTCTTAGGGACAAACTTTAGCAAAATAGAAACAAATACATTTTAACATCTGGTTGCGGATGGTAAGAAAAAAACCTGTTTGCTTGCACTGATGTTCTGAATAAAAGGTGGACACAAGCATTAAATGTTCAATAGCCACTCACATTCAGTACATCAGTACAAAGAGAAGGTAGAGTTAATATAATTCATTAAGTTTTATTTGTTTATATTGAGAATTACCGCGCTCAATGTTATCAAGTTATATTCTCTAAAAGGTTAAAAGGAAACATGTACCACGAGCGTTCAGTTGCATGTGAGGTTTGAATAATAAAAGCAGCCCACTTGTTGAGAAATCTGACAGAGACAAACATTCATAATGTACTACATGTTATAAAACCACCAATATTTAAAACCCAAATCAACAAATAAAAAATTCGTTTTCAAGTTTGAGTGAGGACATATTCATTTTTTTAAATGCTTAGAGATGGTTCTTGAATATTGCTTGAGAAAATTATTAGACATGTTCATGTTGCATCAAACATTTCATGTAGTACATTAGATAACACTATCATAGTTCAATGTTAGAGCCAATTGTAACGCATGCATGGAAAGAAATAAAGCGCTATGCATCAGCATTAAATGTACTAATTTTTGTTTCGTTTTTTGTTAATGAGCTAAACACAAAAACCTCTCCGTATTAGTTAAAAGTTGTAAAACTTTGACGTTCAGAGGGTCGCTGTCCACATGTGGGGAAGCTATAATTTAAGTCATGTAATATAGAAAATCTTCAAGTTTCAAAACTGAATTCTTTTTAAAGACAATATCCCAATTGATGCCTAGAAAATGAAAGTGATCTATGCCACACGAACACTAAATATGAACATTTAGAACTTTTTTGTTTCTCTTCAAGGTTAGAGTTTATAGTGAATGATTCATTAACATTTAAATTATTGTACCTCGTATATTAATAACATATTATGACAAGTTCTTTAGATCCTTACATAGTTGAAAAGTTGCATTCCATAAAATATTAATTAAACACTATAAAATATGCTATTGCAGAAATTTCAAGAAATAGAGGAAATTATGATAAAATAGGTTCCATTTAAAAGTGAATATATTTGACATTATCTAAAATATATTAATATATATTTGAAGAATGGATTATGGACATTAAGAGAGAGTTTGAAACCGCGCAAGCTGTATTTCAACTTTGAATATCAGTTTTCCACCCCTTTGTACTGAATTTATTAAGCTCATGAGCTTCTGCACTTTTCATTCATTGTAATTTTGGAAAATTCACTGTTTACACGATAATTCTTTTATACCAGACGGTTTTTAAATATACTGCCCGACTTCATTCCTGCTTTAATAGTAAGATAAAGGTATGCATAAATGTGCCTTTTTAAACTTAAACTCAGAAGTGTTCAGGACAGTGCTTTTAGGACATTACTCCTGCTTCAGCAACTGATTCTAATCACTCTACTTGCCCCTTGCAAAACACCGATTAGTTCGAATATTTTCTGACGATAGAGTTTTCTAGAACTTCTGTCATTGCAAAAATACATAAATATATCAAAGAATGTTCTTATATCTCATCGTCCCCCAACCACCCTCATTATTTTTGATATGTATTTATTATTGCATTTATTAAAATATATTAAGAAGTTGTCAAAGCATTTTGAAAAAATTTCATTTATCCTGATTTACGTTAGACGCTTTTCATCCTCTCTTGCAGCTGACAAAAGTGAAAAGACATTAATGAGTTGTCGCAAAATGCTTTAAACACCTTTCGTATTTTATAAGCAATGTGGATGCATACTTTTTTACATTAAATCACAACCAAGCTTTGTGATAAATTGCATCACATTTCGATGAAAAAATGCATCATTATAATGTTAATTTTTCAGCTTAGTTTTCCATTCGTTCACATTGTGTTCTTTGAACCCTTGTTTACATAGTACGGAACCGTACTCTTTCTGCAGTAATTGTGTACCCCCTCTTCGTGTTTATCCGACATAAATAAAAAAATCTTTTATAGACTCTGAATTTAAATAATACGAGAAACAAAAAGTAGTTCCAGATAGAGATTACTTGCGCGACGATGTGGATGGAGAATCCTGTTCAGACAATGCATTTTTTTTAAAAAAAGTTTAAATCCGAACTCCAGTACCTTCAGATATCATAAAAACAACTCCGAGGATAAGCTGCAGATGCCGATAGAAAGATAACAAGTTTGATTGGATGTATTGATGAATGTTCCCAGCTGGTCTGAACGCACACCCCATTAGGGCTATTTTGAAAAATTGTGGCATAATTCACTATTGCTTCGTATGCTTCCATGTTCTTTTGTAATATAATGTGAATTAAGGTAACCTTCTATAAGGGTACAAAGTCTACGAAACAAAACGATGAAGAATAGTTTTGATGAAAAGCAAATCATTTTATACAAGGTCGTAATTGTATATTACAGAATGTTTGAGAATGTATACCGTGTGTCCGGGGGGGGGGGGGAACGTCGAAACTTGAAAAATAAGGTCTTAAGACAATTTTAAGTATGTTTTGTCTAATAAACTACGTGGATAGAACTACAATAAAGAATGGAGAAATATCAGCACGGTAATTCATAAAGCTGCAGAAGAAGCAGTAGGAATAAAAATAAATTTAAAAGAAGATATGGAATGACGAAATAGCAAATGCAGTGACAGAAGAACACGAAGCATATTTTAAAATTCTACAGAATAGTACAGAAATTAATGTTAACGATTACAAATTGAAAAGGAATAAGGTTAAAACACTAAGTAGAAAACTTAAAGAAGAATCTTGGAGAGATTAATAAGTAATATAGAAGATGACATTCATGGACGGCAAGAAATGGCTTACAAATTAATGAAATTCCTAAACAAGGAGGAAAGAGAAACTGTCAATATAAATGTTATCCAAGAACACAAATGGAAAGAACATTATACCAACACTGTGGTACAATCAAGATGTAAATGTTGACAACACAGCAGGAAATGTCATGGTACAGGAAAATACTAGAGGAGTAGATTTAATCAATGCAGACAAACTATAGGGGGCACTGCAATCATTTAAGAATAGAAAAGCTGCAGGACTAGATAACATAAATCTAGATCTAATAAAATATGGTGGCTTATTCTTGAAATTCAGGTACCTTCGTTTCATAAACTTGTGCTAGAAGAAAAAATATATACCAGATGATTGGATAATTTTTAAAATAATATCCCTCTTCAAAAAAAGAGCAAGGAAAAAAATGTAATAATTATCGAGGAATAAGTCTTTTCAACGTAGGATACAAAATATATACTAAAATTCTTAACAACAGATTAAACACTTTAGCAGATGCCTTTCTATCAGAGGATCAGAGTGGATTCCGAAAAGGCAGATCATGCACTGATAATGTATTTATTTTAAAACAAATTTTAGGGAAAAGAAAAGAATTTAATTACAAGACATGTATAGCTTTTGTTGACAACGAAAAAGCATTTGACCAACTATGGACAATATTAGAAAATTAAGGATACCCCAACCATTTAATAGAAATGATTAAAAGTCTGTATAGGAACACAACAATTACCACAGACCTAGGACACAAGTTCTCTGAAGAGATTATAGTGAACCAAGGAGTACGCCAAGGCTGCAGCTTATCGCCAACCCTGTTTAATATATACATAGATAACATGATTAAAAACTGGAAAACAAAAATAAAACCTGGAATTAGATTTGGCCGTGATAAATACATTAATACTCTGCTGTTTGCTGACGACCAAATAATCTTACAAGAAAACGAAGATGATCTTCAGAAATCATTGCACCTCTTAAATGAAACAAGTAAAGAATATAATTTTAAAATATCGTCAAAGAAAACTAAAGTTATGGCCTGGCATTGGAAATATCCTCTCAGAATTAAAATAGCTCATGAAGGAAACCCTGTGGAACAAGTTTCAAACTTTTTATACCTTGGTTGTGAAATATCTTTTAGCGATGACGACAATGTAAAACGAAAGCTTCATAGATTTCAATTTATGTGCGGAACAATAAGACGAACACTAAGGAATAGGGTAAAAGAAGAAACTATAATGAAATTTTACAAAACAATGGCGGTACCAGTAATCGTGTATGGGAGTGAGACATGGGTAACAAAGAATAGCTATGTAAACGCAATACAAAGTTCCGAAATAAGGTTCTTAAGAGCTGTTAAACAAACCACTTTACTAGATAAAATCAGGTACCAAGACATCAGAAATCAACTTAAGATATTTTCACTTAATGAAAAAATAATAGAAAGTAAAATAAAGTGGAAAGAGCATGTGCTGAGGATGGAAGAAAACCGCCATCCAAAGCAGGCTTTGTTCCACACAGTGACGAGAAGAAGAGATCCAGGAAGGCCAAGAAGCGATGGTGTGAACATTGAGGTCGGAACAGGCAATTTGCCTAATCCATGAAGAGGAAGAAAGTAACTACGTGGATATTCCGAATGGTTGAGCCGTAATAAACACTCAAAAGTTGTTTTGAAAAAATGATTTCTAGGCAAAAATTTGCATTATGGAACATAGAAACACTCCAGAAACATGTAAATTGTTTATTATTTACAAAAGAAATGAACATATTTGTTCAGAAAGAAAATTAAGCGAGAAATAAGAAAGCACCCAATTTATACAATTCGACTGCTTTTTTATTTCTCGCTTAATTTTTCTGTCTGAGCAAATATATTCATTTCTTTTGTAAATAATAAACAATTTACATGTTTCTGGGGTGTTTCTATGCTTCTATAAATGCATAATTGTGCCTAAAAAATATTTTTTCGAACCAACGTTTGAGTGCTAATAGCGGCTCAACCATTCGGAATATCCACTTAGTTTATTAGACAAAATACGCTTAGAATTGTCTTAAGAGATTATTTTCGAAGTTTCGACATTTCCTCCCCGGACACCCTGTATATGCAATTGAAATTTGATTAACTGCAACTGGAGTGATCAAGAAGCAAGAGTTAAAAGTTGCAACTGCAGCAAACCTTTACATGCATGTACAACATTCTACATTTTTTACTGCTACAGCGAAAAGTTACCACGCAGCGAATTCCTCTTGGGATTAGAATTTACGAAGAAGAAAATTGACGGCGGTGATGGAAGTTTTAAGTAGTATCCCAGAAAGTCTAGAAGTTGCACACGATGAACTAAAGGGTTATTTCCTGGAAATCGGTATTAAAGGACTAGGAAGAAGTTTAATTATTTAGGGATCGACGAAATGAAACAGCCACAGCCACTGAGAATCTTTTATCCCGAAAAATCTCAAGTAGTGAAATCTCCAACTACAGCTCAAACGCGTTTTTAATGCGAGTTCAATTACATTAATCTCAACGTCAGATATTGTTTTTTAATGTAAGTTTTTGAGATACTGATAGGCTGAAAAATCGGAAAGAAAGCGTAGAAAATAATCCATTTTGCATTGCAATGCAAGTCAAACAAGGCGTGTAGTATAATATTGCAAGTAAAATGTAAACTTATTTTTGTGAATAGCACACAAACGTTTCAAGGAAACTGAACTTGACACGCCAAAAAAGAAACAACTTTCAAGTCTCATGAGCATTGCCATTTTTAAACTCGTATTTTCTATCAATTTTGATCAATTATACATTTGTAAAAAGGTGTTCGTGAGGAAGTTTGTAAAACATCTCAACTCCTGTACTTTCACATGTTATTGAAAACGGAGCCTGGTGTCAAAAATGGGACCCGACATTCGATGTGTCAGCTCGGTCAAACAAAGCGTGACAAGGGAGACAAATTCCTAGTCAAGTAGATGTGTTGCTCTGTTTACGGCTCAGATTCACCTGAAAGATATTGCATGGGTAGTCTCGTATCTGCTACATATCTGTACACGCAAAAAGCAAAACCCTAGTGTGGCGTCGTAAATGTGTTGACATGATATATTGCGTGTTGATATGAATGAATGCGCCCGGTTTAGGCTTTCGATGTGCTTTATATTCTGTTGACTGGGAGAGAAATGTATGTAGTGGAAATGTGAGAGTTAACGAGGGTTACTTATGCCTGTGAAGTACAAAATAGTACCTTCTGTTGCTGAATTTTGGGGTCACGATTTTACTTCCTTCGGGGACAATGCAAGATGATTTTAGACTTCTATTATGGTTGAACTTCAAAATATAAAGCGTTCTGTAATTAAATTTTAAACCAATAAAGTTACTCCCACATACTATACAATTCCGAAATTAGAGTTCTTAAAACTTTATTAGGTGGTACATTGCAACGTATTCAATCTCTTTGATGAATCAACGCAAACGCATATCAATGGATTACAACACACTTATTGTATGTGCAGAATCCTGGGTTGGAGGAAACCAACCTTGGAAGATGGCACAAGTGAAGTTATTTACGGAGCGACAATTTTTGATGTTTGAAAAAAAGCATGATCCCTCTTATAAGCCTCATCTTTGTTCCCTAGGTACATATGAACAAAGTATTTCCAAAAATGGTATTAATTCAACAATGACCATGGATGCACATACAATGTTTGTGCATTAAGACACCGATATTTAAAATCTAATAAATAAAAATTCGAAGAGTTCAGTGGACTTTTGTTATGGTGCATTTAAAAGAAAAGGAACCTTAAATAAACGTAACTGTTTTCTAATAATTACTATAGAAAGTGATCACTAGCTCACTTACATGTATTACGATAAAAAGCAGCTTACCACTCAAACTGTATAATAAGTTGTTTCCCTGTGTTGAAGTCGAAATAATCTCTTAAGTTAGCTCTAGGAGAAATACTTCGAAATTAAGAGAGAGTTTTCTTGTTCTGAAAAATTATGATCAAGAGACTGTTTACATATAACAGAGTGCCTCGAATAAATGGCACAAATTTATTGTGTATGTAGATGTACTGCGCATGATGGGCTGCATGTACATGCACAAACTTCTTGTGCATTGTGATGGCGCAATTGTGTTCACTTTTAGCAAGAAAATAAATGTTAGCAAATATCATACAACAATGTAACATGTAATTTTTGCCCCTGACTTCCAGGCAACCCATTATGCACTGGCGGCAATATGAAGTATAGACAACTGCATCGTTTTTTGTTTGTTTTTTTCTTTGCCAAGCACCAGTGCGTGATGGATTGCCTACCAATCAGGGGCAAATGGCACTGTTGTAAGTTCTTAATACAATATAATTTTCCGCACCCGTTCGTTGGCAAAAAAAGACCAACTTCGCCCCCTATCTGTTCTAGAGGATAGTAACATTTATTTTTAAGGTTAAGCTGTCTACATGAGAATGATGAAAAATAGTGAAATTTCGTGTTTTTCAATTTTCATTTCGTCGTGTACTCTGCTTTATCCTTTTTTCAAAGCGTCCAACCGTTTCTTGTTACGTTTCGTAGGTTTTGAGAAAATATTTCTTTTCGAAACGAGTGTCAATTGTCAAGCCCTGAGTGAATGAATTATAGATGCATTTTCCCGAATCGGAAGTTTTCAGCACATTTATGCATGCCAAACATCATAAATAAGAAAGTATTAAAGAAAATAATATAATTTTTGCAGCATGTAACCCACGATTTGCTCTAGTGAGTCAACAAGAATATTACTAATCTGTCACTAAAAATTTACGTTTTATGAACTTAAATGGCCTGAATATATTTATAAACAATTATTTTTCTCAAATAATCAAATCTTGACTCTTTAGTTTTCACAGTACCTTTACCATTCTAGTTCATTCACTAGATTTTTTCTCAGGTAGACAGCTACCTTGCCTCTGTATTTTGTTAAAGAACGTAATGACTTTGGGATATTGAACAAATATTGTTTATTTTCTTGAAATACGTTTTTATGTGTTGCTCCCGGGCTGCTCCAAGTAAGGGCTACTCATATATCTTACTTGGAACAGCCCAGGAAGCGATTGACCAGCTGCTGCATGTGAGTGTGTGTGTGTGTGTGTGTGGGCGTGTGTGAGTGTGTGTGGGCGTGTGTGAGTGTGTGTGTGTGTGGGCGTGCGTGTGTGGGGGCTTGCGTGTGGGCGTATGTGTGAGCGTGTGTGCGCGCGTGTGCGCGTGTGTGTGCGCGCGCGTGTGTGCACGTGCGTATTTGCGTGCGCGCGTGTGTGTACGTATGTGCGTGCGCGCATGTGTGTGCGCGCGTGTGTGTGGGCGTGTGTGTGAGCGCGGCAAGTCGCGCCGCTAACGCATGTCGTTCTTCTCTTGTTGCAGTCGCTGGAGAGCACGCGGCGCATGAAGGCGCTATGCGAGGAGGTGAGTGGCCCAGCCGCCATCGCCGCCCCACACACTCTTCAACACAACGCGATAGAATATTCAACGAGATGCGATTGAGCAGATGGAACTTCATGTTCATGGAGCTTTCTGTTTCGTCATCTAGTCATTTCCTGAAACGGCCTTCTCTGACAGTTGGAGTGCTTCTTCCAGCATCTCTCTCTCTCTCTCTCTCTCTCTCTCTCTCTCTCTCTCTCTCTCTCTCTCTCTCGTAGCTGCTTAGGAGACTTCGTGATTGGCTCTTCTCCTTCCCTCAATGAATAATGAATAAAAGAAACGAAAGGAGTGTTATTTCGATGAAAAAATATACTGCCCACACCGTCGCTGTCATTTTTGAAGGTCTTGTCTTGTTCTTGTGTCTGTTTGCTTAATCTTCAACGTAAAAATATACTTAAAATGACTCGTAATAAAAGAAAAGTCATTTCTCTGTCACATTGAATATTGTTTTTGTTTTCAGAAGCTTTTAATACAAAATCAAGTAATGGTAATAAAATATAATTAATACTTTATTCTATTGTTCATAGTTTGATTCGATTATTAAAAATTCTAACAATCTCGGGGCAATTCCACTTTATTATTATTGCTCATTAAATTGAAATAAAATGTCTTTATACATTGAAATAAAATGTCTTTATACATACTCCCATAAAGGCATTAGAAAACTGTTGTTCACTAAATTTATTAGTATGTTATAAGCTTTTAAAATGTAATTGTATGGTTTAGCGTTTTTTGAAATATTTCCAATTACAATTGTGAAATAGAGAATGTGGATGTGAAAATTCACGCTGAGTAGTACATGAAAGTTGGATTTGCCTTGTGATGAATATTTTGCCTTCTTCGCGAACTTACTTAGCTACTTGATTTTATGGTTAAAATAGTGAACATCATCTTTGTCAACTTCAATTTATTTTGAGAACCGGCCTGAGACGACTTTATCGTCATCAATATACAGAGTGAGTCACGTAACTTTAGCACCTCCTTCAATTTCTGAATAGTTGAAAGTATTGCAATGTAGTTTTTCACGGAAGTGCATGAGATGAGGGGCTAATTCATGTATGTGCTATTTTCTATTTTATCACTTGTATTTTACGAGATATTGAGGTAACTTTGTTTTTTCAAAAGGAATATACATATTTTTATTATGTCATGACGAGAATAAAAAGACGAATCCAATGATATACATAATGTCAAATATTAGATAAACATTTTTAAGTCATTTTCTTTTTTTGTAACTCGTGTTTAATGGACATTGTAAAGCTGCGAACGCGCGATAGAGCGTTTGCATGATCTTGGGTCATGGATTGTTACATTCAAAATACGTTAAATACTAGTCGCATTGCAATACCTTCAATCGTTAAAAATTACAGGACATGATTTCGTTATGTGATTCACCTGTACAAAGTACTAAAACAAAAGTTTAAAGAATCAACACAAATAATGAAATTTAAATAATTTTTTAACAATATATAACCATGAAAAGTAAAATATCAAAAATAAACAAAGTAAGTTGAGCCTCGATGGGTGGCGATGTCGGAAGACCGTAGGTAGAGGAGAGTTTGGAACGGAATTTAAATACTTGTCTAGGATTGGAGCAAGATAAAAGGAGGAAGTCTAGCTCTCTTAAAAGTTCTCTTGAAGGGCATCACCTGGTGAGGGAGGGACATGAAAAATAGTTAGCAGAGGAGATACCGAGAAGTGGTTTGTTCGCTGAGGATAATATCAAATTGTTGGATGGATTGAAAAATGGGAAAAATTTTTATGCACTCCTGTTCCAAAATATATTTCATTGGTACTCTTTGTAAAGACCCTAGACAGCCTAAAAATTGATTGGGACACATTTAAAAACTTTTGAGGTACGGTTTTATTTACTAACAAAATTCACTTTTTGCAGTCGTTTTACCTAGTAGTATTGTAATTTAGTACAATTCATAACAATATACAATTCAATATTTTGCCTTTGTTTAATTTTGTACAGACGGTAAATGAGCGATTCAATGGGTCAAGTATTCGAGGCAAGAAACAAATGAATTAACGCAGTTCATTAGATTGCGAAACACACTGCTCAAATATAAACTCTCTCTCTCCCTTTCTCTCTTTTTCTCTCTCTCCATTTCTCTCTCTCTCAATAGGATCTATAAGTAAACAGGTCAACACGACTTTGCATTTTCTCGTATCTCACACGAGTGACTAGAAATGAGCAGAGAGCTGCCTCGTCCCTCAGTCACATAGTGGCGACGACTAGCCGCCAGCCCATCCCGCCGATTTTTCTCATCTCGCTGTCTTTCCTCCAACTTAATTCAGAAACCACAACATTGATAATGTGAGACGGAGAAAAAAATTGTTTTTATCGTTCAAATATCTCAGAAATACATGAGTTTTGTAGAAGATAAAGATTAAAAGTCGACTTTGTCGGTAGGTGTCGGTGTGGTCAGTAACCTGCTCCATTCCCCTTTCTCGAAACACTCCCTTGTCTTCGTCGGAGTTCTCGCAGGTCCCTGAATGGCTGAGGAACTGTACCTCTGAATGCTCGCCCTCTAGAGTGGCATAGGGTGGCTCATCCTGGAGACGGAGGGGGCAGAAGGGACAGCTTCCCTTTCAGCTCCAAAATCCGAAGGGTACTCGTCTGGCGCCTCAAAAACTTCTATTTCCCTCCACCGTATTAAAATAGCTTCCATCCCGAATCTCATGAGAATATAACTGAACCCTCATTACAGAGTGAAAACATTTTGAATAGTTGGAAATGTATTCCACTCAATAAATAATACCATTATCTTTTCATATCAAGCCATTACTCTGCAGATTCTTTACTTGTAATTCTCCTAAATAGACTTGCACCTCCCTTCAGTTGTCAATTCCGTATCAGTGAAACATCAATTATAGCGAAACAAATGATGTAATTTGCCGCACTAAGCGTTCTTGGTTGTCTGAAATGGTTGGTCACTAGGATCCCATGGCCATTGTGTGAACTGATTCTCATCCTATGGGCTGACGTTCGTAGCGCGCTTTGAGGAGCCGCCCGCCTGCTGGCAACATAGCGCCCTCGCCGCCAAAGCACGGGCTCAAGGCGTTCCCTTGACGGTTGCCGCCGAGATCCCTGCCTGCACGGACGGAAGTTATTTTAATTCGGGCCCCGCCCCCCAAGGAGCGCGCGGCCGCGCCTCCGGCAGCCAGCAGCCCCGCCCCGCCCGCCCGCCGGCACAGCGCCGTGGAAGGTAAGGCGAGCCGTTCTCCGCTTCTGCGAAGGCAGGGACTTTGACTGTTCCTTGACGCCGAGAGGAGGTGGTGATTTGAACGCACCCGCTCGTTTTCCGGTCCGTCGCGGCGGTACACACGCACGCGGTGGCGATACTGCGGTTTCGAAACTTTGTCGCTGACAGGAATCAGCTGTTTCGCTGCCATCCAATCGGGAGCTTATATTCGCGACAGTGACGTCACTATGGTGACGTTCAAGCTCCCGGTGGAATGAAACCGTCAACAGCTGATTTCTGTCAGGGACAAAGTTACGAAAATAGCAGTATAAAAGCACGAAGCAGAGAAAAATGGTATTGGCTGAGAATCCCCAGGCTGAATCATATGCGAGTATACAAAATAACATCTGTAACATTTGAGTTAATCCACGCCTTCAAGATACATCTTGAATGTTGAAATTGTGGGTCGTGAGGTTATCGTAGGTAATACCACGAGTGTATAAAGAAAGGTTCCATTCATTATAGACAATCACATGATAATAAAATATATTTCATAAAACAAGGTTGAAGTTCGTAACGTTTCAGAGATGTCTCCATCATCAGGTACCTTTGGATAAAATCAAATTGATTACATAAATATTGAGATGAAATCAAACTTTATAAACATAATGTACGCAGAAAACAATATTAAACGTTGCAAACTTCAACCTTGTCTATGAAATATATTTTATCACCTGATTGTTTATAATGAATGGAACCTTTCTTTATTGCAATGAAGAAAGACAATCAATAAAACGTATTAATACCACGAGTGCTTTCGATACTGTCGACTCGCGAAGCGAGGAGGGGATTTATCTGAGAATTCCCAGAGCACAAGTGGTATTTAATATGACTACTCCACGAATGAAATTACGTCAGGGTTCCAAAATGCGCAAAGTATTGAAAATAACTGAAAGCTATGTTAAAATCAAAGAGGTTGTGTTACAGTACATACGCGGTTTATTAGATATCGACATAGCGATCAATATATACCGCCTCCTAAATTAGATGGGACACAGTTTATGATTGGCCAGTACGGAGAAACGATAAGAAAAATCGCACAGAGAAAGCGATAAACTTGTTGAGATACGCCGCCCTGATTGGTGGCATTTTGTATCTATAGTTAAATTACTATTGATTTTAATTTCACAAGTGGAATAGTCAATAAAGTAGTCTTTTGTTACTACAGTGCCAACGTTTTGGCCATTTCTTTGGTTTGTTTCAGAGCTCTCTAGAGTATGCCAGTGAATAAATGGCACATCTCGCAATTTATAATTTTGCTAAACCAAATATTGGGTGACAAGTTCCCTGCTTCGGATTGTTACACTTTATGCGATATCTACCCAGATCGACGTATTTATACAATTCATTAAACCAACAGTTAATTTACAAGTCTACTTTATTTAACCTACTCCCATGACTCACAATTTAATAGAAATCAGAAGGTCAAGACCAACACGGGAATCTGGGAATGTTAGATTTGTATCTTCTTGTGAATATATCACTGACTGAATATAACGCGGCGGCCAATTGATTTGGACTTTCCATGTTGCAGCCAATGACAGATAAACAACAGCCACAGCCATCAGTCGTTCCCTGAGTTACCAATAAATGGAATTTGATTAGACCGTAATTGTTAAATTTATCGGCACTCTTCTGAATATCCGAGGGTTGCCATTCCTTATCATTATATTACTAAGCGCAAACTCCTTTGAAGCTCAAAGTCCCTGTGAAATCATAAAATATCTAAACATCTCATTTTTATCGTAGTTATATTCTGCACTAAATATTTCACATTCAAGTAAAAAAATCATTATCTATGTGGTACGTCATATGTATTAAAAAATAATTTTCTGCTAGACATAAATGGAGTTTGTAATATTAATTGAATTTTTTTAAGTCCAAATTATCAAGACGTTCCACATACTGCAGGATGATAAATGACAAATATTATATTTTCCAGGTAATTCCTGAATTTGAGTTAGTGAGCGTAAGGTGTAAAATGATTCTTCGCGTTGAGCAATTGGCTTTTTTGAGGATATTTTTCATTCTTCTTAAAAAGTTAATTTTCACTCCAAAATTTCCATATTTTCAAATTAATTAAACATTTATCATGTTACCTGAATTACATTTTATCAAAATTTAAATCAAAGTAAAAAAATACTTATATTAAACTTCTGGCAACTTGTCTCAAAGTTATTGTATTAAAAAAATATGTTAAACACTGAAAATCTTGAAGGAATTAAACAGGGAGAAAATAACATTAAAAAAAAACAAACAAATTGGCAGCTTGAATTTGAGTTCGTGAGGTAAGGTGTAAAAATGATTCTATCGTTTTAGCAAAATTTTTAGGATATTTTTCATCCTCTTGAAATTTAATTTTTACTCCAAAATTTCCATTATTTTCAAATTATTAAACATCTATTATGTACCTGAATTATATTTTATCAAAATTTAAATTAGTGTAAAACCTTACGTAAACTGTTGGCATCTTTGATACAATATTATTGCATTAAAATTATGTTAACATATTCTGAAACACTCTTGAGGAACTGAACAGGGAGAAAATAAAAAGTTAAAAAAAAATCGGTTGCTTGCCGCCGCTTGCGATGTGAAAGACGCGAAGAAACGACAGAAGCTCGCGTTCTTTCCGCTCTGCCAAAGAGAAACAGTCCAGGTCCCTCTCGGAGTAGAAACGAAGAATAGAGAACTGTAGATGCACGACGCTCACCGTCGACTGTCTTGTCGCAAGAACACGAGACAAGAAACAGCACCACAAGGCGACAGAAGCACACAGAACAGAAACAACTACGGCCCAACCCTCCACAAACGCAGCTCCGTCTATCGCTGATCGCTTTATTTGTCTTTATCTTCGCCGCTTTGGTCGTTCCTCCTGTTGGCGCCGACCTGTTGCCTTTCTCTGTGTGTGTGTAGGTGTTGCAACGCTATCCTTTCGCTCCGCTCCTGTCTAGTGCTGTACGTGTGTGTGTGTATACTATTTCTGCTGGATGTACTACGTATCTCTGTGCATTGGGCCCTCTGTAGCAGGCCAAAGTCATCGTGCTCAGTTGTGCATGATCTGTGTCGATGTGGGGATGCCCCGTTCCAGTATGTTTTCCTGATCCGTTTTAACCCTAAGATCGGAACAGGTGCGATCAATTTCATGAAAATGTTTTTACGCAACAAATTGTAATTAGTTGAAGTGTGGTTTCAAATACAGTCAATTTCTAAATAAGGCGGGGCAGGGTAAATGGGAAAGTTCTATCAGTGAGACTATTTATAAAGTCTCGACATGTTTATGTGAAAAAAACTCCAATAGTTAGAATGTAAAACCTGTTTGAATGAGACTGCTTTTCCATCCAGATTTTTCTCGGTGTTTGTAAACTGAGGACTTGCTATTCTTGTTTCTTCAAAATATAGCTTTTTCTGAAATGTTCAATTCTTATAATTATATACCCAAACGAAAATTCTGAAAAAGACTAGTACGTAGAAAATGCATTAAACTCACTTATTCTTTTGCACTCACGTCTGATATGTTAAAGTATCAGTTAAATTTGTTGACAGCGAGTTAAAAATTAAAATTCCGTGTATATGATAAAGGCAGAACTTTGTAAAGAATTGAATAGAGAATAACATTTGACTTTCAAAATTTCATTTAGTCAAAATATGCTCTAATTTTATTTCTTTATGTGTAAATAACTAAATTATAAGTATGAACAGAAGTTTGTTCTAGTTCGGAAATATTTTACTTAAGCCTTAAAATTAACTGTATATAAATATGGAGAAATAAAGAATTAGAATGTAGTTGTGCGTATGTAGTTTGTTTAAAAAAGTACCGGCGTGATCTTCTGGCTTCCGATTTAAATGCAGGTTTTCATTTGATATTTACTTCAGTTAAAAGTATAAAATATTTAAACTGTGTAATTTGGTCGTAGTACGAGTGCCAGAACGTATAGAACAGTTGTGGAGCATTCACCAAAAATATTAATTTTTTTCTTAAAACACACCAAGAACTACACAAAGTAAGTACTTGTCTCAAGATATGTCACTAGTCTAATAGATTTTCACACCTCTGTGATATTATCACTTAAACAAGTGCCTTACATATCCACTCATCGTTTATTTAAGTTCAAAAAGTATTCATTTCACATATTGACGAAATCACTTTGGCAGATCTGAATCACATTTATTTTAGATACAAACGTGAATGTTAAATAAAATGTAATACTTTTAAAAGGCACTTGATTTATTAACGTCTTATATATTCATTTTATTACTTCATAAATAAACTGCAAGTAAAAAATAAAATAAGACAGTCGATTTTGGCACAATAAATTATTAACAAACTTTGTCTTGCATTCGTTTTATACATGGGGAACGTTCAATTTTTACTCGCTGGCAACAGTTTTAACTTCTGTTTTAACACTTGCAATCTGCATACAACGCATTTGGATGTTTTTCAAGTACGTTCTGCCTTCTACACAATTTTGAATTGGTGAATTGACGAACATATAGGAATATTCAAAACCTAGCTGAATGTGGTTTAGCCGAAGCTGTAAACAGATTTAAAAGTATTTTTATTGTTGAAAAATTTCTATATGTCTTGCATGGCTTTGTTCAAATAAGTTATTACTGTAATCTGGCTGGCATAGGACATGCCAATGAACTGTGGTAGCTGATTATTTGATATCTTCTATCTCAGAAAATACTATCTTTCCGCGAAAACCAAGAGTGTGAACTCTTGTAGCACAAACCGAGAAAAATCTGGATGGAAAAGCTGTCTCTTTTAAATAGGTTTTATATTCTTACTGAGAATGAAAATGTCTTAATTTCATTAATCTCACTGATAGAATAGCCTGCCTGATCCATATGCCATTTAACCAAGTTTGAGTAAATTTCCCCTTTTTACCTTGAAGCTGTGTCATTACGAAATGAATGAAGGTCAACTACAGGGCTGCTCATGTGGCTGGCCCTCTTGACGCGCCCTGGCCCAGCACTTGACGCCGAAGAGGCCCACTGCTGGGCAAGTCAGGTTGACGGGAGGGGAGGCGCTGTGGCGCGATCGGCTCCAGTGTAGAGAAAGGGCGAGTTGCCGGGCACATTGCAAGGGGCCACCGCGAACAGTCTGATTCCAATTTCTTGCGTTACTGAGCAGCCCTGGACTGCACATCCCGAACGTGGTAGTGGGGTTCTGTTGGTTCCCTTGTCCTTCCTCTGTTCTCCGATAGAACGCTGTTTCTCTGTGCATTCGCCCCCTTGCCTTTTTTACTTCCAACGCTGGGAGGGGGGGCTCCTGTCTTAGCTTTGGGGCCACGAGGCGACGCCTGGGCCAAGTAATCGAGTATTCGCAGCTCACTTATTCTAGCTCGTGGTTAGTCTAACGAATGCCAACACTCCAAGGTAACCTGCACTCGGGCTGAATACCTACGAGTTTCTCTCCCACATTTCAACCTCTCCACTTAGAACGTCTTCAGCGATTTCTCGAAGAAACTGTGAGCAGCCTGATGATATTTCTAAGAGAACCTTCATGATTACAGGTCAGAATAGTCTTCAGATAGGAATTTTCATCCACATTTTATTTACTACTATTTGTTTCGCTAGTTGCTTCTGCATACTTCATTTTGATAAGTCCGTTTGTCAAGTAAAATAATAGTTATTTTGAATTGTTTTGAATTTATGAGTAAATAGAGTTTGAATGGCTTAGCTCAATTGTGGGATATTTGAGCCTCGAATATTCGATTACACTTGCTCGAATACTCGTGACTCGAATAAATGTTCTTATCTTTGTGCTCATGTCTCATTTGTTCTGCTCAGGGCAAGGAAGCTGGAATTCGGACTTTGGTCGCCCTAGATGACCAAGAGGGTAAGTGTTCCATATTGCATTTGGTCTCTTAGAGGTAGTTTTTGGCAAGTCATTTTACTTTATTTGGTAAATTATTTATTATTTATTAAAATACTTTAGTTTCATTAATTTAAAATTTTATCAACAAAATATATGATATATCCAGAATTATATCAGAACAGAAAGACAGAATGTTAAAGGTTCCGTTGTTCCTTTAATATGATCCATGTTGGTTTACAAGACGAACGTTATTCAAAACGTTTTCCTTGCTTCATTAATAAATCATAAAGAGCATGTTCTAAACTCGTAATTTCATGATGTGGAAAAGCGATGGTAATCAATATCTGAACAAAGAAATCATATAAAAATACCTAGAGATAACAAATATATTTTCTATCCCAATAGAACATGGCATTTAGTCTTATAAGTTACAGTTTCGTTCCGAAATTCTGGGGGATGCTTACAAACACCACTTCCTAACATAAATAATGTGAACTCATTAAAATGCGTGTAATTTGTAATTATTACATTTCGTGACTAATCATATTATGATAGATACATGAACTACTTTGCATACGCGTAGGTTTTATAACTGATTTCTGGTATCTACGTCACCTCTCATATTTTCTGTTTGCATTGTAGAATACTTCAAGATCGTGTTATTTATTCATATAATTTTGTTTCTATTACAATCTTAAAGCGAGAAATCATTAAAAAATTGGATAGACTTAGTTATCCGCCTTCTCATTTATCCACTGGAAAATGTATGAGTGAAGTCAGTATTTTACACAACCACCTCCTAGGAGGGTGGTATTTGATCCCAAAGTTTTAACTACCAAACCTTTATAACTTCTAGAATACCACATCCCACAGATGCAGTCAGATAATAACAAATACACACCTAAATATTAATGCACAGAAGGATTGTGTAAAACCTGCCTTAATATTTTATATTTCCTCCATGGTAATAGTATTTTTATTGTTCTTCGAAGTAATTGGTATGGAATAGTGTACTCTGCAATGGTGTTTTTGCATTTAAATTTTAAAAAATAATTGAGAATATTTGAAATTGTGTAACATTGAAAACAGACAAGTTTATGGTCATAGAATGCATGCGGTTTACCAACAGTACAAGTACATCACATTAGAAATTATACAAAATAAACAAAACGACGCCTTGGATGCATAAACGGCCAAAATAGTGGTGTAAAGATCGCTACAATATGTAATAAATTTGTTTAAAAACTTAGTTTAACCCATTTGTTGTCATTTTGATGAAATACGTTAAGAAATAAGAATTTACCGCACTTTAAATTTTCGGACCACACCCCCGTTGACAATTCTCGCGTACAACCCAAGTGAATAAGTGACTGGGCATAACTCCGGACGTTTTTTTTCCCACAGAACAACTGGAGAGGATTGAGAAGGGAATGGACGAGATCAACGCAGACATGAAAGAGGCTGCGAAAAGTTTGGCTGCTATGGCCAAATGTTGCGGAATCTGCGATCTCTCCTGTAACAAGTGAGACCCCAATGCATGATGCTAGAGCGTGGTCCAAAACAATATCCCCGCGAAGCAAATTTATTTATTGCGTAAATCAGAAAAGGATTTATTGTAAACTTATGCCTTAAACGAAAGTTTTTGAGCTAAATAGACATTTAACAAGAATTTTAAAAAGGAATTAGAATTCATTTAAAGCAGATCAATGCTAAATTATTTATTTTAAAGAGTAATTAAGAATAAAGAGACCAATATTGTTTTATGACTACTCATTCATCCCTTCCAGACTTAAAGAAGAGATTTAAGCAAAGAACTGCATATGCAACGAAATGCTTGGCTGTTAGACGTCATTTAAGCGCATTTCTTGAAAAAGTCATTAAGTCAAAAATAATATTGTATTGATCCATGTGACTGATTAACTACAAGTACATAACCTAACATAAACTGGTAGATGGGAAGGATAGAATAAAATATTATTATTTCTCAACGATATAAACATCCTATAGTTGTTTATAAAGCTTCACATTTAGATCAACATTAATTTTTCTCTTGAATATTACAAATATTGCTATAGGTGAATGAGGATATTATTTTGGACCGAAGAGGATTTTCTCCATAAATTTTATTACGTGTATTGCATTTCAGTATAACCACTTCTTTGAACTGTGAATTAATACACAATAACTGTCATCCACGTTACAATGGTTTTCATTTGTCAAGGCTTTCAATATCTGATTCACCATGTATAATAAATTTCTGGTTGTGAATAAAGACAATAACATTATTTTTATTGTTTTCGAAGCTATTTGTTGATTTTATAATGTTGTAAAATGTAAGTAATTATATTCATAAAATATGTTGCTAGTTCTTGAGTATGACATCAATGTGGCGGAACAAGTGAAGATAATTTTTAATGTTTAATAAGAAACTGAATTAATGATGTAAGCATAGTGCTGTGAATTATTTCCAACTAACAAATAATGCAAATATTTTACCTGAATAATGATCAGTTCACTTTATGTACTAGATATAACTACTGATTTCTTAAAAATATTCGTAAATATCAATTGGATCTTTATAATACGGAACGCTTGAATTCTATAAAAATCAATGAATTCAAAGATTTCTTAATTACCAACAGTAAACATTAAATAAGCGACAATAAATTCAAATACACCCCTTAATTAAAGAAGCGTTCAGAAATGTACCTAAACTACGTAATATGATAAATATGGAAATTTCAATTATGAAGATTGTATTAACTGAAAAGTTCAATCTCAAATAATATTAAAATTTTATTTACATATTTCTTCGTACATCTCAAATAAAAACTACTAATACATTTCCTAATTTCGTTGTTCTGATAATCAGGGAAGCTACAATCGCGAGAATATGCCAGGGAAATATAGTTTCGTAGTTTATGTAGACTTTGATATTTTTTTCGAAGGTCGTACTGCCATCCGCAACCTATTTTCGTTTTTATAATATCTGTAGTCAGTGAATTTAACAAGACATGTTTCGGTATCTATTCCTCAGTAATAAAATTTCACATTTCAAATGTCAGTGTTATTCCCCTGCCCAATTCTTATCTACCTCATATTAATAAATAAATGATAACTAATAAATAACTAAATGATTTCAGGGCTGGCTAGGCTAAGGTCATCGGGACCGCTCTTCCGCTGGAAGACTTCAAAAATGTAATACAATACTAAGGGCTCGTCCATAAACTATGAAACGTCAACGAGGGTGGAGGGAGGACACTATTATTATATTGTTATATTCATTTTTATATTGATTAATTTGTTTAAAACACCAAATTAAAGTTATTAGCTGTATATTGTTTTAATAGGAAATGGAAATGTTTTCATCAATTTTTTTATTGAGTCTGTAAGATTACGAAGAAAATATTCAAAACTGATATGTAGTATATTCTAGAATCCACTTAAATTAGCGCAGCAGACTAGATGCGTCCTTCTTACGCTCACACCTTATTCCCAATCTTACTGCTAGGTGCAGTCAGCATTACCAACTAATTTCTGCTTTACCATTAATTTTAATATGCATCATAAGTAATAATGAATACAAATTGTTTTTACAGTGCTATACTTTATTTTCACTTCTTGCAATTACAAGAGGGGGTAGGTTTTGTCACAATCGTTACGTAATTCTTTAGGGGGGGTTCAAGCACGCATTGCAGGTGCGTTACAAAGGGGAGAGGGCATATTCAAAATACTCCAAATTGGCGTTACGTACTGTATGGACGGCCCCTAAAGAGAGATGCGATTAAAAGAGCGCTTCCAGGAGAAAGAGTGAGGGGGAGGAGGAGGACGTGAATGCAGCAAGAGCGCGACCCTCTTATGCCCGTACCGGCAGAGGTGGCTCAGGGCAGAACTGATGTCACTGCAGTCCCCCTGACCGGGAGTTCCTAGGTTCCACTCCCAACGGTGACAGGATTTTCGACACTACCTTGTCAGCTAGGTCAAAATCAGTCGCTGTCTGGAGGAGAATTCCAGCGGCCGCCTACTCTGATCGGTAGTTTTCCGTGGTTGCTCCGATCAACACCAGGCGAATGCCGGAGCAGTACCCTAACAAACGGGCCACGGACCGCGTGCGATCTTTGCTATCTCTTCCTTGTCTTATCGTCTCCTCTTACACACATTAGCATGCACTACACTGTCACACATGCCGGGAGATCGGTCGTGGTCTTAGAACTTGTCCCGGCTGGGGGTAGTGCTCCGCTGGTGGGAGATACCTAGTTGGGGAAACCCCCGCTAGTCGACGGTAGGTTGGCGCCGAATCTCGCCATCCACCGAGGAAAGCGCAGCGCCACCTCCCGAGGAAAAAACACACACTAAACGTACGGGACTAACGTCCTCAGTAGTTGGCGCGCCCGGAATCACGAACAATCAATGAATGAATGAATGTTGTGCCCGCAGATCGTCCTCGTCCAAGGAGGACGACGCCGTTTGGAAGGGCGACGACGACTCCAAGGTGGTGCAGAACCAGCCGCAGCGGGTGATGGACCCCAACTGCATGGGGCCCCAGACCGGATACATCGGAAAGTACGTTACTGCGCTCATAACCAATGCGATAACGGGCGTGTGTCGTTCGATGCTTTTCGAAATAGCACCTCAGCATACCATAAGAACAATCATATAATCAGTGGCGAAGCGTGAGGTTAATTTTTGGATAAGCTGAGTCACGAACATATTGTAAAAACACATATTTGTACTTAATTTATGAAATATCGAATATTTAGAAGATAGAGATCAAAAGACTACAAATTTAATAATAATAATAATAATTATAATTATTATTATTATTATTACCATTATTATTTCAATCATGCAACAATACTCAGATCAAGAATAAGCCTACTGCAGAATTGAAAAGAAATTGTAAATGGTTATGCTTATTTATAATAGATGTATACTCCTTGTTTGTACAGTTTTTTGTAAATTAATTCTAAATACCTGGTTTTCTTCAGAAAAAATTCAACGCTTTCTTTAAATATATCATCTTGCGAACACGTACACGAAATTTTCTTTTCTATTAAAATAGTAGCCAAGTTGAAGAGTGTTATTTGACTTAGAATTACGTTAATGAGTTTTAATTGTTTCAGAGTGCTCATTGTCAATGAGACACAGCGACATGCAGTTGCTGGTCAAAAACATTTCACTTGTAACCTACACACGCATACGCTATTCAGTTAACTTACGAAATGAAATTACACTGATCAGATCCTGTTTGATCTTTCCAGAATACAATACTACTGGGGGATTCACACGCCGCGATACCAACCCATAAATGCTTGAAATCAACGCTTTTTTAAATGATCTTGTTTTATTAAAAGTTAAACCAATGCTAAATGATGTGGGAGAAAGAGTTAACATTCTCAATATTGTACTTAATGAATTGGCGACAGAGGAATACTAATACTGAAATTTGGAATAAATAAATGTATTTACTTTTGTTAGTAGTGATATTTGAAGTTGCTCAATGACCTCTAGTGGACATTTCCGGAAGTTCCACGCAAGCTTGTGGTGAAGAGAGCGCCTGCCGGCAGGAGTTTAAATTACTTAGCCAGTTGTAAGGCCGGCCTACCCTTCTGGCCGAATAACCGGGCCAGCTTCTCAATGCGCATGCGCGCTCACTTCCCCGCGCCCCGTCCCTTGCCCACAAACTGTCTTCCAGTGGTAAGCGGAACGGCCTCAGCCTCACTCCCCAGCCTGCCCGATGCACCGGGCGGCGACAAAGACACTTCGCATTGAATGCGCATAAGAACAGAAAAATGAACTTGGTGCGCGTACTTTATGGCATAAATTGGCTAAAATAACATTATAAATTGACAATTTTCTTTTTTAGTGAAGATATATCTCCCGCGTTCTTCAAGATTCTTAGGGATAGCTCAGCTTACTCTGCCTACCCTGACGCTTCGCCACTGCATATAATACTAGCGTACCCGTGCGAGAACTCTCGCATATTAAATCCCACCCTTTCCCTATCCATTTGTCTATCCTTTCCATTAAGAAGGAGAGGGAAGTAGAGGAACTACTAATGTACTTACAGAATATCAAACAAAATAACAATGCAATTGATGTTGAAAACAAATTTTCAATAAAACTTTATTCTGCATTAAAGAGAGATGTTCTTGGAACAATTCATACTTCTTTGAAAAATTTCTCCAAATGTTGTTTTTAATCTTCCTTCAGACTTAGCTTTTCGCTTTCCTTGATAGTCACAAAAATAATAGAAAAGGTGGGGTGGTGAGGGGCGGAGCGGGGCGGGGGGGGAAGCGCAGTGGGCATATAATATTATTTTTATGAAAATTAAGTTAATACAAGCATACACGTGCGAGAACTCTCGCATGCTATACCCCATCCTCTTCCTTATTTCTCCATTTCCGTATTAGGCCTGTGATATATATCTTACTTCAAGACACTCTTATCCTCCGTCACTTGTTCTATATTTCACATTGCAGTAGATAACAATATAATACACTCTTGGCAACAAACTACTCTTATTTAACATTATTATCGAGCAAAGAGGTACACCCGTGTAAGTTAATCGCAAAGAATATCAAGTAATTAGTCATTTCACATACAGGTGCAGATTCTACAGGCTCTAAACTTGGGGTAGAATCGAGAAACGGCGAATCAGCAAAAACGTAATAGAATGGTCAAAAAGGTCTCGTCTTGTAGATTACGGTGTGAGAAACGTTTCTCTGAGGCGTTTGGCCTCAATATTTTATTTTTTCAGGCCCTAGAACGCTTCATTTAGGAGGTATTTAACGACATAGATTAAAGAATTCTGACATGCCTTGCGGGTTGCATTTACATGAATATTTGTAGGAGTTCTTAAACACGTCCTTCAAATTTTGAAAGTCAAAGTGCAATTTGTCACGTCTCCGTGAAATTCCCTTTCTTTAGAGACCTCATTTATACAGATTGGTTTCGTGTGAGAGACGCAAAGCGAAGGTATACTACTGAAATAATATAGGAGACGATTATAAGTTTACTTGGAGTAGAACTCACACGCCATCTTTTGATATACTAAATAATTTCTTTCGATTTCGAACGGTTTCGAACGGTCGACGGAGGACTGTCGCCGTTAAGAGTAACTTTATCGTTTCTCTGGTTGCGTAACGAACATTATTACGAAAATGAATATACTGATCACTAAATATGCTAATGGAGATGGAGTCGTTTCGTGTGAAAAAAAACAGACACACCATCTTCTCCACAATTATATGTTTGTAATATTTCGGAGAAAAACGCTTCGTTACTGTACAGCCGTTAGATCCCGAACTTTTGCCCGCCAGCCGGACGCCGGAATTCCAGGACACTCGCTGTTCGCAAGTGACAGTAATGGCCTCCAAGTCTCGAATAATGCTTCGAGTCTTTTAAACGCGCACTAAGTTCTGGTGACAAGTTCCGACAAAATTGAAACATTACAAAAAACACTTTTTTACGGGAATCTGTCCTACTGAGATGAAAGAATTATTTATTGCTAATGTTATGAGGTGTTGTTTTTGGTGGGTTTAGTGTGTTTCTTCATCCAAAATAACACAAGAGGGATGACTTTTGCAAATAGATTTTTTAAACCAAAATATTATGCTTTAACTGTTTAACGCAAGTGTAACGTATCTGAAGAATTCCACAGGATTCTTCATTAATCATCTAATAGGAATTGTGACCCTTCCAGGTGAAGTAAACGTTTTAGGAATGAAGAATGAATGGGACTACTTTTCCCCAAGTTATTAATCAAATATTGTTTAAGATTTGAGTTTGATATTTAAGTTCAACATATCACTCGATATAATTAAGAAAACTAGAAATAAATTGAATATTCATTAGTACATTGAAAATGAATATCTTTCTTAGTTAATTCTTCGACAAAAATCTTGTAGCACTCGAAATTGTGAAAGTCCATTTGAATTACTATCTTCAATATCTAGGGATTTAAGCCAGGGTAGTTTAAATGCAAAAAGTTGAATCAGTCTGCCCGTAATGGTCCGCTCCAGTGGTCCGTGTGTTACTGTTCTTTCACTACGCTAGAGCCGATCGCGCCCGATCTCAGTGAACGCTAGGGGGACAGCGTACTTGAGCAGCCCTGCTCTAAACACAACCCAGAAGATAACGCTTTCTCTCCCATGCACAGGATAACCAACGACGCCAGAGAACAGGAGATGGAGGAGAACATGGAGGAGGTGAGCGCTATGGTGGGCAACATGCGCAACATGGCTCTGGACATAGGGAACGCCCTCTCCAACCAGGAAGTGCTCATCAACAGGATACAGAGAAAGGTAGCTACGCACGCACGCACGTATCATGACTGCATGGAAGATATTTATTATTTCTGCAGGGATTCTGCAGGGCAGAAGAATAGCAATAATTCTACATGTTTATAACAATTCTTTTTCGTTATTTTAAAATATTAAACACGTGATTTTATAATTACACTTATATAATAACGATAATGATAACAATGCTAATAATAATAATGACAATAACTCTAAATGCTCATGGCTACCCTAAGTAGATACTTTAAAACATTTAGCACTTGATTTCCTAACTACTCACTTTCTCATTTTATACACCACTCCTCTTCATAACACCACACAACTCTTGAAAACAAGCACGAGGTTAATAATAATAATAATAATAATAATAATAATAATAATAACACATTATGATAAAGCGGTTCTCAAAATTTCCCAAGATGATAAATGCCGCATTTGTCAGGAACACGTAGAAACCATTGATCATATTGTCTCAGCTTGTCCAGTCTTAGCAAAGACCGAATACTTGAAAAGACACGACAGGGTGTGTAGCTTCCTCCACTGGCAGATCTGTACCGCCCTCGATGTTCCAAACACATGCCCCAAGTGGTAAGAACACTCACCGAAACCGGTGACATCTGTTGGATTGTGTACGATATTGTACGACCAACAAATTCAAACTGATCGCACGATATTGGCAAACAAACCGGATATAGTCATCCGGGATTTGGAGAACAAATCGTGTTTACTTGTCGATGTTGCTGTACCTTGCGATCAAAACGTCGTTACCAAGGAGGCAGAGAAACGTCTTAAATACAAGAGTTTGGAAATCGAGATCAGCCGAATGTGGGGTGTAAAAGCACAGGTCGTCCCGATAGTTATCGGAGCTCTGGGATTTGTTCCGCAAAATTTGTGTAAGAACTTGTCTAAACTCCCAGGTAATTCAAAAGATTGGGAAGTTCAAGAAATCGCTTTATTTGGAACAGCCCACATTTTGCGCAAAGTATTGTAGAGGCACCGACAGTCCCTAGATCTACTCCTTAGGTAGCTGGTTGCAACCTGGAGTAGATTGTATATTCAGCCGACACATAACATCTTTAGTCGTGATTTAGAGGAATAATAATAATAATAATAATAATAATAATAATAGTGTTTCATGTTGCATAAATATTGTATTTTGATTGTGCTTTGATTTTGTAAATCTGTACAATTAATAAAATGAATTACCAAAAAACTGAGAAAAATAAACACAATATTAATACCATAATATACTACAATACAATTCGTGTAATGTAATATATAATTATAATATTGATAATCATAATATGCTAATAACAATATTAACTATTTTAATAACCTGCTATAATTAATATAATGTAGCTGCAATTATTATGTTCTGCCAATCCGTCCCTTCAACGTTTCTTTAAGTTAGTAGTTGGAATGAGACGCTGTAAGCGAACTCCGGTTGCAAGTAATAAGGAACTACGGCATGTACTATCTTCAATGCTTTAACATGTGTATCATTGTCTTTTTTAAGCTATTGCACTGTGCAAACATGATCGTAATTAATCATGTTACTTAAATGCAATTAACGTAAAATTGATACGACAAATTCTTTATGGCAAAAATCGCATCGCATATCCGTTATCTTTGGAATGCAGTTAACATTTGTTAATATCAATTTATATATTTCTGGAGACCTTAATACAAAATACCGAATCTTTTTTGCAAATGTACAAAATTCCTGGAGACCTTAAATTGACCATTGAAGAAGTTCGCTTTGAGCTCATGCTCGGTGGCCAACATGACAACAATTAGAATTAGAACAATAACAACCATTTACAATTAGAATTACCATTAGAATTAGAGGATGTTATCCTAGTTCTAATTAATTTCTAGTTATCTATAAACTGACTTCTAGTTTAACTAATACTTCACTTCTCTGTATAACGGACATGACAATAATAATAAAAATAAAAACTATGTATGCAATAATAACAACTTAAAAATTACACCAAAGCTAAAAGCAGTGTTAATAATGATGATATTTATAAGTATGATAATGATGATATTATATCAGTAATAATAATACTAATACTACTACTACTACTACTACTACTAATAATAATAATAATAATAAAGGTAATTGTCTCAGTATTGATAGTGATCTAAATGGAATTAAGTAAATTTTTAAATTTGCCTACATTAGAAGGACGAGGCTCTAGTGCTTTTGCAGGTAGTTTGTTCGAATCTACTATAAAGCGATTCACAAAGGAGAAATTGCCTATATCAGTTCTTTGCTTTCTACATCGTATTTTCCAAGGATGGTCTCCTCTGCTTTTATAATCTGGTTTACGTAATTTTTTTACCGATATCTGCCCATGCTGTGTCTCCTCTGTGTTCTAATTTCCCACTACATGTTAATTGGCAAACGGTGATCATCTTCGACGCCCTAGGAGGCAGTAACGTTCGTTGTGCAGGCGTAGGAAGTGTGCATGTGTGCGCTTGTTCCAGGCCGACTCCAACGTGCACAGCGTGGCAGAGGCGAACGAGAAGGCTCACGCCCTGCTCAAGTAATCAGCGCTCCGCCGGACAACCACCACCACCACACCACCACAACTTTAAACAAGTGCTTATTAACCTCTCCATTATTATATCTACTGTAGAGCAGTTGAATGTAGCATGTTCTGCTCTGATGCATCTCCAAGATAAGTAGTATATGAACATTTTTACCTGTTATGAATATCTTGTGTTTCGATGACACACTGACGTTACTTCATATTGCATGGCTAGTCCGATAGGAATGCTATGTGACGCAGGAAATGCAGTGCTGGTGCAGGGCCATTTGCGAACGGCAGCCTTCTAGTGTTCTCCACTCATTTCCTTCTGAGTACCGCTGACGCATTCTTATCTTGGTGACGTTTGTCAGGCTACCATACAGTTCATCACGTCGTGAATGCGGGTTTGGCACATGAATCTGCATGTACTAGACGAAACGGCCCACTGGTCATAGCACAATTATCACAACCCGAGGCCTGAGTTTTACCTCGGGGAGCGAATGCTCGACATGACATATTGTACTGCTGTTAATATTGCCATGCATTTTATTCTATTTTTAACTCATTTTGTATTTGAATGAGACAAATAGCGATAGATGGGTCTAGGGGATGGAAAACAAATATCTTCCAGCATTTAATAAGGTTTTATCATAAACATTCTTTCCCTTAGCTGGGACTTCTAGATGTTTGTTTCACATGTAAAATTTTACAATGAATTTAATATCAACAAATATTATAACTTTGTTATACAAATTAACAACTCAAACTTATTTATTTTGTAAAACAAAAGTAGACGCATTACGGTTAAGTAGCGATTTGATATTTATATCCAATACAATTTTGTTGTATACAAACTATATAGGTATTCAAAAATATATTAGTGACATATTTTTCTTCCAAACTCCAGAAAATGTTCATATGTTTGTAAATAATAATTTTATTTCTTAGAAAGACAGGGCTTTAATGCTCTCTTGTCAATATTAAATACCTCCCTACGTTCGGTTCCCTGTGTGCTTACCCCAGGGCAAAGAGGTAATAGAACAGCTTCAACTGAGAAGTGATTTGGGGGATCCCGAAATTACATGTGGAGTAAGAGTCAGTAGGGAGTAGGGTCACGCAGTATGTAACTGTTGGGAGCAAAATTCATTCATTAATTCATTCTCTTCAAATGTTGCGAGGGAGTATATTTTCTATCATGGGATTCATCTTTCAGTCTTGTATTACTGCAAATTCTCTACTCCCTGCTCTACAATCGTAAAGACGGTGTCTACCGCATAAACACTAAGTATTCAGTAGCATGATTTCTGCATAACGTATTTGCCATTACTGCATTGGAGTATCCGTAATTTTCTGCATGCATCTTTCAGAAACCATGTAGCAAAGTATGCCACATATTTAATATTGTATCCGACCTACCACTAAAAATAAGACATGAAAAGTGAAATATTCACTTTTGAGTAGTTTTCACTTTCCAAATCTGATAAAATATAAAGTACCAGTTTCAGAGCTCAATATAACTCGTTCTGTAGTGGTAAAATTTCTGCCGATTTTGTTCAGTAAACATATCTGAAATGATTTGTAAATGTAATGTGTACTATCTGTAATATTTTGTATTGACGTGGTAAAAAAAAGTTTATTTAATGTTGTAAGTATTATGTTTAAATATAGTGATCGGACGGTACTCTTATAAATTGATATTGGTACAGTTATTTTACCGAATGCTTAATGAATAAAGAGAGTTTGTTCAATCTCTCGGTAAAATAGTGTAAAATAGTAAATTATGTTTGTTTTTATACTTTTAAGGAAACGGCAGCACGAAAGCCTGATTGTTAATTAAATACACCTAGTTCATACGCTTGCATGAAATGGTAAGAGTTTATAAATTTCAAGTAATGATATTCTTTGTACTGAACTTCTCAGTATTTGTAGATAGTATCGTGTTCTGAGCTTACGTAAAAGTCATCAAAAGAAAAATTTTAGAATGAAGTGATTAGAGTTTTATAATGAATGATAGTAGTAGGTATTGTTGAAGCCTATGGACTCAGTGAATGCAGAAGACACGCAGAAGAGCACAAATAATTTTTGTTGCATATTGAGTGACTTGTGTAGCACATCAAATAATGTATGTAAACTAACCATTCAAGGAAGGATGAATTCTTGATCGGAAGAGAGGTGCAGAATGAAAGTAGAATGTACATTATACTACTGAGTTATTGAAAAAAAATGTTATGTTTCTATGTCATGTTTAATATAGTAATAATAATGATATTGATAATTCTAGAACTTCACATAACTCGGGAGTGAATGAATGTTGCCTCACATCGTGAAGTTGAGGATTGACATCTGAAACGATTGCCTTGTAAATTGTGATATTTGCGTTTTAACGTATAATAGTATGCCAAGTTGATGAGCTTCTTTAAGTCATATTAAATCAATTAAAACGGCTTTACCTCCCCAAATTTCTTTCTTCTTTAAAGGTTTCTTACTTAATGAGCCAACAATATTTCAAAACAACTGTTTACATAAAAAGCAAAACACCAGACAGTTATGGACAATCAGACACAAGCTGGTGCTCAAACGACACTAAACTAAACGCATTTGCCCATATTTAAGTGGTAATTTTGATTTATTCCAAGTTAACTTTTGACAACATTGTGATTACTATGTAGCACGAGTCCTAGCAAGGCAACGACATTTCCGGCATTCAATCGAATTTATTGCGTTTCTCTTTAACGCTGTAAATATTATTGCGCTGGATTCAGTAATACAACTTAGTATTGGACTGTGAAATGGTACTGTGTTATTCAAAATTGTTCGCACCGTGCTTATTACTATTATTCTATCATTTAGCGTACGACTTTGCGTTCCGAATGAATCCGCTGATCACATGCATGAGTTTTCTGAACGAAATCGCCATCTTGTTTAAGCATGATGCATGCTGGGAGACACTGGCGACAAGTCAGCTCAACGCCAGCGCCGATTAGAGCCTTTGCTATATAAAATAGGCCAGTCAGCCACTTCAGCTCGTTCGAACGTTTATTACTTTTTTATTTATTAATATTATTTATATTATTTGGATTGTTTAAGACATAGAATTTAACTTTTTGTCTTGTTATCTTATCGTTCATTACTTTCGTTACATTAATTTCCTAAAACATTCGCATTTTGCTGACCTTTCGCAATTTAACACTGTTTTCTCTGTCGCTGGGGGTCTACCGCACATTCGAGCGAGTCCATTGAGGGTGGGAGAAGGAAGATGATGACGTCACGGTGAGGGGTGGGGATGGCAATGATTCATCGATGTTCTAAAAACATCCACGCAAACGCTTCAGTGCGTTCGTCCAAGCCGGATAAAATAGATGGAAAGGGGTTTGAGGCCAATGTATCAACGACTCAGTAGCGAAATAATTCGTCTCGTGCTCGGACAACGATGTAGTCGAACGTTGAAACATAGGATGGCGTTTTTCACGAATTTTGCCGACCGTCATTTTGTGATTGATTATACAGTTGAGTAACAATATAATAAACATAGAAATGTCATAACCTCGCTTAATTGTTTTAGTGGATCCGCGTACATCCACCGAGTGAAATATTGAAAGATTATTGCGTCCCCATACCACAACCACAACACAAAATGTTAGAAACCTTACACAACGAAAATAATGTTGGCAATGTTTGAAAAATATTTTTGAGTGAAATGAGAAAAAGGGAAATAACAGTTATCATAAATGCCCATTTTATGCGTTTTGAATTTTTAACTTAGATAATAGTTTGTTAATACATATACGTTGTGTCGAAAAATTTGAGTGTTTAGGATATAAAGATTTGTTTCCTCCTGTTACATTTTAAATTTATGAGATCACAATATTTGCCGACATGCAAAGAAAGGACTGTTGGATACAATGTAACTTCCGTCAAGATTTTCTGAAAATGTAAAATGAGATGCTTAAATACTTACTGTAAATTAAGAATAAATCGAATTAAACCTTATGTGTAAAATCATCGATGTTCATTGGTTCGATGTTATCGATGTCCGATACATCGATGGTTCCATTATTTCGCCATCCCTCTCCGCGGAATCCGGGCAGGTCTCCCGCCCCCCCCGCCCCCCGCCCCATGCCCCGCCCCGCCCCGCCCCCGAGCCCAAACGCCGCCCGCGACCACGCCCCCAACCGCCGGCCGCTCTCTTCTGCAACCGCCGCGCCCCGCCCCCAGCGCTCCAGGAAAACGCCGATAGCCGACGGCAGGTCGGCGCCGAACTCTCCATCCAGCGGGCCAGGATCACCGCCTCCTCCAGATCAAAAAACATGCACTACAGTTACGGGACCGACGACCTTGGCAGTTGACACGATCAGGAAAATCAATCTATCAATCCTAGGGCCGCAGCATTTCATCGCTACCGTCCGACACCTCCTACATTAACACATTAACCTCCTACATTAACCTCCTCTACGGAAACGTTCCGCAGAGCAAATTATTCCCATTTTGCAATCTTATTACTGTGTAACAATTGAATATAACAGTGAGACAATCGAATATCATGTAACGAGCAACGCATTGAGACTACGAAATTATTATATGTTGCCTTGGTTACGCAGCGATCAGAGCAACTGGGCATAAAATTCAACTCCCGGTCGGGTGGATTATTGCAGTGAACAATGTCAGTTTTTGTACAAATTGAGGAGTTTGATTAATTCATCGTCATTCATCGTCAACAACCGTCACATAATATCTTTACGTAATCTAGAATTCACCCTCATACGTGAATAGGATAGTCTCCTGAAGCTTATTCGCCTAAAAAATACGAACTATTGTCATTTTTTCTGTGAAATTGAGATATATTATGAATAACGAAAAAGCGTAAACGGTGCAAATAGAAAACTATGTTAACTTACCATTGATTTGCGTATTCATACATATTATCATGTAATTATAAATGGGTAGGTTGGCATCTGTATTTACATCCCCCTCATTATCTCTGAAAAACGCGTCGTTTTTAAGAAATCAAATTGAAATTTTCAGATAAGGAACCTCGCGATTTTCCCCAATAAACCCCGCTTGAGCGTAGATCTAGTGTGATAGTGTACTTGAAAACCCTAGCGAGAGTAGTTGGTTGAGTTGGTAGTAGCGGTTGCAGGAAAGAGCGGGCGGGCGGGCGGCCCGCCCCCGCCCAGGGGGGGATGAAGGGAGTGGGGCGAAGGGGCGCCCCCCCCCCCATCGCCCAGCGTCGCCCCCGTCGCCGGCGCGGCCTGTTGACGGCGCCCTGCAACGGGCACCCAGCGCAACAGCCCGTGCGCGACGGCGGCTTCAGCGTACAACACGCACCTCATTAGCAACCACGGTATAAGATATACAGGTGCGGCAACTAGCCGACTTTGGCGCAAATTTTCTGAAGCCCGTTTGAAGCTAGTTCTTCGCTTCTCCGTATGGTGCGCACGATCGGTTTGGGTTGCGGTTTAAGTTATACATCTTAAGATGACATCTTAAACTGTGGCTGTTACACAGTTTTACAAAACATTTCCTTCCCATTTTCGTAACTGTTCGCTCTAGTCTTTACCAATTTCATCGCGAAACGACAAATCACTGACTTGAAATTAGAAATCAGCTGTCGAATGGATCACGACCAATAACGACCTTGCCCAAATGAGACCCAAAGATTGCAGCGCTTGTATGCGAGAACTGTGAGAACTAGCCTCGCATAAGCTTCAGTTTTAGACTGGGAGTGAACACACCTATGTATCTGACACCGTGTTAGCAACGTTGCAAGGGGGTGATGAGGTCATCGCTCCTCTGAGATGAACATCGCACTCTTGAGAGATTCACCCCTCGGACACTTTGGACTATTCGGTGTTCGCCCTGTCCCCGAGGAAAATTTACCCTTCGGGAATGGAAATTGCTAAATCGAACGGAGATTGCATATTTGATGAATTGTACCTTATTGTGAATCAAAAATACTCAGCAATCAGCTTTTTTCTGTGCTAATTAAATACCTTTCGATTGTCAAAATTTCATTACAGTGAGATGTGATCATTTAAGAGTGTTGAAATGACAATTTTCTTAAATACTTTTAAGTGTAAACCAGTTCAAACTACATACAATTGGCACTTCAGGACAGAAATTATCTTATAAGAAATAATCACTTCGAATACCTTAATAAACGATCATTTCCATATTGAAAGCATCGTGTCAATTTTGTATCACACTGTACATTAAGTATACGGTAAAGAATAGTACTTCTATTTTTATCAAAAAAGTACTACAAAATGAAACAAATTAGTAGGTTTCTTAGTATCTCAGTTCCGTATATGTACTTTGAACTAGCATTTGAAAGTAAATAGTACGAAAGGAAAGTTCGAAGTTTTCTATTTTAATTTTGTTTCATGTAGCATTTCACAAAAAAATCAATAAAATGTATACAAATGAGATTTTTTAATAAATTGTCAAATCAACTTTTCTCACAAAGCCACTTTAACGATATTTATATTGATATGACTCGTGGTTAAAATAAATAGAACTATTTGTTGATTCTCTTTTCAATGCTGAAAGTAGCGAAATTGCAAAAATAATACGTAATATAATGACGAAGAATTCAGAAGTGCCTTGATCTTCTCACTGTGATGTTACTTCTCCAATGTAACAAAGTTATCTCGCCACATATCGTATTCTCAAGAGCATGACAGTGTAAATACGCATAAAAGTGTAACTTTTATTATAATGGTTTCAGTAATGCTTCAAGAAATGTGTAAGTTCTTAAAAACGGTTCTTTGAACGGTGAGATATGCCAAAACTGAGGTTAAATTAAGAGGTTATTTACATGGAGACCTAAGTGCATTCCTTCGAATACCTCGATTAATTCTTTACGGGAAGAAAATGCTTCAGACAAATTTGTAGAGATGATCATTTCAAAAAAGAAGTAATCATTTACATAATTTCTCGGACAATTTAGAATATTACAATATACAATATTAGTAAAATTAATTTGGCTAACGCAAGAGCATTTGAAATCCAGCAATCACAAAAGCGATAAAAAGCAAAATTCAAGCATAATTATTTTTTTAAATGCAATCAATCATGTGCACAAATCTTTTTGATGTCAAATTCTAAATTGTCTTGGAAACGGTAACTGCATAGCAAGATTCCGCTAAGAGCCAACACACACTATTTTAGCTTGTCTCTGCGACTTGTTTGAAGCCTGTTTTCAGTCTGGTAAGAAAGTAGTGAGATATTTGTAGCAAGGCATTTAGCCCCTTCATGTAGAATGGCCTTTGGTTACGTTGGATTGCAACCAAAGCGGAATGGCTTAGCAAGTTGAGCGGAATGGTTTGGCCTTTGGCGACGCCAAGAGCGAGTCTGGCAGGAACGCACCGCGCCCCGCCTCGCGCGGCTGGACTCATTTGTTTACTCTGCGCAGAGGTTCATGTTCAAGCAGCTGGGGGCCGCTGCGGCGGCAGCGGCAGGCGGCGGCGACGGCAGCGCGGGGAGAGAGCGGCGGCGGCGCCGGGCGGCAACTCTATCGCAGCCACGGCAAGGTCCGACCCGCCGCACGTCACGCGTAAGCACAGCGGGGCCTGCGGCTCCCTCCCCCGCAGGCCTTCGACGCCTCGCCGCCGGCTCACCAGCCACCGACGGCGCGGCGCGGCGCGGCCACGCCCACCAACCACGAGCGCCGACACCAACCGCACCGACCAACCGCAAGCGCCGACACCGACGCGGCGGTCGACCACCGTCGCACGCCGTCGTCTAGCGGGACAGCGATAGGGAGCCGTCCTTAAATTACGTAACGCAAATTTCGAGTATTTTCAATACCCTCTCCCCCTTGTAACGCAATTCCCTATCCCTATGTAACGCTGCCTGCACACCCCCTCCCTCCCCCTTTAGCGTTGCGTAATTATGGACGACCCCTTAGGCCAGAGGTTCTCATACGCCGCCTCGCCCCTACCCACTGTTCCTGAGACACTTGTAGAGCAGGGCTGCTCAATTGCAAAAGTAGGAAGCAAACATCCCGCGTACCTCACGCCTTTCACTAGACTAGAACCAATAGCGCCCGACCGCTTGTCTTCCAGTCGCGACGGCCTGACTCAACAAGCAGCGAGCCACGCCTGTGGCCCGCAGATAAACGCTGGGTGGGTCGCACCCTTGAGCAGCTATGTAGATAAAGCATGTCCTGTCATGTCGTGAGAGGACTTAAAGATCAGTCTCAGTACACTGATTTTCAAGATATTCATGTATAAATCACCTTGAAAATTCGTTGATTATTTATTGGGATGGGTTTTAAGATCACTCTCTTCCTGACGTCACTCTTAACTAAGTCACTCTGAAATAAATAAATTAGAAATACATCATTTAAAGAAATTTCATCGTAGGGGTTAAACACCTATGTGTAGGCGTACACGTTTGAGAACTTCTGACCTAGAATTTCCTATCTTTACAAAACATCGATCGTCCGCTTCACGACAAACAACCAACGAGCAGGATTTTTCATAAATGACGCACAAATAATATTTGCAACAAAGACATAAATATTTAAATACTATTTTCTTATCTCACACACACAATAAGTAGTGTATAATGTTTAGAAACAGTATATTTTTGTACTATCGTTGATGGTTAACCGAAAATATTAATCAATGATACCATGTTGACGAAATGTTTTTCTACGAGTACGTTTAAAAAAATTGTGTTTTATAAAACTTTTTACGTAAAATGACTGTAATGGAACATGAAATTGAGTGCTTGCGCCCATAAAAGACCGAAATATCAGCGGCAGTTTGCTACAAGTACCTTTCGATTTCAATGGCCCCATTTCTACTCCCTCCCCAAGCACGCGATGGCTGCCACGAGTTGCTTCTCGGGATCGAAGACCACGGCCGCCTGCATGCCTCTTGTCCTGGTTGCTTTTACGACACCTGTCACTGTCACTTTCCAGTAACTGTTCAATTTTCAGTTCGCATCCTTCACCATTACACAGGGTGTCCGGGGAGGAGAAAGTCGAAACTTGGAAAATAAGCTCTTGAGATCAATTCTAAGCATACTTTGTCTAATAAACTACGTGGATATTCCGAATGGCTGAGCCGCAATAAGCACTCAAAAGTTCGTTTAAAAAATTGATTTCTAGACAAAACTTTGCATTATAGAAGCATAGAAACACTTCAGAAGCATATAAATTATTTATTATTTACAAAAGAAACCAACATATTTTTTCAGAAAAAAATTAAGCGAGAAATAAAAAAGCCCCCAATTGACACAATTCGACAGCTTTTTTAGCTTAATTTTTCGTTCTCAACAAATATGTGCACTTCTTTTATAAATAATAAAAAATTTACATATTTCTGGAGTGTTTCTATGCTTCCATAATGCATATTTTTGCCTATAAATCACCTTTACAAACCAACTTTTGAGTGCTAATAGCGGCTCAACCATTCGGAATATCCACGTAGTTTATTATACAAAATACGCTTATAATTGTCTTAAGAATGTATTTTCGAAGTTTCGACGTTTCCTCCCCGGACACCCTGTAGAAGTCACTTCCACCTCACAATCTTGAGAAAATGTATTCACAACTAACATGCCCTTTGAAAATACACGTCTCTTAGAATGCATTTCACAAACGTTTAGGACATCTAAGACGGTTTAAGATGATTATGTTTTGCCAAAGAATATGAGATGGAAAAATTAATGTAACGAAGTTACACATTTGACTTTTGATCTTGATTGGTAGGCAACACATCTTGCATTGATGTTACTCTACTATTCGGACATCGTGCATTGATATGCATCTACTGTTCGTACATGACTTTGCTTCTGAACGTGACTTGTCAAACATTGGTGCATACTGAGTTACCTACAAATCAGGAGCAAATGTTACAAGTCTCGTTATGTAATTTTCCAACGTATGATCATTGACGTAATGTGACCATCTGCAACCCTTAAACTCCCTAAAAGTTTGTAACTTTTATTATCAGATATTATAAACCTTTTATTTGTTGCTAATTAAGCAATGCTTTTTCCGCTTTTGAATTTGTATTAGAAAAAGTGTGCATCTTACTGATGGGATTTTCGATGTAATTTCCTTGCTTCTCTCGTTATATTTTATTGTATTTCGAATATCATTCTTATCTTGAAAGTTTGGAATCATCTCTACAATATGATCTCGAATTTTCTGTCGACAATTTCGTGTTTAAGGATCGTTTGAAGTGTAACTCTGGTCATATGTCAATATTAAAGAGATCTATTAGCGCGGTTAGAAAAATGATTAAGATTGATGTAGGTGGAGAGGAGATTCATACAACGTTATACCCGAAAAGTAGGATATCCACGTAGATATCTGATAGATGGATGTGTCACACATAACTTTGTCAGATTAGAAGCTTTTAAGGTGAAACTTGGTAAACACTTCAGGAGGAAGAGCTGGTTGTGCCATTCCGTAGTTCATTAATATATTTTAGTTTTCCAGAATACTTTAAATGTGACCCTGTGATATGTTCAACATTTTCTGGAAATTGTCTGCTCGTTTACAAGTATAGTTTAGTTCCGATTTTCATTAAAACATCTGGGATTTAGAAAGCACCAAAAATCATTATATTCCAAACACTCAGGATTGTCGAAACACTAAGGGTTGTCGACAAGTTTCTTCTTAACAATATTTAGTGATATTTGCTGTAATTGAAAGATAATGGTCAGATTCTTTACCGCTTCATATTATTGACAGCTTTTATTGTCGTCGCATGGTTGTGTCAAGAAATTGACGGTGACGTGACCATAGAGGCTACAGATAACCACGAACAAGCGAGTGTGAGAATGAGATTTGAATTAGCGTATCAAATATAGCTAATATTTTAAGTTTGAGGATTGAGGGTGTTCAAATGCAAAGATTAGAAGAGAAAGACAAGTCGTAATGAATTGTTCAGAAACGTCTGGCACATGTACTTTCACCAAAAAATAAGAATTTGTGATTTTAAGACAAGGTGGACAGCAGAATTTATTTGTTCCATTGTTCCCTACAACGTACGTGTACAGATCTTGGTAAATATAAAATATTTCAATTGAGTTTCCAGAAACAAGTTCAACTCTGTGTCCGTACTGAATAGTGATTGAATTGTTCCAGGATTTTCTGTTTAATAATGATCCAAAAGACAAATAATTCCACTAATAGATTCCAGAAAGAAATATTCAAAAATTCCAGAAACGATATCCAGAATTGTAAACCTCCCTTACTTCATTAGGCTTCGGGGCATAAAGTTAACATTTGTTTGATTTTTTTAAATTTTCGGTGTAGTAAAATATAGAGCTTCCCCACTTACCTAATTTTTGGAGTGTATCCTTGCTGCCCGAAATTTTAAGATATATCCTAACTTTCCAAGCCACTTGTCAACCATGTTGATTCTATTGGCTATGAATGTTTTAAACCAATAACTGTACTCAATAGTAGGTCTTTAAATGATATCACGCAATTATTGGCGTGTATTCTTGCTGCTAGAAACGTAGGGGTTCCCAATTTGAAGCCACATTCCAACCATATTGATTCTAGACTTACACGTTTTCTGCAACAAACTTCATTTAATTGAGGATATCATGCACTTTTTTAAATCTGGAAAAATACCGTGTTGAGAAAGTAAGAGGACGATAATTTTCGGTATACAAATTCACTAGTTCAAAATTAAATTATGTATATCTAAATTGTATGACTACTTTGATTTCTTATATATTCAAAGCTACGGCAACATTGGTTCAATTCATTGTCCAACTACACAAAGAGAAGGAAATAAACTGACAGTATTCGCGTCTTTTTCATAAATAATACAGTTAATGAAAATGCGATTTTTTAGAAAAATTGTGAATTAAAGAAACCATTATGTACGGAGAACGGAAAATTGTTTCTCCTGTGTTTCTAAGGCAGAGTTTCGGCATCATGTTATAGTTCTTTTAACAATTACCTCGCGCAAAGAAAGCTGAGGTCCTTATATTTCCCCCTTGTACGAAGTTAAAATATGATTGTTTATTTTTGGAAGTCAGAATTACTCCATTTTGTTCATTTTGTCCTGAGCTAGATTTCATCACTTCTAATTTCGAAAAGCATTTTAGTTAAGAGAATCTCCCAAACGTGATGCAGGTTGCTTACGGCGCTGGTTGTTTATTAATATAATAATAATATATTAATATAATATATTATATTAATAATATTATATGATATTATATTAATAATATTATAATATATTATATATTATATCATTAATATAATATATATTATATTAATAATATTATAATATATTAATATTTTGCTCACTGTCGTATGGATATGTTATTTGAAGCAGTCAATTTTACTTTCTCGCGCTTATTACGTAAGAAGATAAAGTATTGTAATTGCAGGAGAAGACCAGTTTTTCACAGAAAACCTCTTATTGACAGTTCCTGGCAACGAAAAAGTGGATAAATCTTATTCTTATATGTAGTAAATTACTTCCTCTAACACAGACCTGCACAGCATTTTGCACTTTCACTGACCTCAGGAGCTGCGTGCGGGCATCTCGGGTGCAATGAGAAAATCGATGAAGGGTGGGGATGAGACCCAATCTAGGAGTGGGGACCACCAATCAGAATGCGCAATTCGAAATTTAGCGCGTAAATTTAAAGAGCAATCGGCAAGAACATGACGGTCATATGCAGTTCAAGTAATATTATCTTTTGTATTATATTGCAATGTTTGTTCTCGGTATATGACAGGGCGAAATATGAAACTACAACGAATTATACATATTAGATTTCGACACCAAGTATTATAATTGCTTGTAGGGCTTATAATGTAATTCGCTTTGCTACGATGTAATCACAAATTTAGTGTTGTGCTAACACAAAATTTTGATACTGAATTGTTTTTATTTGATGACAGCAATAAACTATTTTTTATTAACTATGTTTAATTGAATAAGACGGTTCTCTCAAAGCAAAACATATTGTTCTTAAAAAATCATGATTATTTTCTGTTCTAATTTCTGACAAGAGTGTAGAGTCGTTTACGAGATCGTATAAAAATATAAAGCCCTTTGCATTCTATTTAACCAATACCCATGATTATCTTATGATTGTCCGCAACCACATCGTCACAGAAGTTTGCTCGTTGATCTGTTTTATTTAGTTTCATAATGGGGAAAAATGGTCCCAAATGTGCTATTAAACATTACCCTTCTTGGAATTGCCACATATTCTATATTTATGTCAATCTTGATGTGAGAGATTGCTCTCATGATTTTGTTCATTTTTCTATATTTGGAGATTATAACATTCCTGCTGAACAATCAATTATTAAATTGCAATTTTGTGTTAGAATTAAATAATAATTTTTTTCTTGTATATAAGCATATATTTTAAAGCTATTGCTTTAAAATAATGCGTAAGAGTCACAATGAGCAATGAGCAGATATTTTCTTTAAAAAAATTAGAAAATAAAAATACATACATTGGTGAATACAAAGGTGGATATACAGTAGTGCACAGAACGTAAAAAGTGAATTATGACCCTAGTAACTTGAAATACTAGACATAATCCATTTAAACAAATGGGCATTTAATTTTGAAGCATGGATCATTATCAGACGCCCAGGCATTCAATCTACGCGCCGCGTCGTGCTACGTCAGACTTCTCCCCTCCCCGCAAAGGTTCCTACTCCACACTACTTGCACTTTCGGCGCTGCCACGGGCAGACGATCGGCTCTCAAGTGCAGAATGCCCGCGGGAGCAGGCGTTGTGCAGGTCTGCTCTAACATGTTCTGTTGTCTGCATCCATATTTTGTGAGTCATTGATAACGAAAAAACGTTTGACGGCAAAACTTCTGTGAACAACACTAGATCCTAAACCGATCAGCCAATTTTCTCCAAAATTGATAATCCGCGGTCGTTTTAAAGGCACCCAAGACCCTCTGAGGTTCAAACGGATATTTTTATTTCGAGGCTACTTTACATGAAGCCTCAAAATTTTCTCAAATATGCCTCCAAATTTTTAGATTTAACTTTGTTCTAGGGTAACGTAAAGAACGCTTAACAGAGTGGTGCAGGTCTCATTCTTGAGAAATCCCTGATTTTTCAAAAATTACAAAACTTCAATTTTTTTCAGGGTTTTCTTACAACTACAATAATGAAGATAGATTTTTGATAAAGGAATCTTTTCCTTAGAGAGACATCTTTAAATAAGGGCATGTACAATTGTTCGAAAACATGAGTCGTTTTTTGCGTAAAATACGAAATTGAAGATATTTTTGCCTGAAACAAAATCTGTTCTAAAAATCGGCTCTTTAAAAACTACCATGTGCAATTTTTAAGGGTAATTTCTTGCTTAATTTGTGCTTGAAATTTGTGCAATTAAAAAAACATTTTCTTGGAAACAACGGCAACTTTTTTCTTCAATTTATTTTTCCACAGATGAAACAAGGAACTTTAAAAGAATGGTGCAGATGATTTTGTGTTCGACTCCCTGAATTTCCTAAAATTGCAAATTTAGTAATAATGAGAGAAAATATACGTGTAGTAGAACTAGTAGTACAACTTTTCGATCTATATATTATTGAAATAGATATGAGACGTGTCCACAAACGTATTTCTGGTCCACTACAGCATAAGGATTGGCCCGTTATACGAGTAGACAAGGGAAACTAACACAATTGTGTTCCAGCAAAGTTATTCATCAGTATTATTCAAAGTACTGAGCGACTCTTGAATAAGATTCACAAGTAGCGTGCATCTAAAATCATAATTAGCAATCCAGAATGTAAGTGAAGTACCGAAGACGTCCAATGATACAATTTTCACTTCAACTACAGGGACGAAATGAAATTAGAAAAAAAAGCAGTCACATGTATTCGGAACACGAGCGAGCAACCTCGGCGATGCGGCAAAAAGAAGCACACGGCGGCGGCGGCAGGAAGGGGCGGCTCCCGCTGCACGTACGAGCGCAATCTCGGCCAGAGACGAGCGCGCGCTCCGCCGCTCCAAGCCCCGTGCTGCACGCCTCGCGCCACCCCGCCATGCTCCGCCACGCCCCTCCGTCAACCCCCCGCTCCTCGTTCCCCGCTCCGCTCCGCCACGCTCCTCCGCGCCCCCGTCACCCCGCTCCGCGCCCGACTTCGCACTCCCCGCTACGTGCCGCCCCGCTCCGCACCACCAGACTCCTCGCCACCAGGCTCCGCGCCACCCCGCTCCGCCACGCCCTTCCGCACCCCCGTCACCCCGCTCCGCGCTCCCCGTTTCTTTCTCCCCGCTACGTGCCGCCTCCCTCCGTGCTCCCCGCTTCGCTACACCAAGCTCCGCGCCATCCCACTCCGCGCTCCCCGCTCCGCCACGCCCCTCCGCACTCCCATCATCCCGCTCCGCGCCCCGCTTCGCACTCCCCGCTCTGCACAATCCCAGTCCGTGCTCCCCGCTCCACGCTACCCGTTACGCGCCACCAGGCTCCGCGTCAACCCTCTCCGCACCACCCCGCTCCACGCTCCCCGCTCCCCGCTCCCACGCCCCCGGCTCCGTCACCCTCCCCCGCGGGCGGTCTTCGCTCCGCGCCCCGCTCCACGCCCCCCGCTCCGCGCTCCACTCCGCGCCATCCCGCGCCCCGCTCCCCGCACCACCCCCGCTCTCCCCTCTCCGCACCACCCCGCTCCACGCTCCCCCCGGCTCCGTCGCCCTCCTCCGGGTCTCCGCTCCGCGTCCCGCTCCGCGTCCCGCTCCACGCCTCCACGCCCCCGCTCCGCGCCACCCCGCTCCACACTCTCCGCCCTCCCCACCCCGCCCCCTGCTCCGCGCCCTGCTTAACGGCCCGCGCTGCGCGCCGCCCGCTCCACGCCCCCGGCTCCGCCGCCCCCGTCCGCGCCCTCCGCTCCGGCAGCCCCGTGTGGGAAAATCGAAGCGCGGGCGGCCGCGAATTGGCGGAGCCGCACCGCCCGCCCCCCCCTCCACCCCTCCCCCTCCGCCCCCGCGGAGCGACGCGCCACGGGCCCGCCTCAGCGCCGCGCCCAACTCGCAGCGCGCGCTCGCCTCGCTGTGTTTGGCGTCAGCACCCGGAACTCTCCGAACAGCCGCTTCCCGCACTGGACATTTTAGTTTTACGTCGACAGCGCTTACAGAATACTCCTACTCCTACGTCCCCTGTAAACAACACTCGCTCCGAAACTATTCGTGTGAATTCTTCCTAAATGAATATTTGATGAGATGGAAACGTCACGGAATGAAGTCGTCGACGGCGTCACCCGATATTGTTGTGCTCCCCCGGCGCACTGGACAGTTGAAGGGGGTTACTAGGTACATGTTTACATCATATGTATGGTGGTCAGTTGATTTCACGAAGTATGTTTTGTATGGGAATAAACTCCTGTTCTTGATAAATGTTATTACGATATAATCCTTCATTAATACTAAATAACAATATTCGCCGGTCGATTTGGCCGGACTCGAAGCTCGCGATTTTGAAAAACATTCTTTACATTTTTGGGGTACTTACATGAAGCCCCTGGAAAAATTTCAATCATTTCTCCGAAATGGATCCAATTTTTTTATATTTGTTGTAAGAAGAGAATGAAATACTCTTATGAAGATGACAATTACTGTTAACTCTGATTTTTTAAATTATTGTCATGTACATTTTTTTGAAAATGTTAGTATTCCCCCTCAATTTTGCGGTGAAATAGGGCCAATAGTTAAAAAAATATTAAAAACAATATTTTCTCAAAAACAACTCAACATTTTTTCTTTAAAACTTTTGTGAAGATAGTGCTTAATGCAGAGTATAAGGAGATATAAACATAATTTTGTTGTAGTCTTCTTTTTAATTACACAAATGCAATTATTTTGCCCTTCTCACATGGTTAATATTGATATTACTGGAGATTTGTATACGTTATTGCATTTGTAAGGTATGAGTGCTTCAAATGATGTCTGATAACGGTTCTTGGGGAATCAAAACTATTGCTGTGAAAATTACCTAAAAATTCCGCATATTCAGATACGCTCAAACGCCATTTTTTCGAAAATATCTCCAATTTTTTTCTTTACATTTTTCGTACCTGTAGTGATAAATGCTGAATAACATGACATCATAGATACATTAATTACTTTTTAAACTGCACAAATGTATTTTTTAATGTTTCCCACGGCGTTAATATTTACATTACATGCATTTCTTATACGATATTGTGTTTGTGAGTGCAAGTATTTGAAATGATTTCCCAATAACTTTGTTGTCAACTCGAAAGTTTTGGAGGAAAATGAGCTTCAAAATGCGCCTTTTTAAAAACGCGAATTTCATTCCACAATTTCACGGTGTTTTTTTCGCATTTAAAAAATAGATGGTGTTGAAGCAATTCTGGCTTTCGATTCCAAATTAACACGTCGACATACACTATGTGATCAAAAGTGTCCGGACACGGAGGCAGTGGTATTATGGTGTGGTCGTGTTTTTCATGGAGGGGGCTTGTACCCCTTGTTGTATTGTGTGGCACTATCACGGCACAGACCTACGTTGATGTTTTTTAAACACCTTGCTTCACACTGTTGAAGAGCAATTCGGGGATGGCGATTGCATCTTTCAACACGATCGAGCACCTGGTCTTACTGCACGGCCTTTGGCGGAGTGGTGACACGACAATAACATCCCTGTCATGGACTGACCTGCACAGAGTCCTGACTTGAATCCTATCGAACACCTTTGGGATGTTTTGGAACGCCGACTTCGTGCCACGCCCCACCGACCTACTACATCGATACCTAAGAAACCTTCCAGCACCTGCCTGAAAGTATGCCTGCGAAAGTGTAAGCTGTCATCAAGGCTAAGGGTGGGCCAACACCCTATTGAATTCCAGCATTACCGATGAGTGCGTCACGAACTGGTAAGTCATTTTCAGCTTCGTGTCCGGATACTTCTGATGACTTAGTGTACACAGAGAAACATGTGTCTGACAACAGTGGGTCAAGTCTTTGGGCCTGACAAAGCCGCAATCACTAGCACCGCCTCTGAAGCCTTATTATATAATGGAATGGTATAATTATAATAAACCGAGAAAGTATATGCAGTTGTAACACCTCTAGTTTGTCATTGTGGTCTTTTCCGCCGGGTTAGATGGCCACGTCCTCTTTTCCATGAACTAGTTCAAAATTCATTACGTTGCTACCATCGCACAACGGAAATGTATATCGACGGATGGTAAAATAATATTACAATGTGTTTATGGCCGTATTACATGTGTTTCTAAGCGTGCATACGTATTGCTATAAGAAATCGCAGAAGATTCCTCGCAGCACACAAGTACGACGAAGATTTGGAATTGTTTAGTAAACAACATCAGATAAGCATTGAAAGGGAAATATCTCTTAGGGTTAAGAAAGATTCCAAAATTAAAAGTCCTAAACTAGTAACTCCTTACCTCAACAAAGAGGGAGGAAAAAAATACTCTGAAGTCCGTCGTTTACCCCTCCGCTCCCACCCCATTGGTACGCAACTGTTAACGATCATTACAGCTTTCCGACTCAACGTACACAGGTGAGTCATTTCCATTGTAATATTTTTATTAATTTCAGGTGTAATTCCTCTTAACATTACCTCTAAATAATTCCTTTAATTTTGTTCTCAGAGGGACCGATATGAGTTGACATCATTTTATGGACTTGCCCATAATCTAATTTTTTGCACGCTGGTCAGGAATATAGCACACACCGGGGGACAAGCTCATTTCCTCGGCACTGAATTGCACCTGCGAGTATTTGTAACCTAACTGAATTCCTAGATTCCGTATTTATAATAGTGTGTTTATGATCAATACATAGCGCTAATATCTAACTAGGATTTTTCCTTCCTTGACCCAACCCTGTCGGTTGTTATTTTGTCACTTTATCAGGGGTTCGCTCTCTCGTCAGCTTTTTTACTTTCTCGCCCTTACTTTGTAGGAAGAACTAGCGGCACTACAACAGCATATACTTTCTCGCGTTAATTGTAAATTTGCATTTTCGAAAATTCAGAGAGTTCAAGGAAAATAAGAGCAACGCCATTCTTTTAATGGTTCCTTGTTCTATCCGTGGAACAAAATCGTGAGCCGGAAAGCGGCAAATTTTCGTCAGAAAAACTCTTATTGCCGGGACATAGTAGTGAACGTAAAAATGTGAATTTCCATTGAAATCTTGAAATCTATTTTCCGCATCATTATATTACTTTCTCCATACTATGTATATTACTTCGTATATACGTACGTACACAGAAAGTAACTAGTGTTGTTGCAGATGGCACAGACGTTTTTGAACTAGTTAGTATTCTTATCTATTTAATCTATACTACCCTTTCGTTTTTACACCCTTTTCTTAGCTGCCACCTATTGACATCTAAATCTTTTTTTTTCACGATTTCTCAATTTTCTGCTCCCTAATAGTAGAATAAAAATATATCTTCATGACGTTTTCAGAATGGTAAAACTGCTGCCACAAGCACACTGTCATTGAAAAATTTGGAACGGCTTTTAAGAAAATGGCATTGAACCATTTATAAAACCGCGCATTTTGAATTTTTTTCACCCAACATTTTCGAGCTTTCGAAACACGCCATGAGTAATTATTTAATACAATTGCACTTACAAATGTCATAATGTATAAGCAGCTAGTAAGAATATTAACAACGTGACAGATATTTAAAGCTGCTTGTGCTACAGAATGACACAGATTTTCGCAATCTACTTAAGTTTCCTCATCTCACTTTGAGCTATTTATTCGGTTTTGCCTCAGTCTCCTCTCAGCTGCCATCTATTGGCGCCTAAAACATTTTTTTTCACGTTTCTTCAATTTTTCGTTTACCTAATAGCAGAATATTGAAATGACTTTAATAATGTCAGAGAAGGGTAAAGGCTTGTCCTCTATGCACATTTTCATTGAAAAAATTGATGCCGCATTAATAAAATACGTTTACGCGTTTCTGGTTTCTGAAAATGTGCATTTTTAATCTCGTTTTCATCCAAATCTTTCGAGTTGTCTAGAAACTACAAGAGAAAGCATTTCAAGAACTTGTACTTACTAAAACAATAATGTATAAGAAATGTGTGTATAATATTAACGACATGAGAAACATTAAAAAATACATTTGTTCAATTAAAAAAATCAAAGTAGCATCATGTTATTTACCATTTAGCAATAACCGTAAAAAAATTAAAGAAATAATGCGAAGACGAGAAATTGATGTTGGCGCATTTCCCGGATTTTGAGAATTTTTGAGAGAAAAGTTTTGATTCTTCAAGAAACTTTATAAGACATCATTTAAAGCATTTGTATTCACATAAGCAATAATATATACAAATCGCCGCTAATGTAATTATTAACGACGTGAGATAATTTAAAACATAATAAAGGTGTTTAGTATTTTGTTTTCAATTTTATAAGTTACAATTCAACACTGCAATCACCCATACAATTTTTTCCCATGCAAAACTACATATCGACGGTTTTCCGTATTAGCTTCAGTAACTACGTGCTCCAATCCCTAATTACACCAATAATTATCGGTTTCCAAACTGGTTACTGTAATGACAACATTGACGCAACGAAGCACGGAATAAAATTAAAATTCAATGCGCAGATTGATTTATTTTATTTTGGAAATGGCTGCTTTGTGATAAATTACACCAATATTGATCTACATTTAGGCAGTGTGCAGAGAGTCGTAAATGCAAATGTAACGTGATGTAAAGCGTTTATATGTCGCGTGTATTGTAGAATAGTGACATTTATAGAATACATAGGATGATACAAGAGTTGAAAAAGTAGAATGCTATTGAAAGCATTTAATTTGTCTGCAAATTTGTTCACTTGGAGAAAAAATCCAAAACAATCTGCACTACACGCCACTTAGGTGGAATGATTCATAAGTCAGTAAAACAACTTTTTCTTTCGATAAAATAACAACACAAAATATCTACGAAATGCGATTGAAATTTGCACAGAGCCACCAGATGTCGTACGTGAACATTAGCAAGGTAGTAATTACGCAGCCAATTGCGGTCGTTGAGTGATATCGTCTGTAACAAGAGGTCCAGATGGAAGCCTATCCACCGCTTTACAATTGTACGGCACTTAGTACCAAGGAGCGAAGGAATCAGATATTTCTTCTGAAGGAAACAGCTGAACGGAAGCTTTGCCTAGTTGGGCCATGGACTCGAAGGCCATATCTTTTGGCTGCTATTGAAAATGAAGACATTTTGTAATTAAAAATTGATTTATATAATATAATAATCTTATGGTATCTCAATGTGGTATAATTAACTAAAACAGGACTCGAAGGTTAGAATATATCAATCAATAATTAGACCAATACTAACATATGCAGGAGAAACGAGAAGCGAAACAAAACGTACCCAACAACTTGAGGTCGCTGAAATGAGAGTTCTGAGGAAAATTGCAAATCACACTCTACTGGATAAGGAAAGAAACAGAAACATCAGGGAAGTGTGCGAAATTAAGCCAATTACGAAATGCGAAGCAGAGCGAAGAAAGGAATGGAACGATCATAATAAGAGAATAGTGGAGAATAGAATCGTAAGGATTTGCTAGGAGATATAAAGACCGAGTGGAAGGAGAGAAGTTGGTAGACCAAGAAGATGGAAAGACTCGCTTATAATTCTTGGAAAGGAACACGTCTTAGGCTTCTTAAGAAGATGAATATGCTAATACTCATTACAATGGGTAACAAAATGCACATACACCTAAAGGAACATTATCTGTTGCCAGTTTTAAAGAAAGGATTTCATAAAGGTACCTATAACTGTAAGAAAAACTTTCCTACTCAACAAAATCGTCTTAAATGTCGGCCCCGTGGCCGAGATTGCTAAGGAAGTAGTGCCGTGGTGATCTCGGACCGAGGGGTCGCGGGTTCGAGTCCCGCCTCGGTCATGGTTGTATGTGTTCGTCCTTTCACCCCCTATCATCACCATATCGTTTCATACTCATACCATAACGTTAAATCTAATAATGGTCGCTAAAGACCTAGTAGTTGATGCGACCTTAAATACTCATAACAAAAAAAATCTCAAATGATGCAAAGAAATGAAAACGTAATTTGAGCGTGGCTTGGATTGACTACCAGAAGGGAATTTCACTGTTCACCTCACGCCTGGATACCACAGGCTCTCAAGAATCTATTGAATTCATCGTAGACTTATTGAGTTTTGTAAGGCTAGAATGAAGTCATGGAATACCAGGTTACTAATACACATCGGAAAGGAAGTATTGTAAATAAGAAATATTCTAAATAACGGGGATTTTTCAAGATGATTCACTACTCCCTCTGATGTTTTCCTTTAGTTCACAATCTAGTCAATTGTCGCATGCTAATTTAATTTGCAGGCTTCATGGTGTTGAAAGACCAGTAACACACTTGTTTACATGAATGAATTGTATGTTACGAATTAATCTATTCTCAATAATATGCTACCTGTGATAAATGGATTCAGCAATTATATCTACCTGAAAATTTTGCTTTACAAGTGTGCAAATACCCATTTGAAAGGAAGCAATGCAGTAACGATAGAGAGTATTCAAGTTGATTTGAACACTATGAGTGAAGATCTTGACCGAGGCAAAACTTTATTATATGCATGATTTGAAGAATTTGACATGAATGTGACATCTTAAACGGCACGATGAAGGAGGAAATTCACAGGGAGTATTACAGAACAGGAAGACTCGTTCTGCAATTCGCTCTGAACTTAAATTTTCGGAAATAGGTAGTTGGCGGTGTGTAGCATAGTACAGTTCTAGAATGATGACCTGGACTGAGTAAGAAATTGAAAGCACATACGAAAACCTGGAATCTGCTTACAAGGGATCATGACGCCCACCCAAGAGCTGACATATTACATAGATTTGTGTGCCACACAGGGAAGGAGGTAGAGGTCTCAGACAATTGAAGCCTCCCTAAGCAAAACCCTATGCAATAGTTGGAATGGAGAACTATCTGATCAGTAACTTTGGGGTTGTTCATTAAATACGAGAGAAAGAGTGGAAAAAAGGATAGTAAGTACAGTAAAAAAGCATTGCGAAGAATACAATGCATGACATACAGAATGTTATAGACAATTAAATGTTTATTCTTTTTGAATTAAATATGAGACACAAACATGTTAAACGGCGGAGAGGGCAACTGCATGGGCAACATCTAAAAAGATAGGTACAAATCACGACCAATCATTTATGTAGCCTAAAAGAGGAACATGAAGCCATAATAGGAATAAGCTATAATAGCTGTCCAACATCAGGCGCTGAGATCACAAAATTATCATAAAGCGGTTCTCAAAATTTCTCAGGATGATCAACCTACTTGCCAGGAATGGTTCGAAACCTTCCATCATAACGTCACAGCTTGTCCAATACTAGCAAAGTCCGAAAATCTGAAAAGATACGATAAAGTCTATAGTTAATCACTCTAGAAGATTGGAACGCTTTCGAAATTACAAACTTGTGATTCATCAGGCACGAACTCTTACAGAAACCAGTGACTGTTTGCATTGCGCATACCCTCTCCAAATCCCAACACAGACCTCGCACGCCCATGCCCCTCCCCCGCAGAATTCAATTTGCACTGCCGTTTGCTTCTGCTCACATTCAGGGTGTCCGGGGAGGAAACGTCGAAACTTCGAAAATAAGCTCTTAAGACAATTCTAAGCATATTTTGTCTGATAAACAACGTGGCTATTCCGAATGGTTGAGCCGCAATAAGCACTCAAAAGTTGGTTTGAAAATTTGATTTGTAGGCAAAAATTTGTATTACAGAAGCATAGAAACACTCCTGAAACATGTAAACTGTTTATTATTTACAAAAGAAATGAACATATTTGTTCAGAAAGAAAAATTAAGCCAGACATAAAAAATCACTCAATTTACACAATTCGACTGCTTTTTTATTTCTCGCTTAATTTTTCTGTGCTTGTATGAGTGTTTCTATGCTTCCATAATGCATATTTTTGCATAAAAATCATTTTTTCACAACAAACTTTTGAGTGCTAAGAACGTCGGAACCATTCGGAATATCCACGTAGTTTATTAGAGAAAATACGCTTGGAATTGTCTTAAGAGCTTATTTTCGAAGTTTCGACGTTTCCTCCCCGGACACTGTATAGAGAGTAAAGACGGCTCCACACTTTCGGCATTCACCGAGCAGCGAGCTACAGCTCGCCCAATCCCAATCAGCTGATGTGTTCGGCATACGTTCGCTTCCTTTGATGTGTCCAAAAGATCGACACGCAGTGGGTAGGGCGAGCATCGAATGTTCGTCACTCGGCAAATAGCAAGCAACTCATCCACACTACTCACGATTCGGCGATCGGTTGCTCGCTGTTTGCCAAATACACATCCACATGATCGTAATAGACTCCCGCGAACAGAAAATTATAACATATTGTGATTCTAACGCACAAAATATGGAGAAGTATACTGTCGGTTTTTAATATGCATATTCTCTCTTTCTCTAGAAGACACAATGATTTAAGTTTCAATGTAAAATACATTTTTTCTACTCCCGTTGTATAATGCTGTCATTTGATGGCTGCAACCAGTTGCATAATGATACTCCGTTTGGATATACTCATTTGGATACAGTTTTCATTATGATACAGGTTGGTGATCAATCACAGAGAAGTTTACAAACCAAGTATTGATACTTATTTAATCATGAGAATCTTTCTAATACACGTTTCGTTCGTTTGTGTACATTAAGATTACATTTGACATTATATTATGCTTCTGTTTTATTTTCCTTATTATTAGTAATTTTTCGTGGAATATTATTTAAAATAAATTGAATCGTAATTTACTTTGATCGTATTTAACTAGCGCAGTGCTCCCTCGCAGGAGTACTCCCTCGCCAGAGCCACCTGCGGCAGCATGCGAGGGTAGGGAAATGGGGACGTCCGCTAGTTGGCCTTGGGTGAATCCTTTATGTCAACGGTCACGAAACGATTCAATGTAAAAGTTTAACTTACAAGAGTTACCATAAGTCGTAGAAACTCGTACCGTACCGTACCGAATGAAACCGAAAATAGTACATCATTTCATGATGTACTATTTTGTCACCAAACGTTGCGTAATTTAAGATTTCTTTCCATATTTGTGGAATATCTATATGCATATTTCAGGAATAAAAGCATGGGCAAATTTCCCGGCTGAATCTGCTAAGTTTCCAATGTGAGAATAAATGTGAGTTTTGTGTTCAGTTACGTTATTTATGTACCCTATTGCCCATACGTTTTCTGCAGCTCGCTCAAGACGTTTCCCATTTCCTTCAGTAGCTGCTCTGCTCCGATTCAGTCTACTAGATATATTTCCTGTCGGCCCCTGTTGGCGAAAAAATAAATAGTTGCAAGGGTAATGAACCAGCTCACGTATTTATGCCGACGTGCTCAAACCGGAAGAGATGGCTCAGGGCATCAACTGATGTCACTGAAGTCTCTCTGATCGGAGGTCCTAGGTTCCAGTCCCGATGGTGGCAGGATTTCGACACTAGCTACACAGCTAGGTTAAGTTCCGTCGCGTCTGGAGGAGAATTCTAGCGGCCGGTTGTTCTGATCGGTAGTTTTCCGGTTTGTTTCTGATCAAAACTAGGCGAATAAACAAACGGGCTATGGACCACGCGCGATCTTTCCTTCCTCTTCCTTGTCCTATCCTCCCCTCACACGAACATGCACTACACTACCACATATGCCGGGAGACGGGTCGGGGCTTAGAGCTTGTCACGGCTGGGGCGGTGCCTCGCTGGTGGGAGTACCCCGCTAGTCAACGGTAGGTTGGCGCCGTGTCTCGCCATCCAACGGGCCAAGACCGCCGCCACCTCCCGAGGCAAAACATGCACTAAACTTACGGGACTAATTACCCTTGTAGTTGACGCACCCGAAATCACCAACAATAAATCAACCGAGATGCTCAATGTACCCTTGCTCAATCTCTTTTGTGTCTCAAGCTTCCACTTTGGGTTGGAGAGGAAGGTTTCGTGAGTCAGACCGCTGTGGGTTCAGGCGGCCAATAGGGAGGCAGTAGACAAACACCGGTTCGGTGGCGCGTCTAGCGTGAACGCAGCTATTTAGATGTAAGTTTTGCTGCCTTGAATTGCTAAATTCCATTATGGACGTCATCTGTTAAGAATGACTTTGTCACTCTTCTCTTTGAGATTGATATTGTCGACAGAACTGTTAGTCGATAGTAGACTCACACCCTGAGGTAACAAAAGTTATGGGATACCTTATAATATCGTGTCGAACCCCTCTTGGCCGGAGAAGTTGCAAGCAACTCGACGAGGCATGGGCTCAACAAGTGGAAGTCCCCTGCAGAAATATTCAGCCATTCTGTGTCTATGGCCGTCCATAACTGCGTTAATGTTGCCGGTGCAGGATTTTGTGCACGAACTGACCTCTCGAATACATCCCATAAATGTTCGATGGATTCTTATCAGGCAATCTGGGTGGCTAAATAGTTCGCGGAATGGTCCAGAATGTTCTTCAAACCAATCGCGAACAATCGTGTCACAGAGGCCTGGTGCATCCATAAAAATTCCATCTTTGTTTGGGAACATGAAGTCCATGAACGGCTGCAAATGGTCTCCAAACAGCTGTACATAACCATTTCCAGTCAATAATCAGTTCAGTTGCACCAGAGGACCAAGTCCAATGCAAAAACAGCCCACACCGTTATGGAGCTACCAACAGCTTGCAGAATGCCTGGCTGACAACTGGGTCCAAGGATTCGTGAGGTCGCCAGCTCTGACCAATGAAATCTGGCGAAGTCACCAGGTTGTCGATTGTGGGCTTGGTGGCGCCGATCCTTTTGCGGGACAGCGGAGAGGCCTCTTCCCCCAAAAGGGCAGTTGCCAGGGCTGCTATATAGCGCGTTTAATTTAAAATCACATGTCAGAAAGTATACTTTTTATACTCGAAATCTTCTTTTTGTTATCTATTTATTGCTAGTGAGAAAAATTATGGTTCCATCAAAGATGATTAAATTACTCGAAATCCGGAAATATTTCAAACATTTCTACACCGCATTACTTTCCTCATGTTTCCTCATTGTTGAGCGAAAACTGCATTTCGATATCTTGAACCGTTTTGAAGTTATGAGGGTCGCCCCTAGTTGGTAAGACACAACATGGTTGACCGGTTTGCTTCGAAGGTAATAATTACGCCACACGCTTGTCACGTTTGAATTATTTGTTAGACAGGTGATTATGAAGATATGCATGGTGATGAATCAATGGTGGAATGTTAGGCAGAAAAAATGGTGCAATAAAAAATCCGCGTTATCCACCACAAAGTTTACAATGTTCAACCAGGATTTGAACCCTTGCCCCAACGGTGAACAGCGAGCTGCTTTTAGCGACACTATGGATTTGGCGATGATTTGTTCTTTGGAGATCACGTCAATCCGTTCTGGATTGTTTCATTCCCTATTAAGGGAGAATGGAATTATTCAACGAGATAATGCGTGTAGTGAGTCGCCTTTAAATGATCGCTCAAGTTTGAGAGGATGTAATCGATATATCCAAGTACGAGGTGCTTCGAGAATAAGTTTCATTAGACGATAACACAATTTCATGAAAACAATTTACTGAAGCAGATACAACACAGATTGGACTATTTTCCGGTATTATCATCACCAAGACAAAGGGTGGGGTGCAAAGGTATTCGTACCACGGTGTGATTAACATTGGAATCCCCGTAACTTTGAAATCTGCGACCTGCGATGGTTCACAGTGTTTGATGGCCAACTGCAACACTTCATCACTTCCCTTAGGCGTAATACAGGCCGGAGAAAAATGTCTAGGGATGTAAGAATGTTTGAAATTCTCTGGGGACGAGATACTTCTTTTCCGAATATTTATAATTATATCTGCATTAGACGATCACAACTTCCTAACGTGATAAAGATGGCATAGGCCGTATAAAGATAGCATAAGTCCGGTTTTCCATGTTAACATTGATTTTTCAAAAATTGCAAAAGTTGTGTAATTTTGGCACCCATACATTTTTTCTTATAATCACATGTATACTGAATCGTGTCAAACCTAGGCAATTTTTATTTTCTTTAAACGATTTTTTTTAAAACGGCACAAAATGTTTGGATTAAATTTCGACCTTAGGTAGCGTAAAGAAAGTTTAAGAGAATGATGCAAGTTCATATTCGTTTCAATGCCTGGTTTTTTAAAATTTAAAAAAATAAAGTTTTTCGTCTTCTTTCAATTATAATTGTGAAGATACATTTTTCTTAATGAAATGTGTTCATTAAAAACTGATCTTCAAATCGTGTCATGTTGAATTTTCGAGTATGAGTATTTTCTGCCTAATTTGGCGTCAAATCAGCTTTTAATACAAGTGATTCCAAAGAGCTGGATGCTACGTAAGTTGGAATTTGTGTATTATTTCATATTTCTTTATTCATTTCTTACATTCGAGTTTCTGATATAAGTTTACAACGTTTTTTAAAGTCTTTAAAAACAACTTGAAATGTATCAAATAAAAATTGCTAACCGTCAACGAACATCAGACTGAAATACAACAATGGCAATACGCGTCGCGAGTCGGTAGCTGAATTCCTATGAGTTCCGTCTCATTGTAGTGACATGGTTTGGCTGCATGAAAAGCAGTTATAATTCTCAAATTTGCGTTGATATTTGCTAGAAAATATTTAGTTTTCGTACCAAATGATCTAGATTTTCGTTACGTTCAAAACGTAAACGCCATTTTTTTTAATACGAAGGTAATCCCAAAAGTAAGGTCTCCTATTTTTTCTAAGTACATAGACCTGTTTATTTCCACAATGGTTTACATCAGTTTACATCTTGAACATGTATCTATTTTTCGACATCATCACCATTTCTGTCGATGCATTTTTGTAGATGCTGTGACAGTTTTTGTATGCCCATGTCATACCAGCTCGCCGCCATGTTGTTCAGAAAGTTATGCACCTCTTCTTTCACCTCGTCTTCGGACCTGAATCGCTTTCCGGCCAAATGTTCTTTCAACTTAGGGAACAGGTGATTGTCAGTGGGCGCCAAGTCAGGACTATAGGGTGGGTGGGTGATGATGCTCCACTGAAACTGTTGCAGGAGAGCAACTGTTTGCCGAGCGACGTGTGGGCGAGCGTTGTCATGGAGAACGTGTACGCCCTTGCTCAACATTCCTCTTCTCCGGTTCTGAATTGCCCGTTTGAGGCACAG